>CM055127.1:205473564-205781534 GCA_029206835.1 Rana muscosa | reverse complement strand
GACATCACTCTCTTTTGAGTGAGTCTCAAGAAGTAAGGAGGTATATGTATGGGGAGAACTCGGAATAGGTAAAGGAACTTTGGTAAGATTGACATCTTGGTAGCGTTAATCCTCCCAATCCAAGATAAAGGGAGAGAAGACCATTGTTTCATCAGATTAGTAGTTGACTTCAATAAGGGTAAGTAGTTAGCTGAAAATAAGTCGGGTATAGAAGAAGTGAGTTGGACTCCGAGATATGAAATATGGTGCAATTCCCAATTGAAAGGTAAAGACGTTTGAGCTTGTTGTAACTCAGATGGCGAAAGGGAAATATTAAGGGCATTCGATTTGGCATGATTAACACACAATCCAGAAATATTTGCAAATTTGTCTAAAGTATTTACTAGATTTGGGGCTGACACATGGGGATGGGATAAAAAAATCAGGATGTCATCTGCAAAAAGACTCAATTTGTGGTGATGTCCACCTAATTCTACTCCTTTGATATTAGGATTATCTCTAATAATACATGCTAAGGGTTCAATAAGTAGGGCAAAAAGCAAAGGGGATAGAGGGCAACCCTGTCTATTACCTCTCCTAATATCTATCATAGCTGATTTGTAACCCATATATTTAATATAAGCTTTCGGAGTGCTGTATAGTGAGGAGACCCAAGTTAAGAAATTTTCCCCAAAACCCCATTTTTGAAGAGTATATTGTAGATATGGCCAGCTGATTGAGTCGAACGCCTTCCTAATGTCTAATGATATAAGCCAAGTTGGGATACGTCTTTTTTTGGCGGCATGAATTAATAAAAGTGCTCTTCTGACATTATCCCCTGCTTGACGCAAGGGCATGAAGCCAGTTTGGTCACGATGGATAAGTTTACCTATAATGCTATTTAATCTAGTTGCCAGGATCTTAGCTAATAACTTAATGTCTAGATTTAAAAGAGATATGGGGCGGTAATTAGACCAAGAGGTAGTGTCAGATTTAGGTTTGGGAATCATTGCTATGACGGAAGTTAGTGTTTCGGTTTTGAACGAATGACCAGCTAACAAAGAATTGAAGGCTCTAGTCAATAGAGGCGTTAAAATTGAATCAAATTGTTTGTAGTATAGTGCAGAAAACCCGTCGGGGCCCGGTCTCTTGTGAGGCTTCAATTCTTTAATAGCAGCTTTAACTTCCAAGGCCGTTATGGGACTCTCCAAATATTCACACTGTTCAGATGTCATTGTGGGAAGTTTAACATCTGAGAACAACGTGTCTGCTTTGTTTTTATCAAAGATTAAGCCAGGGTCATAAAGCTTAGCTAATTTAGATCGAAAGATTTCCAAGATCTTTAATGGGTTACTGGTGTATGCATCTTTGGAGGTTCTAAAGCGGAATGCAGTCTGTGAACGATCAATAGACTTGAGGCTGCGGGCCATAGGGGTATCGGGCTTATTGGCTTTGCGGTATTGGGTATGTTGCCGCTTGCGTAAGAGTTTGTCTGCCGAATCTGTCAGAAAAAGATCCAACTCAAGGCGGGCCTTTTCCAATTTAGTGTTAGTGTTTGCATTCGGGGCAGCTTGATGAGCCAAATGACAAGCGTTAAAATTTGCTTCAAGTTTGGTGAACAGAATCTTGCGATCTCTTTTAATAGATCTCGCCTTTTGTATCAAGCTGCCCCGAATGACAGATTTATGGGCTTCCCATAGTGTAAGGGCAGAGACATCATCAGTGTCATTAAATGAGATATAATCATTAAGAGCCAATTCAATATCTAAGCGGTGTGAGGGGTGAGTTAGGATGGAGTCGTTAATACACCAAGTGGTGTCGTGTGACCTAGGTATTGGAGAGGTAATTGTAGCAGTAACCGCACAATGGTCTGTCCATGGAAATGGGATTATATTAGAGGATATTACTTCAGGGAGCATACTAGAGGGGAGGAAAATATGGTCTATTTGTGAAAAGGATTGGTGTGGATAAGAATAATGTGTAAAATTTCTGGAAGTTGGGTTAAGTTCCCGCCAGGTATCAACAAAATTAAAAGAAGTAAGTAGAGATTGGAAGGACCGTTTATGGGTAGGAGAGTTAGGAGATGACGGGATTTATCCAAGAAGGGATAGATGGTAGTATTGGAGTCGCCACATAATATTATTGTTCCAAATTTATGTGATTTGATTAGTTGGAAAAGATGTGATAGAAAAGCTTCAGGACGCTTATTTGGGGCGTAATACCAAACTAATGTGACTTCAGTATCAGCAATAAAGCCTGTTAATAAAACACATCTACCCTCAGGGTCACATATTTGTGTATTAAGGGTAAATGGTGTAGAGCGGTGGAACCCAATCAGGGACCCACGTTGCTTAGTTGTAGCTGAAGCTGTGTAGAATTGAGGGTAGGAGGAGGAAAGAAATTTAGGGGAGGCATTATTGATAAAGTGTGTTTCTTGAAGGAAAATGATGTGAGCTTTTCAAGCTGAAAAGGAACGTAGAGCTTTACTTATTTTTTGTGGAACGTTGAAGCCTTGTACATTTAAGGACAAAATGTTTATGGGGGCCATGACATAGTAAGGGTAAGTTTTATGTAAGGGTTAATAAAACCCATATTAGGAGTTCGAACCGCCACCAAGGGAGACAGAAGAGGAGAAGAAATGAAAGACAGAAAAGAAAGAATAAAGAAGAAACCAAATAAATAGGTAGCCCTAATGACTGCATTTAATGTCATAAAATAATGATGTACTAGTAGGGCGCAGGAACATCTCGGAGAGATAACAAAAAATCTCCGAGGGGTTCCATGGTCACCGACCGACTCCTGCATAATAGTAGCAGGAGTCAGGGGGTATGTAGGGGGGCGCAAGAAGTTCCGGAGGGAAAAACAACGCCGGAGAACACTTAAGTATTATAATAGTAAACTTATATATTTCTCTATCAATAAGACTGGAGATGCAATAAACAAAAGAGAGAGAGAAAGGAAACATACCAACGTCGGGAATTATGTTGAGTCAATATTTAGACAAATGCGTCCACAAGGAGGCTAGAAAATATTGATCTTAACACTTGTGAAGCAAACCGTCTACTCAAGTGAAATAATTCATAAACAAGCTCGCAAATGTAGGGGAAAGAAAAAAAAAAAGGGGAGGGGGAGGGAGGAGGATAATCTATCTATATCAATGACCATATAAATCAAGGAAATAGACTTATTTGTCTATAAGGAGACAAACAAAGAAAACAAGAAACACTTGTCTCAAGAAGTATCAATGAAGTTTAAGCCTTCTGGCTGACAAAAACATAAATTAAATACATAAATTTATATTTCATAAGTAGAAAAGAATAAATATATAATAAATAATAATAAAAAAAAATAAAAAAAAATAAATAAAAACACTTGTCTCAAAAATGTAAATGTAATATAGACCTTCTGGCTGACTAAAACAATAAATAAATACCTAAATTTATATTTCATAAGTACAATATAATATGCATATAAAACAAATAAATAGACATATTTGTCAGTAACGAGACAACAAAAAAAAAAAAAAAACAACACTTGTCACAAGAAATATAAGTGAAATACAAACCTTCTGGTTGACCTGTTTACTAAAACATTAAATTAATACCTAGATTAATATATCATTAATAGGAAAGCGTATTAAAAAAATAATAATAATAATAATGGAGAACAGGATTCTAACTCTTCATTCAGAGATAGTGTAATGCTTTTCAGAATAAAGCATTGGGGCTAGTACCCTATAAAAAGGGAGAAACGTGGATAAGATTAATGAAAGTTGAACAATCAATCCATTGAGTCGACATTTATCGGTGCCTGACTATCAAAACGTCCTCGTTTATGAAGATTCTGTCTGGTATAACCAGAGGGGTTTGGATCCAAGTCGGTTTCATTTGGAGGTGATCTAGAAGCCGTTCGTCTACGAGGTTGCTCCTTAGAATTGGTGTGATCCATCAGGCCTAGATCATTTAAGGCTGACCGTAGTTCATCGGACGTGCGACAGGTATATCTAGTTTCCAAGTGTGTAAAGCGGAGAGAAAATGGAAACCCCCAGTGGTATATGATTTGATGCTTTTGAAGTACTTGCAGCAGGGGTTTCATAGAATGCCTCTTAGTCACAGTTAGAGGGGAGAGGTCTGTAAAGAGCTGATAGATATTGCCCTGGAAATCAAGAGTGTTTTTACCTCTAGCAGCAGCAAGTATTTGCTCCTTTGTTTTATAGTAATGAAATTTAACTATAATATCCCTAGGGGGTCCATTGGGTTTGCGTTGAGTTAGGGCCCTGTGGACTCTGTCCATTTCCAATCTCTCAGGTGAAATACCTGGTAACAGTTCCTGAAACAGTGCACATATAGTTCCCTGTAAGTCTATGATTGATTCAGGGAGACCTCTGATTCTTAGGTTGGAGCGACGGTCCCTATTCTCCTGGTCTTCCAAACGGTTTTGTAATAAAAAGTTCTCATCCTTAAGCTGTTCAATAGTAGTATTATAATGCTGTGTGGTAGTTTCTATATCATCTACCCGCATTTCCAATTCAGCTGTTCTATGCCCCAGCTCCCTAATCTCCCTTGTCAGCTTCTCAGTTATCTGGTCTGAAGTATGTTTCAAAGCTTTCTGAAGCATTTTCTCAAATTGACTAAACATATTAGACTGAATAACATTTTCAGGTGTTTCATAGTCAGAGTCAATCTCACCAGCTGTGTCCAGAGTTTTGACACTGTGTGACAGGGATTTAGGAACCCGCTGTGTGCGAGTCTGTGAGGTACCAGGCGCCGCCATCTTGGTCTGCCGGGACAGTGTATCTTTAGAGGTACCAATCTTATATTTCGTTTTTGGGCCCCTCGTGACCATCCTCAATACGCCGAAGTGTACCTGGTGTGAATTTGCGGGAGCTGGTGCCGTTTGCGGTAAAAGGCAGCGGTCGGTTCTCCGGTTTGTTTAACCCAGGAGCGGAGCTCTAAGGGGATGCGACTTCTCCCTCAGGCATCCGCGCATGCGCCTTAAAAACACTTAATTTCAAGAGAGCAAATTTTCCAAGGATGAGGGCTGCTCTCCAGGACTTAGACTGGGAGAGAATATTGGCATCAATGGGCACAGAACAGAAATGGGAATTCTTCAAAAAGACTGTTTGTGAACTCACTGCAAAGTATATTCCCATGGGCAATAAGTTTAAAAGGCTAAAAATAAAACCTATGTGGCTCACTGCCAAAGTTAAAAAAGCTATAAACTATAAGAAAAGAGCTTTTAAAAAACATAAAAATGAGGGAACACTAGTGTCATTTAAATGTTACAAAGAATATAACAGGATATGTAAAAAGGAAATCAAGGATGCAAAAATTCAAAATGAACGACAGATTGCAAAAGATAGTAGGACAAACCCCAAAAAATTCTTCAAATATATTAACCACTTCGCGCCCGTCATACGACTAATGATGGCCGCAAAGTGGTTCTTAAATGCCGGGAGGCCGTCTTTATACGGCCTCCGCTCCTCCGGCCACTGGGGGGCGCGCGAGCGCCGCCGGTGGCGCGCGCGCGTGCCCGGCACATCACTGAGATGCCGATGCGCGTGCCTGGCGGCCGCGATGTCCGCCAGACACCCGCGATCGGCGGTTACACTGACAAGGACATGGATCTGTGTGTGTAAACACACAGATCCATGTCCTGTCAGGGAGAGAGGAGACCGATGCTGTGTCCCTTGTACATAGGGACACAGATCGGTCTCCTCCCCCAGTCAGTCCCCTCCCCCCTACAGTAGCAATCACTCATAGGGCACACATTTAACCCCTTCCTCGCCCCCTAGTGTTAACCCCTTCCCTGCCAGTCACATTTATACAGTAATCAGTGCATTTTTATAGCACTAATCGCTGTATAAATGTGAATGGTCCCAAAAATGTGTCAAAAGTGTCCGATGTGTCCGCCGCAATATCGCAGTCATGATAAAAATTGCAGATCGCCGCCATTACTTGTAAAAAAAAAAAATAATAAAAAAAATGTCAGAATTCTATCCCCTATTTTGTAGGCGCTATAACTTTTGCGCAAACCAATCACTATACGCTTATTGCGATTTTTTTAACCAAAAATATGTAGAAGAAAACGTATCGGCCTAAACTGAGAAAAAAATATTATTTTTTTTTTAAAAAATGGGATATTTATTATAGCAAAAATCAAAAAATATTGTGTTTTTTTTCAAAATTGTCGCTCTTTTTTGGTTTATAGCGCAAAAAATAAAAACCGCAGAGGTGATCAAATACCACCAAAAGAAAGCTCTATTTTTGGGAAAAAAAGGACGTCAATTTTGTTTGGGAGCCACGTCGCACGACCGCGCAATTGTCAGTTAAAGTGTGACAGTGCCGAAAGCTGAAATTTTGCCTGGGCAGGAAGGGGGTATATGTGCCCAGTAAGGAAAGGGTTAATAGTAAAAAGGTCAAGTCTGAGCATGTAGGCCCTTTACAAAATAATCTAGAGTGGGTGACTGGGGACAAAGAGAAGGCTAATTTATTAAATACTTTCTTCAGTTCTGTATATACAAAGGAGCATGGGGGAGCTCATGTCCAAAATGGGGGTGGTAGTGACACAGCCCCAAATCCACAATGGCTCAAAAGTGATATGGTCCAGATATATTTAGATGGAATAAAGGGGGATAAAGCACCTGGACCAGATGGCATCCACCCACGGATCCTAAAAGAATTGAGCTCTGTAATTTCAAAGCCATTGTATTTAATTTTTAGGGACTCATTAATGACAGGAATAGTACCACTGGATTGGCGCAGGGCCAATGTGGTGCCTATATTTAAAAAGGGATTTAAGTCTTTACCAAGTAACTATAGTTTAACTTCTATAGTTGGGAAGATACTGGAGAGAGTAATAAAAGACCACATAGATGAGTTCTTGCTGGGAAAAAACTATTTAAGCAACAGACAGCGTGGATTAATGAAAGACAGAAGTTGTCAGACAAACCTGATTTCTTTTTATGAAGTGGTAAGTAAAACCTTGGACAGAGGTGTGGCTGTGGACGTGGTATACTTGGATTTTGCAAAAGCGTTCGATACAGTTCCCCACACACGGCTCATGTGCAAGGTAAAGTCTACAGGATTGGAAATATCAGTTTGTAAATGGATAGAAAACTAGCTAAAAGACAGAATTCAGAGAGTAGTGGTTAATGATTCTTACTTTGAATTGTCCAAGGTTATCAGTGGTGTAACCCAAGGTTCAGTGCTGGGCAGGGCCGGTCCTTGACGGGGTGCGAGGGGTGCAGTTCACCCAGGCGCCACAGGGGTGGGGGCGCTCAAGCGCCAGAGTGCTCCCCTCCCTCCTTCTCCTCCTTGTTGGTATCCAGAGGCCGCTCTCTCCAACTGATAGAGACCTGCGGTGACGTAGGGGGGGCGGTCCTACTGAAGGCGCTCGGACAGGCAAGGATGGCTTTCTGGAGAATGTGTCAGCTAATGCTGCGGGCGGCTCCCCACTCTGCCTCTGTCCCCCTGGACTCTGAACATCAGCAGAGCCTGCACCTGGGCCATGAGCGCCGGTGGGAGGAGTTAACTTCCTCCTCCTCCGCGCATAGTGCTCTCCACCATGCTGGATGACCTCTTCTATCTTCTGGCAAGTGACACTGCATCTGGGCTAGGTGTCAGTGGGGGCCCCACTCACGGCATCCCAAAGAAGAGTCTCTGCTACTTCCAGTCTCCACGGGGATCTCTACTGGGCACCTGACCCTTCACAGCACAGAGCAGCTGACACCAGTGATGTTCCCCGATCACACTGCACAGTGAGTATTATTCTAGTAGGGGGGGACCTGCCAGCCTCTGCCCACACCATAAGGTAACCGCCGGGGCCACACTGGATTGTCAGAGGGAGTTGTAGGAGCTGTTTGTTAGATGGATGAGCCTGTGCCTCCTTGTCGTCACTTTCTTCCCCTCCCCCCTCCCTAACCTGCCAGCTTGGAATGCTCCGCAGTGGCCGTGCTAGAAGAATCATAAATCACTGTGAGGAGACCATGAAGGAGGGCTCAGGAGGGAGGGGGGAATGTACAGCTGCCTGTGTGTTTGTACATCTCTACTGCCTGTGTGTTTGTACATCTCTACTGCCTGTGTGTTTGTACATCTCTACTGCCTGTGTTTGTACATCTCTACTGCCTGTGTTTGTACATCTCTACTGCCTGTGTTTGTACATCTCTACTGCCTGTGTGTGCTACACTGAGACATGAGACAACAGTGGCTGTGTGCAGAGAGACTGCTCGACCACTCACAGCATGTCACTGTACACAGAGAGACAGTCTCTGACCTGGAGACCAGTCCCTCTCCTTCACCCACTCCTGTGTATGGCATTATCCCTGATTAATAGGGACAGTCCCTGTTTTATAAACCAGCCCTTCTGTCCTTTTATTGTCTTCTGTCCCTCTACCAAGTGTAACTATCATAGTTCTAATCCCTGTTTGGTAAGCAGTCCCTGATGTACTGTATAGAGAAGGTCCATGTTATAAACAGTCCATTAAAGAAACGGTCCTTATTATCCACTTGCTGTCTGGAAGAATTACCCCTCCTTAATGACCAGGCCATTTTTTCCAAAACGTCACTGCATTATTTTAACTGACAATTGAACAGTCAAGTGACACTGTAACCAAATAAAATTGATGTCCTTTTGTACCCACAAATAGAGTTTTCTTTTAGTGGTATTTGATCATCTCTGCGGTGACCGACAAATTTGAAAAAAAAAAAAAAAAACTTACTGCTATAAAACATCCAATAAAAAAATTGAAAAAAATCAAATTTCTTCATCAATTTAGGCCAATAAGTGTTCTGCTACATATTTTTGGTAAAAAAAATCCCAATAAGCGTATATTGATTGGTTTGCGCCTATATGGTTATAGCAGCTACATGGAACATTTATGGAATTTTTATTTATTTTTCTTCTACTCGTAATGGTGGCAAACAGCGACTTATAGCGGGACTGCGATGTTGCAGTGGACAAATTGGACACTCTGCATCTGGTGGCAAGTGGCAAGCCCAGGGTTCCTACTGATTCTGCATTATGGTGAGTTGAACTATTTCATTATATATTACAATGTAGTAACAGAAATAATGTGATTTGATCATCCTGACACCATATCAAGCATGGTGTCAGGATGATTAAAGTGCTAACACCAGCCATTCGCCCAACAAATCACCCACTGACAAATTCCCGTCAACTCCAGAGACTACATTCCACCTCGCACACTACCACCCATCCGCCAGTCGCCTCCACCCCCTCGGTCATTGGCAAAAGTTTGTTCCACGAAACCGGTCCCTCAAGAAGGGGAGGGGGATGTCCCTGAATGGCAGTTTGGAAATGTGGTCACCCTACCAGCGGTGAGTGTGTCTCCCTCCCCTGTGTGTGTGGCTCCCTCAGTGCAGCACCTGAGTGATGCGTGTACCTGTGTGTGGCCCATGAATGGTGTGTGGATGTAGGGGACATAGTGGCCCCTGTGAAGGGCAGAATCCGGGTCGTTGTAGGTGACTTGGCGGTAAATTGGGGGGGGTGTCAGTGAGTGAGGCGCACACAAGCCCCGCCCCTCAGCACGTACTGCACTGCTGCTCCAATCCCAGTGACTGGGAGGTGAGCACGTGACCCCAGCTACGTCCAATACATGGGACCGCGCAGTGTGACCTTGTGTACGGTGCAGTGCAGTGCATCAGCCTGACATTTGTTCTCACTGTCACAATCTTCTCCACCTGGGCGGCGCAGCTGCACACTGTCCTCTCCAGCTGCCGCCCGGGTGGGGTTTGTGTTTGTCCAGAGGGGGGGGTCTGTACTAATGGAGGGGGGATAATTTGTGGGGGGTCTGTGCTAATGGAGGGGGGATGGTTTGTGGGGGCCAGGGGGGGTCTGTACTAATGGAGGTGGTCTGGGATGTAGGGGCCAGAGGGGTCTGTACTAATGGAGGGGGTCTGGTGTGTGGAGGCCAGGGGGGTCTGTACTAATGGAGGGGGGATGGTTTGTGGGGGGTCTGTACTAATGGAGGGGGGATGGTTTGTGGGGGCCAGGGGGAGTCTGGTGTGTGGGGGCCAGGGGGGTCTGTACTAATGGAGGGGGATGGTTTGTGGGGGGTCTGTACTAATGGAAGGGGGTGTTTTGTGGGGGCCAGGGGGGTCTGTACTAATGGAGGGGGGATGGTTTGTGGGGGCCAGGTGGGTCTGTACTAATGGAGGGGGGATGGTGTGTTGGGGCCAGGGGGGGTCTGGTGTGTGGGGGCCAGGGGGGTCTGTACTAATGGAGGGGGGATGGTTTGTGGGGGCCAGGGGGGTCTGTAATAATGGAGGGGGGATGGTTTGTGGGGGCCAGGGGGGGTCTGTACTAATGGAGGGGGGATGGTTTGTGGGGGGTCTGTACTAATGGGCGGGTGGTTTGTGGGGGGGTCTCTACTAATGGAGGGGGTTGGTCTGTACTAATGGGGGGGTGGTTTGTCCTGAGGGGGTCTGTACTAATTGAGGGAGGGTGGTCTCTACTAATAGAGGGGGGGTGTTCTGTACGAGCCATAGCTGTAATATATGCCGTCTGGACTCTCTGGTTATCTGGTTTCAGCAGGAGGCCTTTTGAAGGCATCTATCCCTTTTGATGGAATGGTGTATGTGCTTATTACTATACTTGCTTTGTGAGTATTAACGATCTTTTAATTTACTTTTAATAAACCTAGCCATTGGTAATGCACTAGGTCGGTGCGCCCTTATTTTTCCTATTACTAATGGGGGGGGGGTTTGTGGGGGGGTCTCTACTAATGGAGGGGTCTCTACTAATGGAGGGGGGTGGTCTGTCCTAATGGGAGGGTGGTTTGTGGGGGGGGTCTGTACTAATGGGAGGGTGGTTTGTCCTGAGGGGGGTCTGTACTAATGGAGGGGGGGTGGTTTGTGGGGGTCTCTACTAATGGAGGGGGGTGGTTTGTCCTGGGGGGTCTGTACTAATGGAGGGGGGTCTGTATTGAGGGAGGGGTTTATACTTAGTAGGGAGTCTATACTTAATACAGATCTGGACTCGGTGGAGTCAGTACGGGCAATTCAGAGTGAGCTGACTCCTGATCAGGGGAACCGTTGTTGCTCTATCGCTGGGTCAGGTGAGAGGGCCGATCAGCCATTATCTCCTATATTATGTCTGCAGTCTCTGACCATCTCCTGTATTATATCTGCAGTCTCTGACCATCTCCTGTATTATATCTGCAGTCTCTGACCATCTCCTGTATTATATCTGCAGTCTCTGACCCTCTCCTGTAATATGTCTGCACTCTCTGATCATCTCCTGTATTATGTCTGCACTCTCTGACAATCTCCTGTAATATGTCTGCAGTCTCTGACTGTCTCTTGTATCATGTCTGCACTCTCTGACCATCTCTTGTACTATGTCTGGGGGCTCTTCCTAACAGACTCTCTAACAGTAGTCCTCTCTGTGTGAATCAGAGAGACTCCCCTCCAGGTCTCATTAGTGTACGCTCTTCCTGTATTTTCTTTATTGTTAAAAGATCATGGGAGGATCCTAGGGTAAAGACGACTTCTTAGGGGAGCATCTCTGTGTTTGAATCGTTGTCATAGAAACGTGTAAAGGGGAGGAGTTTTTAGGATGACTACGCCCACAAGGGGGCGCCAGAAATATTTCTGCACCCAGGCGTCTGTGACCCTAGGATCGGCCCTGGTGCTGGGACCCTTACTTTTTAATATCTTTATAAATGATATTGGGTCTGAGATCAAAAGTAACATTTCTGTCTTTGCAGATGACACCAAGCTATGCAGTGGAATAACGTCCTTACAGGATGTCGCCAATTTACAAGCCAACCTCAATGCTCTGTCTAATTGGGCGACTATGTGGCAGATGAGGTTTAATGTTGATAAATGTAAAGTTATGCACTTGGGGGCTAAGAATATGAATGCATCATATATACTAGGGGGAGTACAACTGGGGGGATCCGTAGTGGAGAAGGATCTGGGGGTTTTGGTAGATCATAAGCTCAATAATGGCATGCAATGCCAAGCTGCGGTTTCCAAAGCGAGCAAAGTTCTTTCTTGTATTAAGAGAGGTATGGTCTCCAGAGAGAGAGATATCATTTTGCCCCTGTTCAAATCATTAGTAAGACCTCATCTGGAATATGCAGTTCAGTTTTGGGCCCCAGTTCTCAAAAAGGATATTGGGGAACTGGAGAAAGTGCAGAGAAGGGCAACCAAACTGATAAGAGGCATGGAGGAGCTCAGCTATGAGGAAAGATTAGAGGAACTGAATTTATTCACTCTTGAGAAGAAGAGATTAAGGGGGGATATGATCAACATGTACAAATATACAAGGGGTCCATATAGTGAACTTGGTGTTGAGTTATTCACTTTACGGTCAACACAAAGGACAAGGGGGCACTCTTTGCGTCTAGAGGAAAAGAGATTTCACCTCCAAATACAGAAAGGTTTCTTCACAGTAAGAGCTGTGAAAATGTGGAATAGACTCCCTGCAGAGGTGGTTCTGGCCAGCTCAGTAGATTGCTTTAAGAAGGGCCTGGATTCTTTCTTAAATGTACATAATATAACTGGGTACTGACATTTATAGGTAAAGTTGATCCGGGGAATATCCGATTGCCTCTCGGGGGATCAGGAAGGAATTTTTTCCCCTGCTGTAGCAAATTGGATCATGCTCTGCTGGGGGTTTTTGCCTTCCCCTGGATCAACATTGGGTATAGAATTGGGTATATGGGATTGTACTATATTTTTTTTTTTATGGTTGAACTGGATGGACTTGTGTCTTTTTTCAACCTGACTAACTTTATAACTACTGCATCTTGTCCTGCATCCTTCCCAGCTGCCAGCAGAGTCACCCAATGCGCCATGAAAGATAGGTAACGTGCCTGTCCATGCCTGCTGGACCATGAGTCAGCGGTAATATGCACCTTACCGCTGACCGCTCTGTCCAGCGAGGCCAAGACATTGCCTTCCACATGCCGGTAGAGAGCCGGAATCGCCTTCCGTGAGAAAAAGTGGCGTTTGGGAACCTGCCACTGAGGAACCGCACATTGCACAAACTCACGGAAGGGGGCCGAGTATACCAACTGAAAAGGCAGCAGTTGAAGTGCTAGCAATTTAGACAAGCTAGCATTAAACCGCTGGGCATGTGGATGGCTGGGAGCGAACTTCTTTCGGCGGTGCAGCAGCTGGGGCAAGGAAATTTGCCTGGTACAATCAACGTCAGTGTACCGATAGCAGATTGCCCACAAGTACTTGGCTGTGACACACCTAATTCTACACCTTCATTCCTCTCAGTGCAGGTTTCAGAGAGGACTGAAGGTATAGTTGGGTTGGAGATCCCAGCTGATGAGGAGCAAGGAGAGGTCTTTGGTGTGGGTATTTTAGGTGTGCTTGCCAACGGACTGCATTGCAGGTTGACATATGTCTGGTCAAGCACGTGGTGCCCAAGCGGCTGATGTTTTGACCACGCGAGATACGCTTTAGACATATGTTGCAAATGGCAACGGTGCGATCTGCTGCACACGTCTGAAAAAAGGCCCACACCAAAGAACTTTTGGAATAACGCGCAGAGACAGCAGCGCCCTGCACACGCGGAGCTCTGCGGTGTGATGCAGACGGTGTGCTGCCCTTAAGCTGGCCCCTGGAGGGCATCCTGCCTCGTTGAAGATGTGCCTCCTCCTCCTCCTCTCTCCTATCAGGAACCCACGTGGAGTCAGTGACCTCATCATCCCCTCCCTCCTCATCACTGGAGCCAATATGGCAGTATGCTGCAGCTGGGGGAACATGACTGCCAGATAGCTGACCTTGTTGGGCACCCCCTCTCTCTGGGCTCACGTTACTACCCCCTCTCTCTGAGCTCATGTTACTGCCTTCCTCCAGCTGGGTTCCATCATCGGAGCCTTCAAAAAGCTGGGCATCCTCCTGGAGCATGTACCCAACACTGTGGTCAAAAAGTTCGGAGGACTCCTCAGGAGGACATGGTGGGGCTATGGAAGGAGTGACTGATGCCATTGAGCCGAGGGAAGAGGCCACTTTGGCAGCTGCTTTGCCAGACAAATTACCCTGAGCCTGGGTGAGAGAGGATGAGGAGTAGGAGGACGGCTTGGTCATCCACTCTACCAAGTCTTGGGCATGTTGAGGCTCAACATGGCCAGCTGCCGAAAAGAAGGACAAGCGTTTCCCACGGCCACGTGCTGATGAGGATGCACCGTGTCCACGACCAGCAGCACTGTTGCCTCTAGACACAGAGCCTGCTTGCCCTCTTTTATTGCCTCGTGACTGTCTGCCTCTCATTGTTTGCCTTCCAGACATACTAATGGCCTGCTGTGGTGTTAGTATGGGAAAAGCAGCAAATGTTTTCAGTTAGTTTTAGGTGAAAACTATGCAGAGGACACAGTACACTGAAAATACTTGCAGCTCTCTGCTTGTGGTTATATTATGAGAACACCACTATAATAGTCACTAACTGTATTCAGGTGAGATTTAGGTGAATGTTATGCAAAGCACACAGTAGTACACTTAAGTGAAACACTGACTGTGCGCAGCTAGCACAATCACCGGCCTGCCTGTCACAGTATAGAGACTAACTGTATTCAGGTTACGCTTTAGATGAATGCTATGAAAAGCACACAGAGACTAACAGGAACGGATCTAGCTAAACTCAATACAGTGTATAAATATATATACAACACCTAGGATGCATAGGTGGCCGGCGGCCTTATATAGTGCGGGTCATAGTGCATGCTTGGCCAATCATCAGTCAACAATGCACTGCGATGCCGCAGTGAATTATGGGCCGTGACGCACCACTCGAATTTGGCGCGAACGGCCCATAATGTTCGATCTTCGTCGAATGATCGAACAGCCGATGTTCGAGTCGAACATGGGTTCGACTCGAACACGAAGCTCATCCCTATTTACAGCTAGCAAGTTAGTGACTAGCTTTGTTTGGCTTTGTTTTCTGGGACCCTGTTTGTTAATGGTTATACAAAATTGTTCATCTCAGCACATGCACATTTCCTGCACTAAAGTCTCAACTCGTCTCATACTGAATTTCACCACTGGATGACGACCCCGCACCACCTACTGGTCAAATGAATCTTAAACTAATGACATTCAATGTGAGAGGCCTGAATAGCCCTTACAAGCACAAAACCCTTTGGAAATCAGCACTGGACTTACACTGTTATGTTCTTTGTGTGCAGGAAACGCACTTCTCCAACGACAACCCTCCGAAATGCACACATGTCAAATTTCCACAAATCTTCACAGCTAATGACTCAACCAAACGAAATGGAGTACTAATTGCTATCAAGGACTCTGTATCCTTTTCCTTAATCCAACAGTATATTGATCCTCAAGGGCACTTCATCATTCTGGTTACAGAAGTTAACAACAAAATCTACACCCTGGTGAACCTATACGCACCCAACAACAATCCATTGAAGTTTATCCGTAAAGTCGTTAAGCTTGCTAAACAGATGTTGAAGGGTAACTTAATGTTATGTGGTGATTTTAACATGATCTTAAACGTTGACCTTGATTCCTCTTCAGTGGCTCGGAGATG
Source organism: Rana muscosa (assembly GCA_029206835.1). NCBI lineage: Eukaryota > Metazoa > Chordata > Amphibia > Anura > Ranidae > Rana > Rana muscosa. The sequence continues at coordinate 205,766,030 of CM055127.1, read as the reverse complement.
AAGGCCTACTCTTGGTTCTCTATGCTTAGAAGAAAGGCTATTTGATCCCTGGCGCTGCCTCCGAACCCCTGAAAGGGACTACACATACTACTCAATGGTTCACAACAGCTATTCAAGAATAGATTTCTTTCTTACAGATGTGTACACCCTGCAGACCATAGGCAAAGCGGATATCCACAACATCACATGGTTGGACCATGCAACCGTGACCATTGAGGTTGTGGATACAAGCACCGTATCCCACAAACCCCTGTGGTGCAATAATACCTTCCTTCTGTCGCAGCCTAAATTAAGGGATGAGATTTAGAAAAATACAGGAATTCTTTGAACTTAATGATACTGGTGACCCATGACGGTTTGGTGTGCACATAAGGCAGTCGTCAGGGGAACTCTTATCCAAATCGCCTCTAGAGAAAATAAAAAGAAACTACAGCGCATAACATTTCTGCACAAATCCATAGCTGAATTAGAAGTGCAACACAAAAATCCCAATTCCTCTTCTACCCTAGTATTGAAAAACCTAAATTTTTGCCGTGAGGAACTCAGACAAGAACTTGAGGCGGAATATGACATTTACTTCAAAAGACTTAAATTATCATACTATGCACAAAACAATAGAGCAGGGAAGCTGCTGGCCTCCCAACTCAAAAAACTACAAGCACGCTCCAACCTCACTCATATAAAACACCACAAAACTAACGCCACTTTACGTAATCCAAAAGCCATAGCTAATGCATTTAAAGACTACTACCAATCCCTCTACAATCTCAACATTGATCCTGACACTCTCCAACCCACTGTAGCTGAGATCAATAAGTTCCTCAATGGTATCCACTTACCCTTGATTGATGATGCCACTAGGCAAAAACTTAACTCCCCAATCACTGCAGCGGAAATTGAAGTGATTATAAAGACCCTTCCTATGCATAAGGCACCTGGAGCGGACGGCTTTTCCGCAGAATACTACAAGGCTTTTAATAAGCTGCTTACCCCCAAACTAGTCAAAGTCTTCAACGGGGCAGCAAAATCTGGTTCTTTCCTGAGCGAAATGCTACAAGCAGTCATAGTGACGCTACCCAAACCTGGCAAAGACTCGTCACTTCCCCAAAATTTTAGGCCCATATAATTGTTGAACACGGATCTTAAAATATATGCCAAGACCCTAGCTAATAGATTAATGGAAATCACCCCATCTCTCATAGGTCTCGATCAAGTTTGTTTTGTAAAAGGCAGACAGGCACCTGACGGGACTAGGAGAATGCTCAACCTCCTGCGTTTTGCAGAAGTAACTAAAGAATCTAGCGTATTCCTAGCCCTTGATGCTGAAAAGGCCTTTGACAGGGTCCACTGGGGATACCTGTCTTACATAAATTTGGTTTATCTGGGATGATCCACTCAGCAATCATGTCATTATATTCCAGCCCCTCTGCCCGAGTCTATACTTCCAGCTTTCTCTCAGATCCATTTGCTCTATCAAATGGGACCCGTCAAGGTTGTCCATTGTCCCCGAAAAAATTTTCACTGGTTATAGAGCCCCTGGCAGAATGCATAAGATCCAACGAACCAATACATGGTATCAACATAGGCACCGAAAGTCACAAACTAGGCTTGTTTGCTGACGACGTTATTCTGACTATAACCAAGCCAGAATCCTCTATCCCAATAATACAAGCCCTACTGACCATAAGAAGTATTGGTTCTCTTGCCAAACAGACAACAGGTGGACACAAATTGAAAGAGAAATTACACCTGGGCACAATCTTCCAGCCTTAGCAATGGCAGCCAGCCTGCACCATAGCCCATTACTCCCTCCCTACCCGACCATACAAGCCACAACAGCAGCATGGTCCTCATTGACGAAGCAAAAATTTCCTGACACTCCAATATGTACACTACCAATCCCCTTGACATCCTACGAATACCTGATTCCGGGGCTATCCACCCAATCTTGAGCAAAAAAAGGGGGTGCACTTCTTCACATCTGACTTGACAGATTTGGATGCACTAGATAGGTATAAAACTTACCACCAGCACTATAAATTTTCAAACCGGGCCAACCCTATAGAAATACCTATATCTATATGGAACTTTCTCAAGAACAAACAACCAAGCAATGTAAAAGGGATATACATATTTTATAAGTCTACCTCCCCCTATATATTCCGGTTAAAACACCAAACATGACAAAATACAATTTCACAGGTGAGGTGAGGGTGGAGACCGGGTGAGGGTCTGAGTGCGGTGTGGTGAGGAGCTCCTGCCATCCTGATTTACTCCTGTGAAGTTTGTTCGTCTATTCGTCTATTCATGGCTGCAAATAGCTAAAATAGCTAAGAGGCTGCTGGCTCTATCTGCCTGTCTGCTGCCTGAGGAGGACGGCTACTCATTTGCGCTGTTGTTCTGTTGTGGAGGACAGCCTTGCGGTCAGCTTCCTGGCGTGGAAAAGAGAGGTGAGAGGGGAAAAGGACTGTGACTGAAAACGAAGGATTGTGGCTTGAGGGGGGGATTAGGAGATTGTGGTGTTAGCGTGGAGAGCTGTTGTGGAAATTTTATTATATAAGATTTATGTGGACATTTTATTCTAGGATGTGCGTTTTATAGATTGTCATCTGTCTCCCTGTGTCTGATGTTTAATCGAGGAGTGCTCTAGCAGAGTGCACTTGGGTTGAATCGAGACCAGCGGTAAAAACGGTCAGTATGAAAACCTTCTTATGGGATTGAAACGTGTTCTCTGCGTGTGTGGGCGTTTGTTGGTTTGTAGATATCAAGCGCAATGCGCTGGACTGCTTGCTTTCCAATGACTATACACATTAGAGAAGCGAAGTCGGCATAATGAGAGAAACCTATTAATTCTCTCTTGCGAACTTCGTTATCCCCTTTATGGATACATACCTGTATTTATAAGAGGACATTGATATCTGCCTTGTTGGTGTACTTGTACCGTATATTGACAACAGCAGTAGCAATGTCCCCGCAGATTGTCCCAAAACTATAAGAACAAGTAGAATGATCTTACTACATACTGTTTACTTTGAACAGTATTGAGTGGGCTCCATGCTGATTAAGATGGGGTGTGTGCACTTCCTCCCCTTTCCCTCCTGTGAGTGCCCTCCCCTTTGCTGTTTGTCATTTCCTGTGATGTCATTTTGTATTAAGGGAAGCAATTGGCTGTTGGGGCCATCACTTCCTGTTTTGTTATCCTTTTGTTTTCAATGAATAAAAGAATCCGGGTGGCTGAGCTCTGCCCAGACGCTTGAGACTCCAGCTTGAAGCAGCATCGTTTCTGATTCTACCTGGTGCCATTGAAGTACTTCAAATTCCTTGTACCAAAGAGCTTGTTACAAACGTGCTTTTAAGCACGAAGGAATTGTTTTGTGCTTTGTGTGCATTTAGACGCTGGAAGTCCACATTTAGGCGCGGTGTGGATTTGCGTACAAAGCCCAAGGGAATTCTTCCACGACATTTCGGCGAGCCAGCTTGGAGCCAACGTAGTTCCAGCACAGCGATCCGAGAGGAGAGATTGGGTCCCCGGTTCTGGGACAGGAAAAGGCCGGCAAAGTTTGGTAAGACAGACTCCATTTCAATTTTTGAAAATTTTGTTGTTCTAAGAACCGGCATCTGGTCTCTCTGCTCGCTGTTGCAGGTAACTCCGCTTAGCAAAAGAACAAATTTTTGCGGTTTCACTCTTTGTGTACAAGGACGGGGATTTATATTTGTACTGGGAGGGATAGCTGTATTGGCTTGGGATAGAAGTCTATATTACTGTCCTCTGTAGACCCCATAGTCAATACAGCCTAGAGGGTCTTTGTATGGGGTTTATGTTAAATGTAAAACCATTTCCTGTAGTACAACGTGACGGTATGCATGGAGTGTGCTAGTTGATGTTTTAAATGTGCGGCAGAGATTGAATGACATAGCATTGTGTGTCTGAGTTATTTCATAGTGCTGGTCACCGTGTGAAATAACTTTTGTAAAGTGTGTAGCTATTATAGTTTGTCTAACGTTTAGTATGAGTTAAGTAGCACAGTCTGTTTTGTGTTAAAACAGTGATTTTTGTTTGTAAGAGGCACGGTTTGGTCTTGTTTTGAAGACACCATTTTATCTTCCTTTGTGTGTGTTCAGCCATGTGGCCTGAGGACACCATCTTGTTTTGAAGACACCATTTTGTTTTCCTTTGTGTGTGTTCAGCCATGTGGTCTGAGGACACCATCTTGTTTTGAAGACACCATTTTGTTTTCCTTTGTGTTTGTTCAGCCATGTGGCCTGAGGACACCATTTTGTTTTCCTTTGTGTTTGTTCAGCCATGTGGTCTGAGTCACCATTTTTGTTTTTCTTTGTATGAATCCAATCTTCAGGTTTAGTTATTTTTGCATATTTTTTTGTAAAACGATTGTGTTTTCTTTTGGTTTTAATTTCAGTTTAGAGTGAAGACTCTGCTTTACACTGAATTTCAATAGATAGTAAAACTAACTTTAACTGAGTTTTTGTACTCTTAACGGGGTGTGTGTTTTAATTTTTTTATTTTAAGTTTTAATTGTTTGGGCATTTTCTTTGAGTTTCTCAGAAGGCAATTCATGCCACTCCCCCATTGTTTTTGGTTTTAGAGCTGCATCTTTTATTGTATAGCTTGCGGTAGGAAAGAAAGGCTTTGGTTTTAAAACTCGCTTTATATTCACTTTTATTGTTAATTGAGTTACTTTTGCGCAGCAAGTAGTCAATTATTTGTTCACGCTCAGACTGTTAGTTTATTAGTTTGATCGTGTAACTACTGAGACATCGTACAACTGCTGAAATAGACAACAGAAGGCTATCCCCATTTAATTTTTTTTATTATTTTATTTTTGTGATTATTTAGAGAAGCCACATTGCTCTGTAGCAAAAATAAACGGAAGTGTGCTGTGCAGTTTAGTCTGACAACGCAGTGTACAGTCGTACAGAGGTATGTATGCATACACTGTAAGGGGTAGAGACATAATTCGGGGGGTGGTCTGTGGTTTTTGACTAATCATTGGGCATAGTTATTACGAGTATTGCGGTGTAAAAGAGTAGTACTCTGTAGTTCTGTGCCAAAAGTGTTGGGGCAACAAGCCATAGAGTTAATAACACCTCGGTTAGGTTTTCTAGTTGGGGGACTGGACCAGATATAGTGGTTGCAGTCCGTCAATCCACCGTAGAAGAAGGCACCTGACGGTGCTCTCCTAAATAGGTGCAGGGGTTTTTCCTGGATGCAGGAATAAGACTATAAGCCGATTCGAATCGCCATGGGCAATTTGAAGTCCATGCAAGGGAAGGAATGTGAGGCTTCCCAGAGTCAGACGGCTGCACAGTACATGAAATCTAGCTTTGGGGCAAAGGTCATGAAACCTCTAAAGGAATGGCATAGTTGGTCCAAGGATACTACTTGGGCTATTCCTCTAGAGGGGACATTTGATGCCTGGAGGTGGGAGAAATTCATAACTGAGTTTAAACCCAGGCTCTGGGCAGCAAAAACCTTAGATGTAGCTGAGCTGTGGCTTCAGAAGTCTATTATGGTAAGCAGGCAGGGTATACAGAAGGCGGTTTCAGTCCGTAAGAACCGCATTATGTACACCTGGCCTGAGGGGATAGCAGTGACTGGTGATCCAATGCTGGAAGCGGAAGATGCTCTGTCTGGGCTAACTCTGCTGAGGCAGGCTGGATCCACCAACGCTAGATCTGTTGTAGTTTCCTCTGATGCTTCTGCCATCACCAATCTAACCAACCCTACTCTGCACTCTCCAACTAACATCTCTCTCTCTCCCACGTCTCCATCTAACCATGTCACCTCTGACGCTAAACCTCAAGCTAACCCTCTCTATCAGTCGCCTTTCCCCACATCTGGGACATTTTCTCCGCCGATTGCGGCTGATTATGAATCATTTTCAACTGGTGATCTACAGATGCTATGTGAGTCTAAGGGAATTGAGACCAGACTAAGGAACCGTGGGGATTGCATAACTGCGCTGAGAGCTTTTGACTCAGTCATACCTACCATCTACCCTTCATTGGTTGGCTTCAGACAGGGAACGTTGTGGGCAAAGTAGCACACATTAGCCAACCAATGAAGCCACAACCTCCAAAGTACACACCTAGCCCCACTTATGTCACTGAACCTGGTACTTACCCAGTCCGGGTGCAACAATATGAGGGTGTTCCAAATACCAACGGTGAAAGGACTTTGGGGGAAAGGGTGGTATGGCATGTCCCTTTTGCTTCCTCAGAAATCAGGACCATACTGGCCGAACTGCCTGACTATAGAACAAATCCACGAGGGTTCGCGAGAATGTTTTGTCAAAATCAATTTAGCTACGGCATGAGCGGAACAGATTGTGCCCAGGTTCTGAGGGCAAAAGTAGGAGAAGAACTGGCAGGGGTTATAATCTCCCGTTGTGGCATTGTCACCCACGAACAAGCCACTTCTGGAGGTAAGCAATTCTGTGTGGCCCTGCTAGCCAAACTTCCAGAGTTGTATGGTGCATCTTCTACCACAGATGTGATGAAACTCAGTCAAAACCCAGGCGAGGAATGTGCTTGTTTCTGGTGTCGCCTGAAACAAGCTGCATTGGATGCAGATCTGGAGGTTGGTCCGGATGTGCCAACCAACGGAGGTCAGTTATCCGCCATTCACCTTTTGCTAAGAGCCAAGTTTTTAGAAGGCATCCATATGAAAATTCGAGACAGGCTATTATTAGCCAGACCCGAATTTAATGAAATGACAATACCTGCCATTCTATCCACTCTCTCCGCTATAGAGAGAGAGAGATGGATAGGAAGAAACAGGACAAAGCATCCAAAATCCTTGTGTCTCAAGCCCCTTTTGCAGGACAAACGGGCCAGGATGGTGGGAAAAAGACACAACGCTGGAAAGCCCGAACTTGTTACATCTGTGGAAAGGAAGGACATCTAAGGCGTGACTGTCCTAACAGACCCAAGGGTAAGTGGCAGTTCATCCCAGACGATCCGGTACCAGGCTCACGCGATCCAACAACTTCAGTTGTAGGGATGGCCAGCCACGACTATGATTCTTCATAGGACGTTGGCAAAGCGGTGTCAGGACATATCAACCTGTTTATCGAGGAATTAAAATATCCCCTCCCTTGCCTCATTGACACCGGTGTCGTTGGAACTGTTCTGAGATCCAAAGATCTCAGAGGCAAGGTTCCCCTTTCTGGGGAGACTATACCCACTGTGGGTCTAACAGGTCAGACAGTGTCTCTACATACCACCAAACCACTCCATTGTAGGTTGGGCCAACACACAGAAGCCATTAAGTCGGTACTGGTATCGGATGATGTTCCCATCAACCTATTGGGAGCTGATATTTTATCTGAGATACAAGCGGTCATTGAGTACACTCCAACAGGTGTTGTGGTTAGCAGTGCATTGACGGATGAGCGCCTATGTGCAATGGTGGCTCTACCGTATATGATAGAACCTGGTTGTTTTCTGGGGTTGGATGTGCTAGCAGAAGTGGATCCCAAACTTTGGGCGTTTGATAAGTATGATGTGGGTCTTCTGCCGGTCCCGCCAACCACAGTAAACATCAGACCAGGGAGCATTTTGCCCCAATTACCACAATACCCTTTGAGTGTGGCTCAGATGGATAGCCTTAAAATCCAAATAGACCGGTACCTGCTGATAAAAGTTCTTACGCCAACCAAATCCCCCTGTAACACCCCTTTGTTTCCAGTGGCTAAAAAGTCTGTCAAGGGTCAGGAAACAACTTTCCGTTTAGTACATGATTTAAGGGCTATCAATAAAATCATTATCAGCGATGCCCCTTTGGTACCCAACCCACACACCTTGTTGGCCTCTATACCACCTAACGCAATTTTCTTCAGTGTTATTGATCTGACTAATGCATTTTTTTCGGTACCACTGGACCCCCAGTGCCAGTACCTTTTTGCTTTTTCATTCCAGGGTCGACAACTGACTTGGACACGTCTCGTTCAGGGGTCTGTGACTAGTCCCTCGGAGTACAGTTGCAAACTTAAAATAGTGTTGGATCAATGGACCCCAACGAATCCAGAGGTGGTGCTGATCCAGTATGTTGATGACTTGCTGCTTTGTTGCCCTGCAAGGGATGTCTGTTATCAGCATACTGTCTCATTGCTTAACCATCTGGCGTCCACGGGGAATAAAGCTAGCAAGGAGAAATTGCAGTTTTGTAGGGAGAAGGTCACCTTTTTAGGACATTGTATATCTCAGGGTACTCGACACCTGACAACCCAGAGAATTCAGACACTGAAAGACTTCCCGAAACCCCGAAACGCACGACAAACGAGAGCCATTCTCGGTCTTATCAACTACTGTAGAGACTGGGTCCCTAACATCTCTTCGACTTTAGGACCCCTTTACGAAATCCTATCCCAAACTCCCTTTCAACTGACTGATGATAACTGGTCAACCCTACAGGACTTGATCCAAGAACTCTCCAAAGCACCTGCTTTAGGTTTGCCCAACTATGACCTCCCCTTCTACCTTTTCTGCTATGAAAGCAAAGGCCACGCCACTGGAGTACTGACCCAACTACATGGGTCCAGGTACCGACCCATCATGTATCTATCAACTGCCCTAGATCCAGTCATTCGAGGTTCACCAGGTTGTGTACGAGCCGTAGCCGCCTGCGCTGTATTGTTACAGAAGGTAGGTGACATAGTCTTGGACTCCCCACTGACCCTCTATATTCCCAATTCAGTGCAGGAAATCCTAAATCAAGTTCAGACAAAACACCTCTCTGCTGCCAGATTGACTAAGTACGAAGTGGCTCTCCTAACCCCTACTAACCTGACTTTAAGACGATGCACCATTTTAAACCGAGCCTCTCTTCTTCCTACTGAGGAGGAAGAGAAGGGGGGAGATAATGGTGTTAAAAATGATACTCAAACCTTCCAGACTAACAATACCAACCTCTCCACCTCTAACCAACTTGTTAATTTAGGAGGACAACATGCTGATGATCACCACAACTGTGTTTCTCTGATGGAACTCGAGTCAACAACCATCAGCCCGGTGAAGGAGACCCCCATCCCAAACGCTAAAAACCTTTTTGTCGATGGTTCCAGGTATTACACCCCAGATGGTAAGCCACACACAGGTTATGCAGTGACTACAGTCAGTGAAATTGTGGAAAAGGGTTCATTGAGTTCCAACATGTCTGCACAGGAAGCTGAGCTGTGGGCACTGGCAAGAGCCTGTGAGACCCAAGAGGGTCAAAGGATCAATATCTACACGGATTCTAGGTATGCTTTTGGGATAGCTCATGATTTCGGTCCTATCTGGAAAGCAAGAGGCTTTCTGACTAGTTCAGGGAAGCCCGCGAAACATGCGCAGTTAATCAACAGGTTATTCGTTGCTTTCAACCTGCCGCGTGAGATAGCCATTCTAAAAGTTAAGGCCCAAACGACTGATAGGACTTTGGAGGCCGATGGCAATGCCTTGGCAGATAGAGCTGCCAAAGAAGGTGCTCTGCACCCTCCTGGGAAAACCCTGATGCTAGCCATCCCCTCTGATGTGTCTCTGGAAGAGTTTAAGAGACTACAGTCACAAGTGGAATTACATGAAAAGAGGAGATGGACAGCACTAGGGGCCATGAGAGGTCCAGATGACATCTGGGGTCTTGGTAAAAAATGGTGTCTGCCAAGATCGCTTTTTCCAATGATGGCCCATTCGGCTCATTATCCAGGGCATCAGTCAAAGATGGTTATGTGTGCGCAGGTGGATGAGCATTGGATCGCCCCTGGATTTACTACCGCAGCTGCTAATTTTGCAGCAGACTGCCTGGTTTGCGCATTGCACAATCCAGGTAGGACGGTACCAGTACCCAAACGACATTCCCCCCGACCAGAATATCCATTTCAGCGCATCCAGATAGACTACATTACGTTGCCAAGGAGTGGGCCGTACGAACACGTCTTAGTCTGTGTAGATATGTTTTCAGGTTGGCCGGAGGCATGGCCGGTTCAGAAAGCAAACGCCACAACCACAGCCAAGAAGATCCTGTCCGAAATAGTGTGTCGCTGGGGCCTACCTGAAACGATCGAGTCGGATCGAGGCTCCCACTTCACTGGTCAAATATTTGCAGAAGTGTGTAAAGCCCTCCATGTCAATCAGGGATTACACACTCCTTATCACCCCCAAAGTAGTGGTAAGGTTGAAAGGTTAAACGGAACCCTTAAAAACAAAATCTCCAAAATAATAGCTGATACTGGGAAACCTTGGCCTGAATGTCTCCCCATAGCTCTCCACTCCATCAGAATCAGAAATGCACCTAGACGACCTCACGGGTTATCTCCATATGAGGTTTTGTTCGGATGTCAACCAAAAACAGGGTTGTACTTTCCCCAGCAGCTGTCGTCTTTACATTCTCAGCTGACGGGGTATGTGCAGTGACTGCAACGTGAGCTAAAAAAAATCCACCACAGGGTTCATGAGTCCCTTCCAGACCCTGACTCAATAACCGGTTTACATTCTATCCAACCAGGTGACTGGGTCATTGTAAAGAAACACCAGAGGACGGGACTAGAATCGAGATACCTCGGACCATTCCAGGTTCAGCTGACCACGCCAAACTCACTAAAGCTTGAAGAACAGGACAACTGGATCCACGCCAGCCACTGCAAGAAGCTGCTCAACTACATCAAAGAATGAGGAGTATCTTCTTTATTTATAGTTTTAGTTTAGTGTATTTTAGCAAGGGTAATGATGAAAAGCATCCCAATTTATTGTTTAAAATGCATCTCCAGCTGGCAAAAATGGCGAACAGGACCAACTGCTGGGTATGCTCCAAACCTCCACCAAGCCTTGATGCCCCGGCAATGGCAGCAGTACATGCAATATATGATGTCCGTATCGGTATGAGGAAACTAAAGACTCCAAACAGACACTTGTCAATAGAACTTAATGATACATTCCTAGAGGGTAAAATTAGTTATAGTTTTAACATTGGCTTTTGCCCCTCCCTCACAAAACCAGTATGGGTATCGGAACAACTAGGTAGCCCACAAGTGTGCTTCAACTTTAGTTTCGGTAGAGGGGATAACTTTGTTGGGTCCACCACCTGTAAAGAAGGTATAACAGTTAATCTAACCAACGAAACCCCCGTCTTCTTTAATAACACTAATAGACCAGATTACATCTGTTGGAAGGAAGGGTGTGACGTTCAGACCGAGGGAGCAATCCCCCAGTCTATCCTGTTACTACTCAATGCACGTAACCGTCAGAGTGATTCCCCCTGTGCGACTCTGACTGGCCCATACTACTTCTTATGCGGTACCTCAGCTTATAAGGTAATCCCCCCTAATGCAAGAGGTTCATGCGTCCTGGTTAAACTAGTCCCAGCATCTTACATTTCGGATGATCGAGAGGATCTGATGGCACGAGAGAAGGTAAGAATGCCAGGAAAAGCTAGAAGGGAATTGTTCACCAACTCTGACCAGGCCTGGGCATGGTTTCCTGCTTGGACGGGTTGGGGGATTGAACTTATGAAACGATTGAATAATTTCTCATCCATTGTGGATGGGATATTCAATGAAACCGTAGAGGCTGTAAGGGAAATCTCACAGGAACAACGGCAGATCAGGACCCTTCTTTTATAGGAAAAGATGGCCCTTGATTATCTATTAGCATCCAAGGGGGTTTCTGTGAATTCATAGGTGAAGATTGTTGTACATGGATTGAGGATACCAATGACAAAGTTCAGGCCCATATGGATAAGGCTAGATCCCTGCAAGGCAAAGCCAGAGCTATAGCTAGTGAAGGTTGGAATCCTTTTAAGGGTTTGGGAAACTTTGGGGATTTTTTATTTTCCATTGGATCGTGGTTGAAGGAAGTAGGGGTGTATATACTCATGTCATTTTTGTTTCTATTCCTTCTATATGTCGTGATGAGGTGCTCCTGTTGCCTGATTGGACGCGTGACCAGAGCCCGAGCAGATGACCACATTTTCCTCAATGAGATAAGACGCCCCGAAGCCCAACCAATGTATCAGATGCAGAGGATCCCAGACCGATCGGCGATTACTACAGCTCACCATTTCGTGCCCTCCTTATAAGTCATATCTCCTGAAGAACAGAGTCGACATGTCAAGCCGTGTTTTCCTTTTTATGGACTGTAAGGACTGATTCATTTCCAGGTGTAAGAAGATCAAGTTTTGAGAGACACATGGGAGCATATGACAAAAAGGAAGGACTGTTGTGGAAATTTTATTATATAAGATTTATGTGGACATTTTATTCTAGGATGTGCGTTTTATAGATTGTCATCTGTCTCCCTGTGTCTGATGTTTAATCGAGGAGTGCTCTAGCAGAGTACACTTGGGTTGAATCGAGACCAGCGGTAAAAACGGTCAGTATGAAAACCTTCTTATGGGATTGAAACGTGTTCTCTGCGTGTGTGGGCGTTTGTTGGTTTGTAGATATCAAGCGCAATGCGCTGGACTGCTTGCTTTCCAATGACTATACACATTAGAGAAGCGAAGTCGGCATAATGAGAGAAACCTATTAATTCTCTCTTGCGGACTTCGTTATCCCCTTTATGGATACATATCTGTATTTATAAGAGGACATTGATATCTGCCTTGTTGGTGTACTTGTACCGTATATTGACAACAGCAGTAGCAATGTCCCCGCAGATTGTCCCAAAACTATAAGAACAAGTAGAATGATCTTACTATATACTGTTTACTTTGAACAGTATTGAGTGGGCTCCATGCCGATTAAGATGGGGTGTGTGCACTTCCTCCCCTTTCCCTCCTGTGAGTGCCCTCCCCTTTGCTGTTTGTCATTTCCTGTGATGTCATTTTGTATTAAGGGAAGCGATTGGCTGTTGGGGCCATCAATTCCTGTTTTGTTATCCTTTTGTTTTCAATGAATAAAAGAATCCGGGTGGCTGAGCTCTGCCCAGACGCTTGAGACTCCAGCTTGAAGCAGCATCGTTTCTGATTCTACCTGGTGCCATTGAAGTACTTCAAATTCCTTGTACCAAAGAGCTTGTTACAAACGTGCTTTTAAGCACGAAGGAATTGTTTTGTGCTTTGTGTGCATTTAGACGCTGGAAGTCCACATTTAGGCGCGGTGTGGATTTGCGTACAAAGCCAAAGGGAATTCTTCCACGACAGAGCCGCTGTCGGACATCACAACTTGATTAAAACTTGTATCAGCCGTCAACTCCATCTCCCCCTGCCTCTCTGTGCATCTCTCTGCTGGCTATCTCCCTCTACCGCAACAGTTTGTGTTTGTGTTAGCTACGGCTGCAGTATGAACATGTACTAAAACTGTGATTGATTGCTGCTTATCTGCTGCTTATCTGCTGTTGCTCTCTTGACCCCGGGATTGTGCTGGGAGCTGCACAATGAAATTCTGAAATACTGAGGAATACCAGGACGGCCCAGTGGTAGCTTTTCCAACAGCTCCCTTCTCCCCTCTTCTGTTTTTTTTTTTTTTTTATCAGGACTAAGGACAGTAGAGAAGGATTGATTTCTCCCGTGGAGAAGATATGAAAGTGTGCTGAAAAGAGAGATAAGAGGAGTTGAAAGGAGCTGAAAGGGGGTAAGGTGATTGCATCCTGTGTCAGTGTGGTGAGAAACTGTGGGATATCAGCGCAGCTTTGTTTTGTACTGCATTATATTGCCTCTGCCTGAATTTCTCCCCCTATCTCTTGTGCAGCTGACAGTGTGGTGATGTGTTGAAGATTCCTTTTTTTTTTTACACCACGTTAGAATTTGGATTAATCTACCCCCACTCCTCCTCCTCCTGCATTTAATCTCTTCTGGGTTGTAGTTTTTACAATTAAGATATGAATTATGAATCTGAATAAGGACTTGAATTAATCTGATTAGAATGAGCTTGAACTGGAACTAAATTAAACTAGTACTGCTACCATCAATTAATTATCAATCAATTGCTGCTGCTGCTGTTTTCATTGTGTTGATGCTGTCATTTCCATTTACACTATTAATTACCACCGCTGATTTCACTGGGTTATTGCTGCTATTGCTATTCCCATTGTTGCTGTAGGCTGTTTTTCTGTTTTCCTGGGATTTCCTTGGACTTTAATATAGCTTGGTCCATTCTATGGGCCTGCTCCGCCCAATCATCTGCTGACAGAAATTTGAATTTTAACTTAAATCTAAATAGGCTGCAATTCAATTGTTAGCTGCAGGTGGGCTCTGATATACCATCATTGACTCCTACCGTTTATTGACGCTTGCTGTCTGGTGGAGCAATTAATCCACTGCAACTATACATAGAAAAGAGGATCCTCTGTGGCTGGAGATAGATGTCTCAGCCGCAGACATGCTCAGCAACATCAAGCAAGTTAGCGACATTAAAAAAGCCAGATACAATCTCTGCAGCTATAACTATTCCTACAAAGAAAGTAAAGACAGCAAAAGCAAGAATGACTGCTATTTCTCAACCACCTAGTGATACATCAGCTACTTCCTTGGTGGATCCCTCATTTGCTGAAGTTATTTTAGCAGCTATTAAGGAATGTAAAGAGACTCTTAAAGGACAAATGGATCTTATAGCCTCAGATGTTTCTCGGATCCGTCAGGACTTAGATGGGTTTAAAACCAGGGTCTCTGAAGTGGAAAATAGGGTCTCTATATTGGAAGACTCTGCTCAATCAAACTCTAAAGAAATGCGAGCTTTACAGTTACAGGTCAGACGGTTGCAGGAAAAGGCAATTGATACTGAAAACCGTCTTAGACGGAATAATATTTGCATTCTGGGTTTACCCGAAAGGGCGGAAAGGGACTAAGTCAATCGAATTTGCTGAGCAACTACCTATCTCTGTTCTGGACCTAAGTAGTGGGCCACCCACATTTGTGGTTGAGCGGGCACATAGGGTTCCATCAATACCACCTAAACCTGGCGCTCCCCCTAGGACCTTTCTGCTACGATTACTGAATTCAAGAGATAGAGATAAGGTTCTGGCGGCTGCCAGAGCCAAACAAGATATACCCTATGAAAATACCAAATTATTATTTTTTCCAGATTATTCTCAAGAAGTTCAGCAACGCCGAAAGTCCTATACAGAGATTTGTAAGAGATTACGAGAACAGAGTATACAGTTCAGCCTACTGTTTCCAAGTAGATTGCGCATTATAGATGATGGATAGTGATGAGCCGAACACCCCCGGGTTCGGTTCGCACCAGAACCCGCGAACGGACCGAAAGTTCGTACGAACATTAGAACCCTATTAAATACAATGGATGCGAACGTTCGAATTCTAAAGTGCTAATTATAACAACTATTATGCATGTTATTGTCCTAAAAAGGGTTTGGGAACCCGGGTTGTGCACCAGGGGACATGTATCAATGCAAAAAGAAGTTTTAAAAACGGTCGTTTTTCGGGAGCAGTCATTTTAATGATGCATAAAGTGAAAAAAAAAAGTCAAATATTCCTTTAAATATCGTACCTGGGGGGTGTCTAAAGTATGCCTGTGAAGTGCCACGTGTTTCCCGTGTTTAGAACTGTCCCTGCACAAAATGACACTTCTAAAGGAAAAAAAAGCCATTTAAAACTGCTTGCGGCTTTAATGTAATGTCTGGTCCCGGTAATATGGATGAAAATCTTTAAGAAAAATGGCATAGCTACCCCATGACCCCCCCCCCCCCCCTACCCCAGCCCATTACCAGTCCCTTTGGGCCTTGTATGAATATTAAGGGGAACCCCGCACATAAAATAAAAAAGGCCCTATATACTCTGAACAGCCGTATACAGGCGGTGCATACAAGACAGGGACTGTAGGTTTGTTCTTATGTAGAATCTGTTTGTAATTTTGAACAGGTACATTGTTTAAGTGTAGCTCCAGCCCAAAAATCTATTTTTAAACTTTTTGGAAAACATAGGTAAGGGTTATCACCCCTGTAACATTTGTTTTGCTGTCTGTGCCCCTGTTCAGAACATTTCACCTCACTTTCCGTCCCAATGACAACTGTTTTTGAAATGTGGTGTTTTTCTTGAAACAAGGATTGGTGATAAAGCATCAGTACAGAGGAGACACCTTTCTCCCATATTAATTCTTACAGGAGAGAATTTTCCTTCCTAGGGGTAGATTTCCTCTCACTTCCTGTTGTCTTCTTGCGTTTGCAAGTAGGAGTCGTTTGTAAGTTGGATGTTTGAAAGTAGGGACCTGCCGTATATACTCTGCAGAAATAGGCCCCTTAGTTGTTGGTGTTGGCACAACACTGTAAGCACTCACAGTTACTCTTGGTTGGTGCTGGAACGCCCTGCTGTCAACTATTATATCAGGAATTTTAATTACATATAATTGTTGAACAGTGGTAGTAAAAATTGGGCCTTTGATGGTGGTGCTGGTGCCACAACACTGTAAGCCCTGACAGTTACTCTTGGTGGGTGCAGCAATGGGCCCTGCTGTGAATTATTAGATCAAGAATTGTAATTGCATGCCCCTGTTGAACAGGGGCTGAAAAATTGTGCCTTTCGTGGTGGTGGTGGTGGTGGTGGTGTTGCCACAACACTGTAAGCCCTCAGAGTTACTCTTGGTGGGTGCAGGAATGGGCCCTGCTGTGAACTATTAGATCAAGAATTGTAATTACATGCCCCTTTTGAACAGGGGCTGAAAAATTGGGCCTTTCGTGGTGGTGGTGGTGGTGGCGTTGCCACAACACTGTAAGCCCTCAGAGTTACTATTGGTGGGTGCAGGAATGGGCCCTGCTGTGAATTATTAGATCAAGAATTGTAATTACATGCCCCTTTTGAACAGGGGCTGAAAAATTGGGCCTTTCGTGGTGGTGGTGGTGGTGGCGTTGCCACAACACTGTAAGCCCTCAGAGTTACTCTTGGTGGGTGCAGGAATGGGCCCTGCTGTGAATTATTAGATCAAGAATTGTAATTACATGCCCCTTTTGAACAGGGGCTGAAAAATTGGGCCTTTCGTGGTGGTGGTGGTGGTGGCGTTGCCACAACACTGTAAGCCCTCAGAGTTACTCTTGGTGGGTGCAGGAATGGGCCCTGCTGTGAATTATTAGATCAAGAATTGTAATTACATGCCCCTTTTGAACAGGGGCTGAAAAATTGGGCCTTTCGTGGTGGTGGTGGTGGTGGCGTTGCCACAACACTGTAAGCCCTCAGAGTTACTCTTGGTGGGTGCAGCAATGGGCCCTGCTGTGAATTATTAGATCAAGAATTGTAATTGCATGCCCCTGTTGAACAGGGGCTGAAAAATTGGGCCTTAGGCACTGGTGGCACAACACTACAACCCCTCACAGATACTGTACTTGGAGCACAGCAATGAGCCCTGTTGCAAAGTATTGCTTCAAAAATTGTAATGACACGCCCCTGTTAAACAGGGGCTGAAAAATTGGGCCTTAGGCACTGGTGCCACAACACTCCAACCCCTCACAGATACTGTACTTGGAGCACAGCAATGAGCCCTATGGCAAATTATTGCTAAAAAAATTGTAATTACACGCCCCTGTAAAACAGGGGCTGAAAAATTGGGCCTTAGCCACTGGTGGCGGCACCCATAAACAAAAATGATCTTCCAAGCTATCATCATCAATCGTATCATTGAGGACTCGGAGGAGGAGGATAGCCAGTCAACATAACAGCACAGGCACTCAGCATCAGCATCAGTCTTGAAGGGATGTGACATGTTAAAATCAATTAGTCTGTTATATCAGCATCAGGTGTGTGGTAGCTGGTGGTGATCCAAGACTGGTTCATCTTGATGAAAGTCAGTCGATCAACCGAGTCGGTGGACAGGCGCACCCTGTGATCCGTGACAAATCCTCCAGCAGCACTGAATGTGCGTTCCGAAAGAACGCTGGATGCAGGACAGGCCAGTAGCTCAATTGCATACTGTGCAAGCTCTGGCCAGTGATCCATCCTCAAGACCCAGTAAGCCAGAGGATTTTCGGTGGGGAAGGTGTCCAAGTCTGACCTTGCCCCTAGATATTCCTGCACCATGTTTATCAGACGCTGGCGATGGTTGCTGGAACCGATCATACTTTGGGGCTGCGGACTAAAGAATTGTCTGAACGCATCGGTCAGACGGCCACCTTCCCCACCGCTCCTTCTTTGACTGGCCGAAGCCTCAGCAACTCGTTGTCCAGGACCAGGAGTTTGTAACCTCCCAGTCTCTGGGAACGCGTTGCACAGACCTTTTTGCAAGGCCTCCCGGAGTTGTTCCATCCTCTGCTCCCTCTGCGACAGTAACATAAGGTCCGCAACCTTACCCTTGTACCGTGGATCAAGGAGAGTGGCCAGCCAGTAATGGTCCCTCTCCTTGATCCGAAGAATACGAGGATCCTTCCGCAGACTTTGCAGGATCAGGGAGGCCATGCAGCGTAGGTTTGCTGAGGCATTCGCTCCGGAGTCCTCTGGGTCACTAAGGACGACATGAATCGCAGCCACCTCCTCCCAGCCACGTACAAGTCAACTGGTTTCTTGGGACTGTAAATCATCCCTAAAAGACTGCTGCTGATGATGCTGAGTGCCAGCCTCCACCTCCATGCTGACACAATCCTCCTCCTCCTCCTCCTCCTCCTCTTCCTGTACGATGGGTGGGACAGAAGGAACACTGTCTGGGTAAAGGGGGCCTTGAGAGGCAAGGAAGTCCTCCTCTTCCTGCCTCTGTTCTGCCTCAAGTGCCCTGTCCATTATTCCACGCAGCGTGTGCTCCAACAGGTGGACAAGAGGTACAGTGTCACTGATGCATGCACTGTCACTGCTCACCATCCTCGTGGCCTCCTCAAATGGTGCCAGGACAGTGCATGCATCCCTGATCATGCCCCACTGGCGTGGAGAAAAAAAACAAGCTCCCCTGACCCTGTCCTGGTGCCGTAGTCGCACAGGTACTCATTGATGGCCCTCTGCTGCGTGTGCAGCCGCTGCAGCATGGCCAACGTTGAGTTCCACCTGGTGGGCATGTCACATATAAGGCGGTTCTTGGGCAGGTTCAACTCCTTTTGCAGCTCAGCCAGGCGAGCACTGGCATTATAAGATCTGCGGAAATGCATACAGACTTTCCTGGCCTGCCTCAGGACATCCTGTAAGCCCGGGTACCTGCCCAAGAACTGCTGCACCACCAGGTTAAGGACGTGAGCCACACAGGGCACATGGGTCAGTTGTCCCTGTCGGAGGGCGGAGAGGAGGTTGGTGCCATTGTCGCAAACCACCATTCCTGGCTTAAGCTGGCGTGGCGTCAACCACCTCTCGGCCTGGCCCTGCAGAGCAGACAGGACCTCTGCCCCAATGTGGCTTCTGTCCCCCAAACACACCAGCGCAAGCACGGCATGGCATGTTTTTGCCTGCGTACTTGCGTAGCCCCTTGAACGGCTACGGAGCACCGCTGGTTAATAGGACAAACCACAGGAAGAGGCCATGGAGGAAGAAGAAGAGGAGGGGGTGGAGGAGAGAGGTGTGTCACAACCAGTAGTAGCATTTTGGAGGCGTGGCGGTGGAACAACCTCCAACACTACTGCACCTTGTCCTGCATCCTTCCCAGCTGCCAAAAGAGTGACCCAATGGGCCGTGAAAGAAAGGTAACGTCCCTGTCCATGCCTGCTGGACCATGAGTCAGCAGTAATATGCACCTTACCGCTGACCGCCCTGTCCAGCGAGGCCAAGACATTGCCTTCCACATGCCGGTAGAGAGCCGGAATAGCCTTCCGTGAGAAAAAGTGGCGTTTGGGAACCTGCCACTGAGGAACCGCACATTGCACAAACTCACGGAAGGGGGCCGAGTCTACCAACTGAAAAGGCAGCAGTTGAAGCGCTAGCAATTTAGCCAAGCTAGCATTCAACCGCTGGGCATGTGGATGGCTGGGAGTGAACTTCTTTCGACGGTCCAGCAGCTGGGGCAGGGAAATTTGCCTGCTAGAATCGGACGTCGGTGTACTGCTAGCAGAGTGGCCGCAAGTACTTGGCTGTGACACACCTAATTCTACACCTTCATTCCTCTCAGTGCAGGTTTCAGAGAGGACTGAAGTTATAGTGGGGTTGGAGATCCCAGCTGATGCGGTGCAAGGAGAGGTCCGCTTTGTTCTTTGGTGTGGGTCTTTGAGGTAGGCTTGCCAACGAGCTGCATGGCAGGTCAACATATGTCTGGTCAGGCATGTGGTACCCAAGCGGCTGATGTTTTGGCCACGCGATATACGCTTGAGACATATGTTGCAAACAGCAGCTGTGCGATCTGATGCACTAGCCTCAAAAAAGGCCCACACCAAAGAACTTTTTGAATGACGGGCAGAGGCAGCGCCCTGCACAGGCGGAGCTCTGCGGTGTGATTCCGTCGGTGTACTGCCCTTACGCTGGCCACCAAAGGGCATCCTGCCTCGTTAGAGATGTGCCTCCTCCTCATCCTCCTCCTCCTCCTCTCTCCTATTAGGCACCCACGTGGAGTCAGTGACCTCATCATCCCCTCCCTCCTCATCACTGGAGCCAATCTGGCAGTATGCTGCAGCTGCTGGAACATGACTGCCAGATTGGTGTCCTTCTTGAGCATCCCTTCTGTCTGCTCTCACGCTACTGCCTTCCTCTAGCTGGGTTTCATCATCAGACCCTTCGAAACGCTGGGCATCCTCCTGGAGCATGTACCCAACACTGTGCTCAAACAGTTCAGGGGACTCCTCAGGAGGAGGACATGGTGGGTCTAGGGAAGGAGTGACTGATGATGAGTCTGACATTGATACCAGGGAAGAGGACGCTTTGGCAGCTGCTTTGCCAGTACCCTGAGCCTGGGTGAGAGAGGATGAGGAGGAGGAGGAGGGCTTGGTCATCCACTCTACCAAGTCTTCGGCATGATGTGGCTCAACATGTCCAGCTGCCGAAAAGAAGGACAAGCGTGTCCCATGGCCATGTGCTGATGACAATGCACCGCGTCCACGACCAGCACTGTTGCCCCCAGACACAGAGCCTGCTTGCCCTCTTTTATTGCCTCCTGACTGTCTGCCTCTCCTTGTTTGCCTTCCAGACATTCTAATAGATGGCCTGCAGGGAGATGGGAAAAAAGCAATAAGGGCTACCTTCAGGTGTCCTTCTCTGTCCCTTTACTTAAGGATTTCTAAATATGGTTGAGGATGATTGCTTTTGCACAGAATAGCACAACGACAATTTCCCTGACTGTCCAAAAAACAAGGATTTCAAAGATGGTTGATGAGGAATGCTTTAGCACACTATAGCACAAGGAGAATTTCCCTCACTGTCCTTCCCTGTCCCTAGAAACAAGGATTATCACAGTGAAAGAAACTGACACTCTTCCTACCTATAGTTTTCTGTCCCTAGAAAAAATGTATTTTTAAAGCACACTATAGCACAAGGAGAATTTCCCTCACTGTCCTTCCCTGTCCCTAGAAACAAGGATTCGCACAGTAAAACACACTGACACTCTCCCTACCTATAGTTTTCTGTCCCTAGAAAAAATGTTTTTTTAAAGCACACTATAGCACAAGGAGAATTTCCCTCACTGTCCTTCCCTGTCCCTAGAAACAATGATTCGCACAGTAAAACACACTGACACTCTCCCTACCTATAGTTTTCTGTCCCTAGAAAAAATGTTTTTTTAAAGCACACTATAGCACAAGGATAATTTCCCTCACTGTCCTTCCCTGTCCCTAGAAACAAGGATTCGCACAGTAAAACACACTGACACTCTCCCTACCTATAGTTTTCTGTCCCTAGAAAAAATGTTTTTTTAAAGCACACTATAGCACAAGGAGAATTTCCCTCACTGTCCTTCCCTGTCCCTAGAAACAAGGATTCGCACAGTAAAACACACTGACACTCTCCCTACCTATAGTTTTCTGTCCCTAGAAAAAATGTTTTTTTAAAGCACACTATAGCAAAAGGAGAATTTCCCTCACTGTCCTTCCCTGTCCCTAGAAACAAGGATTCACACAGTAAAACACACTGACACTCTCCCTACCTATAGTTTTCTGTCCCTAGAAAAATGTTTTTTTAAAGCACACTAGAGCACAAGGAGAATTTCCCTCACTGTCCTTCCCTGTCCCTAGAAACAAGGATTCGCACAGTAAAACACACTGACACTCTCCCTACCTATAGTTTTCTGTCCCTAGAAAAAATGTTTTTTTAAAGCACACTATAGCACAAGGAGAATTTCCCTCACTGTCCTTCCCTGTCCCTAGAAACAAGGATTCGCACAGTAAAACACACTGACACTCTCCCTACCTATAGTTTTCTGTCCCTAGAAAAATGTTTTTTTAAAGCACACTATAGCACAAGGAGAATTTCCCTCACTGTCCATCCCTGTCCCTAGAAACAAGGATTCACACAGTAAAACACACTGACACTCTCCCTACCTATAGTTTTCTGTCCCTAGAAAAAATGTTTTTTTAAAGCACACTATAGCACAAGGAGAATTTCCCTCACTGTCCTTCCCTGTCCCTAGAAACAAGGATTCGCACAGTAAAACACACTGACACTCTCCCTACCTATAGTTTTCTGTCCCTAGAAAAAATGTTTTTTTAAAGCACACTATAGCACAAGGAGAATTTCCCTCACTGTCCTTCCCTGTCCCTAGAAACAAGGATTCGCACAGTAAAACACACTGACACTCTCCCTACCTATAGTTTTCTGTTCCTAGAAAAATGTTTTTTTAAAGCACACTATAGCACAAGGAGAATTTCCCTCACTGTCCTTCCCTGTCCCTAGAAACAAGGATTCGCACAGTAAAACACACTGACACTCTCCCTACCTATAGTTTTCTGTCCCTAGAAAAAATGTTTTTTTAAAGCACACTATAGCACAAGGAGAATTTCCCTCACTGTCCTTCCCTGTCCCTAGAAACAAGGATTCGCACAGTAAAACACACTGACACTCTCCCTACCTATAGTTTTCTGTCCCTAGAAAAATGTTTTTTTAAAGCACACTATAGCACAAGGAGAATTTCCCTCACTGTCCTTCCCTGTCCCTAGAAACAAGGATTCGCACAGTAAAACACACTGACACTCTCACTACCTATAGTTTTCTGTCCCTAGAAAAATGTTTTTTTAAAGCACACTATAGCACAAGGAGAATTTCCCTCACTGTCCTTCCCTGTCCCTAGAAACAAGGATTCGCACAGTAAAACACACTGACACTCTCCCTACCTATAGTTTTCTGTCCCTAGAAAAATGTTTTTTTAAAGCACACTATAGCACAAGGAGAATTTCCCTCACTGTCCTTCCCTGTCCCTAGAAACAAGGATTCGCACAGTAAAACACACTGACACTCTCCCTACCTATAGTTTTCTGTCCCTAGAAAAATGTTTTTTTAAAGCACACTATAGCACAAGGAGAATTTCCCTCACTGTCCTTCCCTGTCCCTAGAAACAAGGATTCGCACAGTAAAACACACTGACACTCTCCCTACCTATAGTTTTCTGTCCCTAGAAAAAATGTTTTTTTAAAGCACACTATAGCACAAGGAGAATTTCCCTCACTGTCCTTCCCTGTCCCTAGAAACAAGGATCCGCACAGTAAAACACACTGACACTCTCCCTACCTATAGTTTTCTGTCCCTAGAAAAAATGTTTTTTTAAAGCACACTATA
This sequence comes from Rana muscosa, assembly GCA_029206835.1. Lineage (NCBI taxonomy): Eukaryota > Metazoa > Chordata > Amphibia > Anura > Ranidae > Rana > Rana muscosa. The sequence continues at coordinate 205,742,491 of CM055127.1, read as the reverse complement.
GCACAAGGAGAATTTCCCTCACTGTCCTTCCCTGTCCCTAGAAACAAGGATTCGCACAGTAAAACACACTGACACTCTCCCTACCTGATGTTTTCTGTCACTAGAAAAATGTTTTTTTAAAGCACACTATAGCACAAGGAGAATTTCCCTCACTGTCCTTCCCTGTCCCTAGAAACAAGGATTCGCACAGTAAAACACACTGACACTCTCCCTACCTATAGTTTTCTGTCCCTAGAAAAAATGTTTTTTTAAAGCACGCTATAGCACAAGGAGAATTTCCCTCACTGTCCTTCCCTGTCCCTAGAAACAAGGATTCGCACAGTAAAACACACTGACACTCTCCCTACCTATAGTTTTCTGTCCCTAGAAAAATGTTTTTTTAAAGCACACTATAGCACAAGGAGAATTTCCCTCACTGTCCTTCCCTGTCCCTAGAAACAAGGATTCACACAGTAAAACACACTGACACTCTCCCTACCTATAGTTTTCTGTCCCTAGAAAAATGTTTTTTTAAAGCACACTATAGCACAAGGAGAATTTCCCTCACTGTCCTTCCCTGTCCCTAGAAACAAGGATTCGCACAGTAAAACACACTGACACTCTCCCTACCTATAGTTTTCTGTCCCTAGAAAAAATGTTTTTTTAAAGCACACTATAGCACAAGGAGAATTTCCCTCACTGTCCTTCCCTGTCCCTAGAAACAAGGATTCGCACAGTAAAACACACTGACACTCTCCCTACCTATAGTTTTCTGTCCCTAGAAAAATGTTTTTTTAAAGCACACTATAGCACAAGGAGAATTTCCCTCACTGTCCTTCCCTGTCCCTAGAAACAAGGATTCGCACAGTAAAACACACTGACACTCTACCTACCTATAGTTTTCTGTCCCTAGAAAAAATGTTTTTTAAAGCACACTATAGCACAAGGAGAATTTCCCTCACTGTCCTTCCCTGTCCCTAGAAACAAGGATTCGCACAGTAAAACACACTGACACTCTCCCTACCTATAGTTTTCTGTCCCTAGAAAAATGTTTTTTTAAAGCACACTATAGCACAAGAAGAATTTCCCTCACTGTCCTTCCCTGTCCCTAGAAACAAGGATTCGCACAGTAAAACACACTGACACTCTCCCTACCTATAGTTTTCTGTCCCTAGAAAAAATGTTTTTTTAAAGCACACTATAGCACAAGGAGAATTTCCCTCACTGTCCTTCCCTGTCCCTAGAAACAAGGATTCGCACAGTAAAACACACTGACACTCTCCCTACCTATAGTTTTCTGTCCCTAGAAAAAATGTTTTTTTAAAGCACACTATAGCACAAGGAGAATTTCCCTCACTGTCCTTCCCTGTCCCTAGAAACAAGGATTCGCACAGTAAAACACACTGACACTCTCCCTACCTATAGTTTTCTGTCCCTAGAAAAAATGTTTTTTTAAAGCACACTATAGCACAAGGAGAATTTCCCTCACTGTCCTTCCCTGTCCCTAGAAACAAGGATTCGCACAGTAAAACACACTGACACTCTCCCTACCTATAGTTTTCTGTCCCTAGAAAAAATGTTTTTTTAAAGCACACTATAGCACAAGGAGAATTTCCCTCACTGTCCTTCCCTGTCCCTAGAAACAAGGATTCGCACAGTAAAACACACTGACACTCTCCCTACCTATAGTTTTCTGTCCCTAGAAAAATGTTTTTTTAAAGCACACTATAGCACAAGGAGAATTTCCCTCACTGTCCTTCCCTGTCCCTAGAAACAAGGATTCGCACAGTAAAACACACTGACACTCTCCCTACCTATAGTTTTCTGTCCCTAGAAAAAATGTTTTTTTAAAGCACACTATAGCACAAGGAGAATTTCCCTCACTGTCCTTCCCTGTCCCTAGAAACAAGGATTCGCACAGTAAAACACACTGACACTCTCCCTACCTATAGTTTTCTGTCCCTAGAAAAATGTTTTTTTAAAGCACACTATAGCACAAGGAGAATTTCCCTCACTGTCCTTCCCTGTCCCTAGAAACAAGGATTCGCACAGTAAAACACACTGACACTCTCCCTACCTATAGTTTTCTGTCCCTAGAAAAATGTTTTTTTAAAGCACACTATAGCACAAGGAGAATTTCCCTCACTGTCCTTCCCTGTCCCTAGAAACAAGGATTCGCACAGTAAAACACACTGACACTCTCCCTACCTATAGTTTTCTGTCCCTAGAAAAAATGTTTTTAAAAGCACACTATAGCACAAGGAGAATTTCCCTCACTGTCCTTCCCTGTCCCTAGAAACAAGGATTCGCACAGTAAAACACACTGACACTCTCCCTACCTATAGTTTTCTGTCCCTAGAAAAAATGTTTTTTAAAGCACACTATAGCACAAGGAGAATTTCCCTCACTGTCCTTCCCTGTCCCTAGAAACAAGGATTTGCACAGTAAAACACACTGACACTCTCCCTACCTATAGTTTTCTGTCCCTAGAAAAATGTTTTTTTAAAGCACACTATAGCACAAGGAGAATTTCCCTCACTGTCCTTCCCTGTCCCTAGAAACAAGGATTCGCACAGTAAAACACACTGACACTCTCCCTACCTATAGTTTTCTGTCCCTAGAAAAAATGTTTTTTTAAAGCACACTATAGCACAAGGAGAATTTCCCTCACTGTCCTTCCCTGTCCCTAGAAACAAGGATTCGCACAGTAAAACACACTGACACTCTCCCTACCTATAGTTTTCTGTCCCTAGAAAAATGTTTTTTTAAAGCACACTATAGCACAAGGAGAATTTCCCTCACTGTCCTTCCCTGTCCCTAGAAACAAGGATTCGCACAGTAAAACACACTGACACTCTCCCTACCTATAGTTTTCTGTCCCTAGAAAAATGTTTTTTTAAAGCACACTATAGCACAAGGAGAATTTCCCTCACTGTCCTTCCCTGTCCCTAGAAACAAGGATTCGCACAGTAAAACACACTGACACTCTCCCTACCTATAGTTTTCTGTCCCTAGAAAAATGTTTTTTTAAAGCACACTATAGCACAAGGAGAATTTCCCTCACTGTCCTTCCCTGTCCCTAGAAACAAGGATTCGCACAGTAAAACACACTGACACTCTCCCTACCTATAGTTTTCTGTCCCTAGAAAAAATGTTTTTTTAAAGCACACTATAGCACAAGGAGAATTTCCCTCACTGTCCTTCCCTGTCCCTAGAAACAAGGATTCGCACAGTAAAACACACTGACACTCTCCCTACCTATAGTTTTCTGTCCCTAGAAAAATGTTTTTTTAAAGCACACTATAGCACAAGGAGAATTTCCCTCACTGTCCTTCCCTGTCCCTAGAAACAAGGATTCGCACAGTAAAACACACTGACACTCTCCCTACCTATAGTTTTCTGTCCCTAGAAAAAATGTTTTTTTAAAGCACACTATAGCACAAGGAGAATTTCCCTCACTGTCCTTCCCTGTCCCTAGAAACAAGGATTCGCACAGTAAAACACACTGACACTCTCCCTACCTATAGTTTTCTGTCCCTAGAAAAATGTTTTTTTAAAGCACACTATAGCACAAGGAGAATTTCCCTCACTGTCCTTCCCTATCCCTAGAAACAAGGATTCGCACAGTAAAACACACTGACACTCTCCCTACCTATAGTTTTCTGTCCCTAGAAAAAAATGTTTTTTTAAAGCACACTATAGCACAAGGAGAATTTCCCTCACTGTCCTTCCCTGTCCCTAGAAACAAGGATTCGCACAGTAAAACACACTGACACTCTCCCTACCTATAGTTTTCTGTCCCTAGAAAAAATGTTTTTTTAAAGCACACTATAGCACAAGGAGAATTTCCCTCACTGTCCTTCCCTGTCCCTAGAAACAAGGATTCGCACAGTAAAACACACTGACACTCTCCCTACCTATAGTTTTCTGTCCCTAGAAAAAATGTTTTTTTAAAGCACACTATAGCACAAGGAGAATTTCCCTCACTGTCCTTCCCTGTCCCTAGAAACAAGGATTCGCACAGTAAAACACACTGACACTCTCCCTACCTATAGTTTTCTGTCCCTAGAAAAAATGTTTTTTTAAAGCACACTATAGCACAAGGAGAATTTCCCTCACTGTCCTTCCCTGTCCCTAGAAACAAGAATTCACACAGTAAAACACACTGACACTCTCCCTACCTATAGTTTTCTGTCCCTATAAAAATGTTTTTTTAAAGCACACTATAGCACAAGGAGAATTTCCCTCACTGTCCTTCCCTGTCCCTAGAAACAAGGATTCGCACAGTAAAACACACTGACACTCTCCCTACCTATAGTTTTCTGTCCCTAGAAAAAAATGTTTTTTTAAAGCACACTATAGCACAAGGAGAATTTCCCTCACTGTCCTTCCCTTACCCTAGAAACAAGGATTCGCACAGTAAAACACACTGACACTCTCCCTACCTATAGTTTTCTGTCCCTAGAAAAATGTTTTTTTAAAGCACACTATAGCACAAGGAGAATTTCCCTCACTGTCCTTCCCTGTCCCTAGAAACAAGGATTCGCACAGTAAAACACACTGACACTCTCCCTACCTATAGTTTTCTGTCCCTAGAAAAATGTTTTTTTAAAGCACACTATAGCACAAGGAGAATTTCCCTCACTGTCCTTCCCTGTCCCTAGAAACAAGGATTCGCACAGTAAAACACACTGACACTCTCCCTACCTATAGTTTTCTGTCCCTAGAAAAAATGTTTTTTAAAAGCACACTATAGCACAAGGAGAATTTCCCTCACTGTCCTTCCCTGTCCCTAGAAACAAGGATTCGCACAGTAAAACACACTGACACTCTCCCTACCTATAGTTTTCTGTCCCTAGAAAAAATGTTTTTTTAAAGCACACTATAGCACAAGGAGAATTTCCCTCACTGTCCTTCCCTGTCCCTAGAAACAAGGATTTGCACAGTAAAACACACTGACACTCTCCCTACCTATAGTTTTCTGTCCCTAGAAAAATGTTTTTTTAAAGCACACTATAGCACAAGGAGAATTTCCCTCACTGTCCTTCCCTGTCCCTAGAAACAAGGATTCGCACAGTAAAACACACTGACAATCTCCCTACCTATAGTTTTCTGTCCCTAGAAAAAATGTTTTTTTAAAGCACACTATAGCACAAGGAGAATTTCCCTCACTGTCCTTCCCTGTCCCTAGAAACAAGGATTCGCACAGTAAAACACACTGACACTCTCCCTACCTATAGTTTTCTGTCCCTAGAAAAATGTTTTTTTAAAGCACACTATAGCACAAGGAGAATTTCCCTCACTGTCCTTCCCTGTCCCTAGAAACAAGGATTCGCACAGTAAAACACACTGACACTCTCCCTACCTATAGTTTTCTGTCCCTAGAAAAAATGTTTTTTTAAAGCACACTATAGCACAAGGAGAATTTCCCTCACTGTCCTTCCCTGTCCCTAGAAACAAGGATTCGCACAGTAAAACACACTGACACTCTCCCTACCTATAGTTTTCTGTCCCTAGAAAAATGTTTTTTTTAAAGCACACTATAGCACAAGGAGAATTTCCCTCACTGTCCTTCCCTGTCCCTAGAAACAAGGATTCGCACAGTAAAACACACTGACACTCTCCCTACCTATAGTTTTCTGTCCCTAGAAAAAATGTTTTTTTAAAGCACACTATAGCACAAGGAGAATTTCCCTCACTGTCCTTCCCTGTCCCTAGAAACGAGGATTCGCACAGTAAAACACACTGACACTCTCCCTACCTATACTTTTCTGTCCCTAGAAAAATGTTTTTTTAAAGCACACTATAGCACAAGGAGAATTTCCCTCACTGTCCTTCCCTGTCCCTAGAAACAAGGATTCGCACAGTAAAACACACTGACACTCTCCCTACCTATAGTTTTCTGTCCCTAGAAAAAATGTTTTTTTTAAAGCACACTATAGCACAAGGAGAATTTCCCTCACTGTCCTTCCCTGTCCCTAGAAACAAGGATTCGCACAGTAAAACACACTGACACTCTCCCTACCTATAGTTTTCTGTCCCTAGAAAAAATGTTTTTTTAAAGCACACTATAGCACAAGGAGAATTTCCCTCACTGTCCTTCCCTGTCCCTAGAAACAAGGATTCGCACAGTAAAACACACTGACACTCTCCCTACCTATAGTTTTCTGTCCCTAGAAAAAATGTTTTTTTAAAGCACACTATAGCACAAGGAGAATTTCCCTCACTGTCCTTCCCTGTCCCTAGAAACAAGGATTCGCACAGTAAAACACACTGACACTCTCCCTACCTATAGTTTTTTGTCCCTAGAAAAAATGTTTTTTTAAAGCACACTATAGCACAAGGAGAATTTCCCTCACTGTCCTTCCCTGTCCCTAGAAACAAGGATTCGCACAGTAAAACACACTGACACTCTCCCTACCTATAGTTTTCTGTCCCTAGAAAAATGTTTTTTTAAAGCACACTATAGCACAAGGAGAATTTCCCTCACTGTCCTTCCCTGTCCCTAGAAACAAGGATTCGCACAGTAAAACACACTGACACTCTCCCTACCTATAGTTTTCTGTCCCTAGAAAAATGTTTTTTTAAAGCACACTATAGCACAAGGAGAATTTCCCTCACTGTCCTTCCCTGTCCCTAGAAACAAGGATTCGCACAGTAAAACACACTGACACTCTCCCTACCTATAGTTTTCTGTCTCTAGAAAAATGTTTTTTTAAAGCACACTATAGCACAAGGAGAATTTCCCTCACTGTCCTTCCCTGTCCCTTGAAACAAGGATTCGCACAGTAAAACACACTGACACTCTCCCTACCTATAGTTTTCTGTCCCTAGAAAAAATGTTTTTTTAAAGCACACTATAGCACAAGAAGAATTTCCCTCACTGTCCTTCCCTGTCCCTAGAAACAAGGATTCGCACAGTAAAACACACTGACACTCTCCCTACCTATAGTTTTCTGTCCCTAGAAAAATGTTTTTTTAAAGCACACTATAGCACAAGGAGAATTTCCCTCACTGTCCTTCCATAGTTACATAGTTACATAGTTAGTCAGGTTGAAAAAAGACACAAGTCCATCCAGTTCAACCGTAAAAAATAAAAATAAAAAAATAAAAATAAACATATATCGTACAATCCCATATACCCAATTCTATACCCACAGTTGATCCAGAGGAAGGCAAAAAAAACCAGAAGAGCATTATCCAATTTGCTACAGCAGGGGAAAAAATTCCTTCCTGATCCCCCGAGAGGCAATCGGATATTCCCTGGATCAACTTTACCTATAAATGTCAGTACCCAGTTATATTATGTACATTTAAGAAATAATCCAGGCCCTTCTTAAAGCAATCTACTGAGCTGGCCAGAACCACCTCTGCAGGGAGTCTATTCCACATTTTCACAGCTCTTACTGTGAAAAAACCTTTCCGTATTTGGAGGTGAAATCTCTTTTCCTCTAGACGCAAAGAGTGCCCCCTTGTCCTTTGTGTTGACCGTAAAGTGAATAACTGAACACCAAGTTCACTATATGGACCCCTTATATATTTGTACATGTTGATCATATCCCCCCTTAATCTCCTCTTCTCAAGAGAGAATAAATTCAGTTCCTCTAATCTCTCCTCATAGCTGAGCTCCTCCATGCCTCTTATCAGTTTGGTTGCCCTTCTCTGCACTTTCTCCAGTTCCCCAATATCCTTTTTGAGAACTGGGGCCCAAAACTGAACTGCATATTCCAGATGAGGTCTTACTAATGATTTGAACAGGGGCAAAATGATATCTCTCTCTCTGGAGACCATACCTCTCTTAATACAAGAAAGGACTTTGCTCGCTTTGGAAACCGCAGCTTGGCATTGCATGCCATTATTGAGCTTATGATCTACCAAAACCCCCAGATCCTTCTCCACTACGGATCCCCCCAGTTGTACTCCCCCTAGTATGTATGATGCATTCATATTATTAGCCCCCAAGTGCATAACTTTACATTTATCAACATTAAACCTCATCTGCCACATAGTCGCCCAATTAGACAGAGCATTGAGGTCGGCTTGTAAATTGGCGACATCCTGTAAGGACGTTATTCCACTGCATAGCTTGGTGTCATCTGCAAAGACAGAAATGTTACTTTTGATCTCAGACCCAATATCATTTATAAACATATTAAAAAGTAAGGGTCCCAGCACTGAACCTTGGGGTACACCACTGATAACCTTGGACCATTCAGAGTAAGAATCATTAACCACTACTCTCTGAATTCTGTCTTTTAGCCAGTTTTCTATCCATTTACAAACTGATATTTCCAATCCTGTAGACTTTACCTTACACATGAGCCGTGTGTGGGGAACTGTATCGAACGCTTTTGCAAAATCCAAGTATACCACGTCCACTGCCACCCCTCTGTCCAAGGTCTTACTTACCTCTTCATAAAAAGAAATCAGGTTTGTTTGACAACTTCTGTCTTTCATGAATCCATGCTGTCTGTTGCTTAAATAGTTTTTTTCCAGCAAGAACTCATCTATGTGGTCTTTTATTAATCTCTCCAGTATTTTCCCAACTATAGAAGTTAAACTAACAGGTCTATAGTTACTTGGTAAACACTTAATTCCCTTTTTAAATATAGGCACCACATTGGCCCTGCGCCAATCCAGTGGTACTATTCCTGTCATTAATGAGTCCCTAAAAATTAAATACAATGGCTTTGAAATTACAGAGCTCAATTCTTTTAGGATCCGTGGGTGTATGCCATCTGGTCCAGGTGCTTTATCCACCTTTATTCCATCTAAATATTTCTGGACCATATCACTTTTGAGCCATTGTGGATTTGGGGCTGTGTCACTACCACCCCCATTTTGGACATGAGCTCCCCCATGCTCCTTTGTATACACAGAACTGAAGAAAGTATTTAATAAATTAGCCTTCTCTTTGTCCCCAGTCACCCACTCTAGATTATTTTGTAAAGGGCCTACATGCTCAGACTTGACCTTTTTACTATTAATATATTTGAAGAATTTTTTGGGGTTTGTCCTACTATCTTTTGCAATCTGTTGTTCGTTTTGAATTTTTGCATCCTTGATTTCCTTTTTACATATCCTGTTATATTCTTTGTAACATTTAAATGACACTAGTGTTCCCTCATTTTTATATTTTTTAAAAGCTCTTTTCTTATAGTTTATAGCTTTTTTAACTTTGTCAGTGAGCCACATAGGTTTTATTTTTAGCCTTTTAAACTTATTGCCCATGGGAATATACTTTGCAGTGAGTTCCCAAACAGTCTTTTTGAAGAATTCCCATTTCTGTTCTGTGCCCATTGATGCCAATATTCCTTCCCAGTCTAAGTCCTGGAGAGCAGCACTCATCCTTGGAAAATTTGCTCTCTTGAAATTAAGTGTTTTTATCTTTCCTGTATGTGATTTTTGCTTACAACTAACATCAAATGAAATCATGTTATGGTCACTGCTACCCAGGTGTTCCTTTATCTGAACATTAGTAATACGCTCTGCATGGTTTGAGATTACCAGGTCCAACAGAGCATCATTCCTAGTTGGGGCCTCAATAAACTGGACCATAAAATTGTCCTGCAATAGGTTTATAAATTTTTGCCCTTTAACTGTCCCAGCAGTTCCATTACTCCAGTCAATTTCTGGGTAGTTAAAATCCCCCATTATTATCACCGTCCCAGCCCTTGCAGCCCTTTCCATCTGTGCAAGGAGCTGAGTCTCTAACTCCTCATTAACATTGGGTGGTCTATAACAAACTCCAATGATTAGCTTTGAACTACGCACATCTGTATGCAGTCCTACCCATAATGCTTCAGACTCATCACACTCTCCATCCACCAGGTCCTCTTTCACACTCGCTTTGAGATCACTTCTCACATAGAGACAGACCCCTCCACCCTTCCTTTTTACCCTGTCTTTCCGAAAGAGTGCATAGCCAGGAATATTAATAGCCCAGTCGTGTGAGGAATGAAGCCAAGTTTCAGCAATACCGATTACATCATAGCTCTCCTCATGCACCAGAGCTTCCAACTCACCTATTTTGCTTGGCAGACTTCTGGCATTGGTGAACAGACACTTTAATGCATTAATATTATTTGACCGGTCACATACTATCCTCTTGGGTGTTCCCAGATTGCAACTAGGACTTGCTACTATACTTACCTTGGGTTTATGTTCTTTGGTTACCCTACCACTAATGCCCCTGTCCCTAGAAACAAGGATTCGCACAGTAAAACACACTGACACTCTCCCTACCTATAGTTTTCTGTCCCTAGAAAAAATGTTTTTTTAAAGCACACTATAGCACAAGGAGAATTTCCCTCACTGTCCTTCCCTGTCCCTAGAAACAAGGATTCGCACAGTAAAACACACTGACACTCTCCCTACCTATAGTTTTCTGTCCCTAGAAAAATGTTTTTTTAAAGCACACTATAGCACAAGGAGAATTTCCCTCACTGTCCTTCCCTGTCCCTAGAAACAAGGATTCGCACAGTAAAACACACTGACACTCTCCCTACCTATAGTTTTCTGTCCCTAGAAAAAATGTTTTTTTAAAGCACACTATAGCACAAGGAGAATTTCCCTCACTGTCCTTCCCTGTCCCTAGAAACAAGGATTCGCACAGTAAAACACACTGACACTCTCCCTACCTATAGTTTTCTGTCCCTAGAAAAAATGTTTTTTTAAAGCACACTATAGCACAAGGAGAATTTCCCTCACTGTCCTTCCCTGTCCCTAGAAACAAGGATTCGCACAGTAAAACACACTGACACTCTCCCTACCTATAGTTTTCTGTCCCTAGAAAAAATGTTTTTTTAAAGCACACTATAGCACAAAGAAGAATTTCCCTCACTGTCCTTCCCTGTCCCTAGAAACAAGGATTCGCACAGTAAAACACACTGATACTCTCCCTACCTATAGTTTTCTGTCCCTAGAAAAATGTTTTTTTAAAGCACACTATAGCACAAGGAGAATTTCCCTCACTGTCCTTCCCTGTCCCTAGAAACAAGGATTCGCACAGTAAAACACACTGACACTCTCCCTACCTATAGTTTTCTGTCCCTAGAAAAAATGTTTTTTTAAAGCACACTATAGCACAAGGAGAATTTCCCTCACTGTCCTTCCCTGTCCCTAGAAACAAGGATTCGCACAGTAAAACACACTGACACTCTCCCTACCTATAGTTTTCTGTCCCTAGAAAAAATGTTTTTTTAAAGCACACTATAGCACAAGGAGAATTTCCCTCACTGTCCTTCCCTGTCCCTAGAAACAAGGATTCGCACAGTAAAACACACTGACACTCTCCCTACCTATAGTTTTCTGTCCCTAGAAAAAATGTTTTTTTAAAGCACACTATAGCACAAGGAGAATTTCCCTCACTGTCCTTCCCTGTCCCTAGAAACAAGGATTCGCACAGTAAAACACACTGACACTCTCCCTACCTATAGTTTTCTGTCCCTAGAAAAAATGTTTTTTTAAAGCACACTATAGCACAAGGAGAATTTCCCTCACTGTCCTTCCCTGTCCCTAGAAACAAGGATTCGCACAGTAAAACACACTGACACTCTCCCTACCTATAGTTTTCTGTCCCTAGAAAAATGTTTTTTTAAAGCACACTATAGCACAAGAAGAATTTCCCTCACTGTCCTTCCCTGTCCCTAGAAACAAGGATTCGCACAGTAAAACACACTGACACTCTCCCTACCTATAGTTTTCTGTCCCTAGAAAAAATGTTTTTTTAAAGCACACTATAGCACAAGGAGAATTTCCCTCACTGTCCTTCCCTGTCCCTAGAAACAAGGATTCACACAGTAAAACACACTGACACTCTCCCTACCTATAGTTTTCTGTCCCTAGAAAAATGTTTTTTTAAAGCACACTATAGCACAAGGAGAATTTCCCTCACTGTCCTTCCCTGTCCCTAGAAACAAGGATTCGCACAGTAAAACACACTGACACTCTCCCTACCTATAGTTTTCTGTCCCTAGAAAAATGTTTTTTTAAAGCACACTATAGCACAAGGAGAATTTCCCTCACTGTCCTTCCCTGTCCCTAGAAACAAGGATTCGCACAGTAAAACACACTGACACTCTCCCTACCTATAGTTTTCTGTCTCTAGAAAAATGTTTTTTTAAAGCACACTATAGCACAAGGAGAATTTCCCTCACTGTCCTTCCCTGTCCCTAGAAACAAGGATTCGCACAGTAAAACACACTGACACTCTCCCTACCTATAGTTTTCTGTCCCTAGAAAAAATGTTTTTTTAAAGCACACTATAGCACAAGGAGAATTTCCCTCACTGTCCTTCCCTGTCCCTAGAAACAAGGATTCGCACAGTAAAACACACTGACACTTTCCCTACCTATAGTTTTCTGTCCCTAGAAAAATGTTTTTTTAAAGCACACTATAGCACAAGGAGAATTTCCCTCACTGTCCTTCCCTGTCCCTAGAAACAAGGATTCGCACAGTAAAACACACTGACACTCTCCCTACCTATAGTTTTCTGTCCCTAGAAAAAATGTTTTTTTAAAGCACACTATAGCACAAGGAGAATTTCCCTCACTGTCCTTCCCTGTCCCTAGAAACAAGGATTCGCACAGTAAAACACACTGACACTCTCCCTACCTATAGTTTTCTGTCCCTAGAAATTTTTTTTTTTAAAGCACACTATAGCACAAGGAGAATTTCCCTCACTGTCCTTCCCTGTCCCTAGAAACAAGGATTCGCACAGTAAAACACACTGACACTCTCCCTACCTATAGTTTTCTGTCCCTAGAAAAAATGTTTTTTTAAAGCACACTATAGCACAAGGAGAATTTCCCTCACTGTCCTTCCCTGTCCCTAGAAACAAGGATTCGCACAGTAAAACACACTGACACTCTCCCTACCTATAGTTTTCTGTCCCTAGAAAAAATGTTTTTTTAAAGCACACTATAGCACAAGGAGAATTTCCCTCACTGTCCTTCCCTGTCCCTAGAAACAAGGATTCGCACAGTAAAACACACTGACACTCTCCCTACCTATAGTTTTCTGTCCCTAGAAAAAAATTTTTTAAAGCACACTATAGCACAAGGAGAATTTCCCTCACTGTCCTTCCCTGTCCCTAGAAACAAGGATTCGCACAGTAAAACACACTGACACTCTCCCTACCTATAGTTTTCTGTCCCTAGAAAAAATGTTTTTTTAAAGCACACTATAGCACAAGGAGAATTTCCCTCACTGTCCTTCCCTGTCCCTAGAAACAAGGATTCGCACAGTAAAACACACTGACACTCTCCCTACCTATAGTTTTCGGTCCCTAGAAAAATGTTTTTTTAAAGCACACTATAGCACAAGGAGAATTTCCCTCACTGTCCTTCCCTGTCCCTAGAAACAAGGATTCGCACAGTAAAACACACTGACACTCTCCCTACCTATAATTTTCTGTCCCTAGAAAAATGTTTTTTTAAAGCACACTATAGCACAAGGAGAATTTCCCTCACTGTCCTTCCCTGTCCCTAGAAACAAGGATTCGCACAGTAAAACACACTGACACTCTCCCTACCTATAGTTTTCTGTCCCTAGAAAAAATGTTTTTTTAAAGCACACTATAGCACAAGGAGAATTTCCCTCACTGTCCTTCCATGTCCCTAGAAACAAGGATTCGCACAGTAAAACACACTGACACTCTCCCTACCTATAGTTTTCTGTCCCTAGAAAAAATGATTTTTTAAAGCACACTATAGCACAAGGAGAATTTCCCTCACTGTCCTTCCCTGTCCCTAAAAACAAGGATTCACACAGTAAAACACACTGACACTCTCCCTACCTATAGTTTTCTGTCCCTAGAAAAATGTTTTTTTAAAGCACACTATAGCACAAGGAGAATTTCCCTCACTGTCCTTCCCTGTCCCTAGAAACAAGGATTCGCACAGTAAAACACACTGACACTCTCCCTACCTATAGTTTTCTGTCCCTAGAAAAATGTTTTTTTAAAGCACACTATAGCACAAGGAGAATTTCCCTCACTGTCCTTCCCTGTCCCTAGAAACAAGGATTCGCACAGTAAAACACACTGACACTCTCCCTACCTATAGTTTTCTGTCTCTAGAAAAATGTTTTTTTAAAGCACACTATAGCACAAGGAGAATTTCCCTCACTGTCCTTCCCTGTCCCTAGAAACAAGGATTCGCACAGTAAAACACACTGACACTCTCCCTACCTATAGTTTTCTGTCCCTAGAAAAAATGTTTTTTTAAAGCACACTATAGCACAAGGAGAATTTCCCTCACTGTCCTTCCCTGTCCCTAGAAACAAGGATTCGCACAGTAAAACACACTGACACTTTCCCTACCTATAGTTTTCTGTCCCTAGAAAAATGTTTTTTTAAAGCACACTATAGCACAAGGAGAATTTCCCTCACTGTCCTTCCCTGTCCCTAGAAACAAGGATTCGCACAGTAAAACACACTGACACTCTCCCTACCTATAGTTTTCTGTCCCTAGAAAAAATGTTTTTTTAAAGCACACTATAGCACAAGGAGAATTTCCCTCACTGTCCTTCCCTGTCCCTAGAAACAAGGATTCGCACAGTAAAACACACTGACACTCTCCCTACCTATAGTTTTCTGTCCCTAGAAATTTTTTTTTTTAAAGCACACTATAGCACAAGGAGAATTTCCCTCACTGTCCTTCCCTGTCCCTAGAAACAAGGATTCGCACAGTAAAACACACTGACACTCTCCCTACCTATAGTTTTCTGTCCCTAGAAAAAATGTTTTTTTAAAGCACACTATAGCACAAGGAGAATTTCCCTCACTGTCCTTCCCTGTCCCTAGAAACAAGGATTCGCACAGTAAAACACACTGACACTCTCCCTACCTATAGTTTTCTGTCCCTAGAAAAAATGTTTTTTTAAAGCACACTATAGCACAAGGAGAATTTCCCTCACTGTCCTTCCCTGTCCCTAGAAACAAGGATTCGCACAGTAAAACACACTGACACTCTCCCTACCTATAGTTTTCTGTCCCTAGAAAAATGTTTTTTTAAAGCACACTATAGCACAAGGAGAATTTCCCTCACTGTCCTTCCCTGTCCCTAGAAACAAGGATTCGCACAGTAAAACATACTGACACTCTCCCTACCTATAGTTTTCTGTCCCTAGAAAAAATGTTTTTTTAAAGCACACTATAGCACAAGGAGAATTTCCCTCACTGTCCTTCCCTGTCCCTAGAAACAAGGATTCGCACAGTAAAACACACTGACACTCTCCCTACCTATAGTTTTCGGTCCCTAGAAAAATGTTTTTTTAAAGCACACTATAGCACAAGGAGAATTTCCCTCACTGTCCTTCCCTGTCCCTAGAAACAAGGATTCGCACAGTAAAACACACTGACACTCTCCCTACCTATAATTTTCTGTCTCTAGAAAAATGTTTTTTTAAAGCACACTATAGCACAAGGAGAATTTCCCTCACTGTCCTTCCCTGTCCCTAGAAACAAGGATTCGCACAGTAAAACACACTGACACTCTCCCTACCTATAGTTTTCTGTCCCTAGAAAAAATGTTTTTTTAAAGCACACTATAGCACAAGGAGAATTTCCCTCACTGTCCTTCCATGTCCCTAGAAACAAGGATTCGCACAGTAAAACACACTGACACTCTCCCTACCTATAGTTTTCTGTCCCTAGAAAAAATGTTTTTTTAAAGCACACTATAGCACAAGGAGAATTTCCCTCACTGTCCTTCCCTGTCCCTAGAAACAAGGATTCGCACAGTAAAACACACTGACACTCTCCCTACCTATAGTTTTCTGTCCCTAGAAAAATGTTTTTTTAAAGCACACTATAGCACAAGGAGAATTTCCCTCACTGTCCTTCCCTGTCCCTAGAAACAAGGATTCGCACAGTAAAACACACTGACACTCTCCCTACCTATAGTTTTCTGTCCCTAGAAAAAATGTTTTTTTAAAGCACACTATAGCACAAGGAGAATTTCCCTCACTGTCCTTCCCTGTCCCTAGAAACAAGGATTCGCACAGTAAAACACACTGACACTCTCCCTACCTATAGTTTTCTGTCCCTAGAAAAATGTTTTTTTTAAAGCACACTATAGCACAAGGAGAATTTCCCTCACTGTCCTTCCCTGTCCCTAGAAACAAGGATTCGCACAGTAAAACACACTGACACTCTCCCTACCTATAGTTTTCTGTCCCTAGAAAAATGTTTTTTTAAAGCACACTATAGCACAAGGAGAATTTCCCTCACTGTCCTTCCCTGTCCCTAGAAACAAGGATTAGCACAGTAAAACACACTGACACTCTCCCTACCTATAGTTTTCTGTCCCTAGAAAAATGTTTTTTTAAAGCACACTATAGCACAAGGAGAATTTCCCTCACTGTCCTTCCCTGTCCCTAGAAACAAGGATTCGCACAGTAAAACACACTGACACTCTCCCTACCTATAGTTTTCTGTCCCTAGAAAAAATGTTTTTTTAAAGCACACTATAGCACAAGGAGAATTTCCCTCACTGTCCTTCCCTGTCCCTAGAAACAAGGATTCGCACAGTAAAACACACTGACACTCTCCCTACCTATAGTTTTCTGTCCCTAGAAAAATGTTTTTTTAAAGCACACTATAGCACAAGGAGAATTTCCCTCACTGTCCTTCCCTGTCCCTAGAAACAAGGATTCGCACAGTAAAACACACTGACACTCTCCCTACCTATAGTTTTCTGTCCCTAGAAAAATGTTTTTTTAAAGCACACTATAGCACAAGGAGAATTTCCCTCACTGTCCTTCCCTGTCCCTAGAAACAAGGATTCGCACAGTAAAACACACTGACACTCTCCCTACCTATAGTTTTCTGTCCCTAGAAAAAATGTTTTTTTAAAGCACACTATAGCACAAGGAGAATTTCCCTCACTGTCCTTCCCTGTCCCTAGAAACAAGGATTCGCACAGTAAAACACACTGACACTCTCCCTACCTATAGTTTTCTGTCCCTAGAAAAATGTTTTTTTAAAGCACACTATAGCACAAGGAGAATTTCCCTCACTGTCCTTCCCTGTCCCTAGAAACAAGGATTCGCACAGTAAAACATACTGACACTCTCCCTACCTATAGTTTTCTGTCCCTAGAAAAAATGTTTTTTTAAAGCACACTATAGCACAAGGAGAATTTCCCTCACTGTCCTTCCCTGTCCCTAGAAACAAGGATTCGCACAGTAAAACACACTGACACTCTCCCTACCTATAGTTTTCGGTCCCTAGAAAAATGTTTTTTTAAAGCACACTATAGCACAAGGAGAATTTCCCTCACTGTCCTTCCCTGTCCCTAGAAACAAGGATTCGCACAGTAAAACACACTGACACTCTCCCTACCTATAATTTTCTGTCTCTAGAAAAATGTTTTTTTAAAGCACACTATAGCACAAGGAGAATTTCCCTCACTGTCCTTCCCTGTCCCTAGAAACAAGGATTCGCACAGTAAAACACACTGACACTCTCCCTACCTATAGTTTTCTGTCCCTAGAAAAAATGTTTTTTTAAAGCACACTATAGCACAAGGAGAATTTCCCTCACTGTCCTTCCATGTCCCTAGAAACAAGGATTCGCACAGTAAAACACACTGACACTCTCCCTACCTATAGTTTTCTGTCCCTAGAAAAAATGTTTTTTTAAAGCACACTATAGCACAAGGAGAATTTCCCTCACTGTCCTTCCCTGTCCCTAGAAACAAGGATTCGCACAGTAAAACACACTGACACTCTCCCTACCTATAGTTTTCTGTCCCTAGAAAAATGTTTTTTTAAAGCACACTATAGCACAAGGAGAATTTCCCTCACTGTCCTTCCCTGTCCCTAGAAACAAGGATTCGCACAGTAAAACACACTGACACTCTCCCTACCTATAGTTTTCTGTCCCTAGAAAAAATGTTTTTTTAAAGCACACTATAGCACAAGGAGAATTTCCCTCACTGTCCTTCCCTGTCCCTAGAAACAAGGATTCGCACAGTAAAACACACTGACACTCTCCCTACCTATAGTTTTCTGTCCCTAGAAAAATGTTTTTTTTAAAGCACACTATAGCACAAGGAGAATTTCCCTCACTGTCCTTCCCTGTCCCTAGAAACAAGGATTCGCACAGTAAAACACACTGACACTCTCCCTACCTATAGTTTTCTGTCCCTAGAAAAATGTTTTTTTAAAGCACACTATAGCACAAGGAGAATTTCCCTCACTGTCCTTCCCTGTCCCTAGAAACAAGGATTAGCACAGTAAAACACACTGACACTCTCCCTACCTATAGTTTTCTGTCCCTAGAAAAATGTTTTTTTAAAGCACACTATAGCACAAGGAGAATTTCCCTCACTGTCCTTCCCTGTCCCTAGAAACAAGGATTCGCACAGTAAAACACACTGACACTCTCCCTACCTATAGTTTTCTGTCCCTAGAAAAAATGTTTTTTTAAAGCACACTATAGCACAAGGAGAATTTCCCTCACTGTCCTTCCCTGTCCCTAGAAACAAGGATTCGCACAGTAAAACACACTGACACTCTCCCTACCTATAGTTTTCTGTCCCTAGAAAAATGTTTTTTTAAAGCACACTATAGCACAAGGAGAATTTCCCTCACTGTCCTTCCCTGTCCCTAGAAACAAGGATTCGCACAGTAAAACACACTGACACTCTCCCTACCTATAGTTTTCTGTCCCTAGAAAAATGTTTTTTTAAAGCACACTATAGCACAAGGAGAATTTCCCTCACTGTCCTTCCCTGTCCCTAGAAACAAGGATTCGCACAGTAAAACACACTGACACTCTCCCTACCTATAGTTTTCTGTCCCTAGAAAAATGTTTTTTTAAAGCACACTATAGCACAAGGAGAATTTCCCTCACTGTCCTTCCCTGTCCCTAGAAACAAGGATTCGCACAGTAAAACACACTGACACTCTCCCTACCTATAGTTTTCTGTCCCTAGAAAAAATGTTTTTTAAAAGCACACTATAGCACAAGGAGAATTTCCCTCACTGTCCTTCCCTGTCCCTAGAAACAAGGATTTGCACAGTAAAACACACTGACACTCTCCCTACCTATAGTTTTCTGTCCCTAGAAAAAATGTTTTTTTAAAGCACACTATAGCACAAGTAGAATTCCCTCACTGTCCTTCCCTGTCCCTAGAAACAAGGATTCGCACAGTAAAACACACTGACACTCTCCCTACCTATCCTTCTCTTTCCCTAAACTAAAGGAATCCAGGTTAAGCAAGAAAAAATAAATGTCACTGTCCCTGCCTATGCTTCTCTTTCCCTGCTCCGGAACACACTACACTAGGCCGCCGTGCTGGCGGCCTTTTATAGTGTTGGGCGTGTACTAAACACCCTCAGCATTAATTGGCCACAGGCATCCTGCCTGTGGCCAATCATTGCTCTCCTCGCTGCCGGCGCTGTGATTGGCCAAGCATGCGGGGTCACAGTGCATGCTTGGCCAATCACAGCGCCTGGATGACACTGCGATGGCGTAGTGCATTGTGGGCCGTTCGCGTCACTCGAATTTGGCGCGAACGGCCCAAATCGTTCGATCTTCGTCGAACGATCGAACAGCCGATGTTCGAGTCGAACGTATGTTCGACTCGAACACGAAGCTCATCCCTAATGATGGACATACATTTTTTTTTGATACTTCGGCTGCTGCTTCAGCTTGGCTAGATGGAAGATAATCAAATCGCTCACAAATCCTTGATCAGGAGCTCCAATCAGCGCCTCATGGACGACTTCCCAACACCCCCTTAGAATAAACTGCAGTCTGCCCCTCCTGTCTCAGAATATAGACCTGGGGCTGTGGGGGTGGACTGTTTTTGTTGGGGCACCTCTACCTGCTCCTCCCCCTTCTTTTTTTGTTTTTTATTTTTTATTTTTTTGGGGGGGTTTCTTCTTTTTTTTTTTTTCCTTTTAGGACAATTAGGGTATAGTTGCCTATTTTTTGATAGATTTTGGGATAAGGCCTTCCCCAGGCCCCCCCTTTTTTGGGGGGGGGGATGGCGCTGGAGAAAGGTAGGGTGGGTTGGGTTTTTGTTAAATGTTTATACACATTATCTCATTTTTTCTGAAATATATTCACTCAGATGTTTGTTGTTTTTGAGGTCCATCAACTTGCAAGCCATCTTGAAATATAAATTATTAGTTAAGTATTACTTTTACTTTTTTCTCTGTTTAGATGGTATCACGTGATCAGGAGGTCTTATCTATTCTGTCATGGAATGTTCGTGGCCTAAATTCCAAATTTAAGAGAGCATTGTTATTTAAGTATTTGAAAAGTTATCTTCCCCATATAGTACTACTTCAAGAAACTCACCTTATGGGGAGTAGGCTACTGACCCTAAAGAAGCCATGGGTACAGAAGGCTTACCACGCTACATACTCCACTTTCTCTAGAGGGGTTTCGATACTAATTAGCAGATCTTTATCCTGTACGGTGGAAGATGTATTCTCTCACCCTCAGGGTAAATATGTTCTTGTTGTGTTTTTGCTATGGGGCCAGAGATATATAATTGTTAGTGTGTACATACCACCTCCTTTTTTGGTGACCCCTTATATAGTCTTGTGGAAAAAGTTTCTTTGTACGGTCCGGCTAAGTTACTGATAATGGGTGACTTTAATTCTATACTTGATCCTGTTTTGGATAGACCAACTCCTGCAAAAAAATTCTCTGCAGGGCTCCTTAATTGGGCCCAGATGGTAGATTTGGTAGAAGTTTGGCGATGGAAAAATCCACTAAGTAGAACGTATTCATGTTTTTCAACTTCTTATAAGACAGCTTCACGTATAGACTTAGCCTTTGTCAATTCAGCGATATTGGCAGATATAGTAGATGCTAAATATTTGCCGAGTGGGTTATCCGATCATGCTCCGCTCATGCTTACACTCTGCATGCATCACCTTCGTGATGCAGCACAGTGGAGACTGGGCACACATTGGATCTCACACTCAGACATAGTTAAAAAAAATCCCGCCCCTTCTAGTAGAGTATTGGGAGTTTAATGTAGGATCATCCACTTCGGCAATATTATGGGATGCTTTTAAGGCATATGCAAGAGGACAATATATATCCGCTATTAAAGTGGTTAATAAGTCTCAACGAGCAAAAAATGATGCTTTGAAAGTTATAGTAGAGGAACAAACAGCCCAATATACCGCGGATCCCTCAGAATTAAATTTTAATGCCTTATTACATAGTAAACGGACCCTACATTTGCATATAACAGAGGCTACGAGGATAGATCTATATAAAAATAAACAGAAATCTTTTGAGCAGGGGGACCGTAATGGACGGTTTTTGGCCATGATGGCTAAACATGAACAATCTAGTACCCAGATTTTGGAAATACATACCACTTCTGGAGATACGGTCCGTACACAGCCTAAAATTTTAGAGACGTTTCGACAATTCTATCAGACATTATATACATCTCAGCTGCCTTCTAGTTTTCAGTCGACTGTGTTAGCGGAGTTACTGGACTCAGTCGCATTGGCATGGCTATCCGATAATGAGAGGGAGATGCTAGTACGTCCTATAACATCGGAGGAGGTCCTTTCTGTTATTGGCTCCTTTTCATTGGGGAAGTCACCAGGGCCTGATGGTCTTCCTATTGAATTCTATAGGGCTCATGGAGAGCTTTTATCTCCTGTACTGGCCTCTCTTTACTCAGATTGTCTGAAGGAGGGATCCATGCCAGACTCAATGAGTCAAGCTCATATAGTCCTAATTTACAAGCATCCGAAAGACCGATCCTCCTGTGCTTCATATAGGCCTATTGCACTCTTGAATGTAGAGTTCAAGATTTTGACAAAGTTAATTTCCCGACGATTACAACCGTTGATGTCTAATATCATTGATTCAGATCAGACTGGTTTCATGCCAGGCAGATCCACTGATGTGAACTTGAGGAGATTATATACCAATATTCATGCTTCACATCTTAATATGGGATCTAGGGTTATTGCCTCCCTGGACATTGAGAAGGCCTTTGATACCTTGGAGTGGCCCTTTCTGTGGGAAGTACTCCGCAGAATGGGCTACCCAACGGTATTTATAAAATGGTTACAGGTCTTATATAAGAATCCCAGAGCTGCAGTAAAGATGGGAGGAGGGTTGTCAGCTTCCTTCTCACTATTTAGGGGAACCCGTCAGGGCTGCCCTCTCTCTCCAGCCCTTTTTGCGATTGCTATGGAACCGGTGGCTTAGGCTCTACGTACTTCACCTAATATTAGGGGATTGCGGATCGGTTGGCTGGAGGAGAGGGTAGCTCTGTATGCAGACGACCTCTTATTATTTTTAAATGATGCTGGCCCCTCGTTACAAGGGGCCTTGGATATACTGGATTCATTTTCAACGGTTACAGGGCTGAAGGTAAACTGGACTAAGTCATTGCTGTTTCCAATAGATATAGAGGCTCGCAGTACGGCTATGAAGGATACTCCACTGCAGTGGGTAGATCATTTTAAGTATTTAGGAGTGGTAATTTCTCATCAATCTTCTGAATTTATGTCTCTGAATCTGACCCCAATTTTGGGAGATACTGAGTCTAAATTAAAAGTATGGAAGTCTCTACCGTTGTCTCTATTGGGGCGTATTAATCTTTTAAAAATGAAAATTATACCTAAATTCATGTACCTATTTAAACATTCTCCTCAATGGCTCCCTGTATCCTTTTTCAAAAGACTAAATCAGTTGTTTTCATCTTTTTTATGGGGGATAAAAAATCCTAGGTATAAATTAAGTACTCTGATGCGCCCTTGTGAAGAGGGAGGACTAGCTTTTCCGGATCTATACAAATATTTTTTGGCCACTCAGTTGGTTACGGCCGCATGGTGGTTAAACCCAGATCTATATAACTCTTCTACCCAGTTAGAAGCAGCAGTAGTAGGTTCCGTAGAAGCTCTCAAGGTTCTCTTATTTAGGGGCCGTAGGGCACTTCATCAGGTGACTATTCCTATGCTTAATACTATTCAAGCTTGGGAGGCCGGCCTTAGATGTGAGGGTTATCCAAAGGGAGCAATTTCTCCAAATGTCCCTCTATGGCTAAACCCTACCCTTCCTCAATTCCTTAAAACACCAGAGCCTATTGCATGGACCAAATACAATATTAAATTACTTGTCCAAGTGGTTACTGATCAGAGGTTATCCACCTTCTCTACACTAACCTCAATGTTTAACCTTCCTAGCTCTTATCTATTTAGATACTACCAGCTTTCACATACTTTTCATGCAGAGTTTCCACAGAATAGTTTAACGATGATACAATCTACCTTGGAGTTAGTACTTAGGTCTGAGTGTCTGGATAAGCCTACCTCGAGACTCTATTCTCATCTTACTTTAATTTCTATCCTGCCATTAGAGAGTCTTCGAGCTAGGTGGATTCGAGATATACCAGATTTGAGTATGGAGGACTGGAGCTGTGTGTGGGATTTCCCTTTGAGATCTCTGGTCTCCTTGAGGGATCGTGTTATCCAATTTAAACTCATACACAGAGCATATATCACGCCATATAGACTTTAGAAGATAAATCCTGCTTGTTCCTCTAAGTGCTGGAGGTGTGGAGCAGCTCGAGGGGATTTCACACACATCTTCTGGACCTGTCCATATATAGTTACATTTTGGATGGAGGTAGTGGATCTATTAAACTCTATTACCTCTGCTCCTTTACCGTTTTCAGTGTCAGTCTGTTTGCTGGGCTTAGTAGAGGATATTACCCCTATAGAGACCGAACAAATATTTATTAATACAACATTATACTACGCAAGAAAATCTATTGCATTATATTGGAAGAAACCTCATCCTCCTCCGTTTATATATTGCAATTGATTAATAATAATCTTCCATTGTACAGAGATACCTATAGGAATAGGGGTCGCCCTAGTAAGTATGATGAGATTTGGCCAAAGTGGCTGGATAAGCCATATACGGCATCTAACATAGAGGGAGGTAACAACTCATAGAAGGGATGTTCCCTATATGGGATATTTGTGTTTAGAAATGATTGGAAATAATAGTGATAATCCTAATTTCTTTATTTCTTGTTTTTTGCTATGCAAGGTGATGGGATTGTGTTATTTTACTAATATATTTTAGATTTAATGTGTATGATGTGTTGTCATGTTATGTTATGTTTTGTCTGTTTAAAAAATTAAATAAAAAGATTTATAAAAAAAAAAAACATGACAAAATGGGAAAGGGATCTACAAAAAGAATTTACGCTACCCCAATGTCACTTAGCTATACGCTATAGCAGCAGGTCCTCAGCGTGTATAGACCACTGGGATAATACCCAGAAACTACTTCATAGGTGGTACCTCACACCTTTACGCTTAAGTAAAATGGATCAAAACACCTCACCAATGTGCTGGCGAGATTGCAGAAGTACAGGCAATCTCCTTCACATACTGTGGAGCTGTGTAGTGGTACGTCCTTTTTGGGAGGAGATTATATCTCTTATCCAAGAAACTACTGGGCACAGATGCGTAATAACCCCATCTTTAGTGCTACTGAGCTTGGGTATTGAACAGTTCCACCCACTAATGAGAAAAGTGGTTATGCTGTTGTGCTTTTTAAGGGGCAGTTTGCCCGCACAATATTTATTATTGAGTAATTTTTAACGAAAGATATTTTTGAATACAAGTCAATCTATATGACACAGTCTATAATATGAAACTTATTCACGGAGACCTGTGATCATACGAAACAGCTAAATTCATTGGTTGACAAAAAGAAAATATTTGCATGAAATTAAAATACCAATTGCGTTACATGAACGACTTGAAAATCAATAAAAATACCCGCAAAATGGGCATACAGTCCCTTTGACATAATGCTGTCATGAAAAATTCTCAATGGGATCAATAACCTTGTGTAACTGACAATGAAACAGAACGTCTTTATTTCACACGTCCAACCGTTACTATACTGCAGTTAAGTAAGTGGTTAACAATGTGAAATAAATAGGATGTTTGTTTTGTCACTAAAATTGGAACTAGGAAAAAAGAAAAATTTAATGAAAAATGTAATCTTTACAGAAAAATCTACCAGTTATTGATTAATGAGAATAAATCATAATTGCAGAATATTCAATACTTCAATATTTTAGAGAACAATAATGAATTCAAGATAAAATCAAAATGACATAATTACCCATTCCAAAATGCCGTGGCTTTCAAGTATCGGGTGTCTAAGAATCTTCATGAGTGTAAAAATATGTCTTCATGCATGGTGCATATGTGTCAGTCTGTTTGAGAGTGTGGATCTCCCAGTGTGCCCCTCCGACCTCCCTGTGGGAGTGAGTGTCCTGTCTAAATTTTCTTCTCTTAAGTACTGTCTCCGGACAATAAGATTATAAAAATCATATTAAATTCTGCCCAAAGAGAATGTGTCTTCATCTCATTGGTGGCTGCAGATATGGGAGTTAACTGCTCTGTTTCTCGCCACCCCTTTCCAGGAGAATATGATTTTAAGGTAATATCCCCTTCAACCACCAGGTGTCTCAAATGGATTTAGAGTTCAACTCTTTAAGTTAATATATTCTATTTTCAGAATGTGTATAAGTTTATATAATGCTGGGAAGACTATACATGTATATTTTTTATAATCTGGTTTACATAACGTATCAAGGGAGGCTCAGCAAATTAAAGTTGTGTCATCCATTAACCACTTGAAAACTGGGCACTTAAACCCCCTTAATAACCAGACCAATTTTTAGCTTTCGGTGCTCTCGTTTTGAATGACAATTACTCAGTCATACAACACTGTACCCAAATAATTTTTTTGTCCTTTTTTTCACACATATAGAGCTTTATTTTGGTGGTATTTAATCACCTTTGTGTTTTTTATTTTTTGCGTTATAAAAGAAAAAAGACTGAAAATTCTGTAAAAAAATAAATGTATCATTGTTTCTGTTATAAAATTTAGCAAATTAATAATTTTTCTTCATAAATTTTGGCCAATTTATACTGCTACATATCTTTGGTAAAAATAAGTACAAATTGATATATATTATTTGTTCTTTGTGAAAGTTATAGCGTCCACAAGCTATGGTGACAATATCTGAAAATTGATCACACCTGAAGTACTGACGGCCTATCTCATTTCTTGAGACCCTAACATGCCAGAAAAGTACAAATACCCCCCAAATGACCCCTTTTAGGAAAGAAGACATTCCAAGGTATTTATAAAGAGGCATGGTGAGTTTTTGTGAATTTTAAAAAAAAAATCACAAAATTGTCATATTAGCAGGTTATTTCTCACACACAGCATATGCATACCACAAATTACACCCCAAAACACATTCTGCTATTACTCCCGAGTATGGCGATACCACATGTGTGAGACTTTTACACAGCATGCCCACATACAGAGGCCCAACATGCAGGGAGCACCTTCAGGCGTTCTGGAGCACCCAAGCCAATTCTGACATTTCTCTCCTACATGTAAAAATAATCATTTATTTGCTAGAAAATTACATAGAAGCCCAAAACATTATATATATATGTTTTTTTAGCAAAGACCGTAGAGAATACAATGGCGGTCGTTGCAACTTTTTATCTTGCACGGTATTTGCGTAGCAATTTTTCGAACGCGTTTTATGGGGAAAAAAAACAGTTTTGTGCTTCAAAAAAAAAAAACAGTAAAGTTAGCCCAATGTTTTTGCATAATGTGAAAGATGATATTACGCCAAGTAAATAGATACCTAACTTGTCAACCTTCAAAATTTCACACGCTCGTGGAATGGCGCCAAATTTTGCTACTTAAAAATCCCCCTAGGCGACGCTTGAATTTTTTTTACTGGTTACATGTTTTGAGTTACAGAGGAGTTCTAGAGCCAAAATTATTGCTCTCGCTCTAACATTTGCAGCGATATCTCACATGTGTGGTTTGAACACCGTTTTCATATGTGGGCGGGACTTACGTATGTGTTCGCTTCTGTATGTGAGGACAGGGGCACTTTAAATTATTTTATTTTTTATTGTTCATTTTACTTTATTTTAGTTTGACACGTTTTTCCCCAAAAATAAATGTTTTGATCACTTTTGTTCCTATTACAAGGAATGTAAACATCCCTTGTAATAGGAATATGGCATGACAGGTCCTCTTTACAGTGGGATATGGGGTCAATAAGACCCCACATGTCACCTCTAGGCTGGGAAGCCTGAAATAAAAAAAATTAAAAAACGATCCTGGCTTCGATCGTAGCGGTGAGTCGGTAGAAGCACCGGAGGTAGGGTTGCCACCTGTCCAGGATTCACCCGGACAGTTCGGGTTTTGAATCATGTGTCCGGGTTTCAGTCCACCTGAAACCCAGACACATTATTCAGACCAGGCTATGGCTCCCCAAGTAGCCGAGATAGTCAATCACAAATCTGTTGCCACTGTGGGTGGCTGTTTGGGGGCAGATTTGGCATCACTGAAGGGTGGGGTGATGATGTCAGCAAGGGCTATTTGGCCACACCCACTGGCACGCTCTGTGCACTACATTACTTGGGGCGCCCAAATGTGTCCCAGGTCTTTTATAATACTATAGTCTACTGCAAAAAATAAATACAAAATAATTGCCCTGTGCCACAAAAGTGTTCGGGTTTGGCTTGAAGAAAAGGTGGCAACCCTAATCGGAGGGCGGCGGGAGGGGGGGACGTCCCCTCTCGCCTCCCGTGAGAACGATCAAGCGGCGCAACAGCCGCTAGGATCATTCTTATGGTGTAGGGAATCGCCGGCTAAAAAAGCTGATATCTGAATGATGCCTGTAGCTGCAGGCATCATTCAGATATCCTCGCACAAAGTCTAGGACGTCATATGATGGCCGGCGGGCGGGAAGTGGTTAAAACGCATTTTTTTTAACACAACGTTGTCCATTTATAAAATATTTCTAACACATAGCATGTACATACAAAAAATTACACCCCAAAATAGATTCTCCTACTCCTCCTGAGTACGGCAATACCACATGTGTGAGACTTCCACAGCTTGGCCACATGCAGAGGCCAAGTACAGCCGAGCATGGCAGAGTATGGCAGGGTATTGCAGAGTGTTGCAGGGTATTGCAGCATGTTTCAGGGTATTGCATAGTGTTGCGGGGTATTGCAGAGTGTTGCAGGGTATTGCAGAGTGTTGCAGGGTATTGCAGAGTGTTGCGGGGTATTGCAGAGTGTTGCGGGGTATTGCAGAGTGTTCCGGTGTATTGCAGAGTGTTGCAGAGTGTTGCAGGGTATTGCAGAGTGTTGCGGGGTATTGCAGAGTGTTGCAGGGTATTGCAGAGTGTTGCAGGGTATTGCAGAGTGTTGCAGAGTTTTGCAGGGTATTGCAGAGTGTTGCAGAGTGTTGCAGAGTGTTGCAGGGTGTAGCAGGGTGTTGCAGGGTGTAGCAGGGTGTTGCAGGATATTGCAGAGTGTTGCAGGGGATTGCAGAGTGTTGCAGGGTATTGCAGAGTATTGCAGAGTATTGCAGAGTATTGAATGGTATTGCAGAGTATTGCACAGTATGGCAGGGATGGCTGAGCATGGAGGGATGGATGGCTGGATCTGTGACTGCAATTGTTACAGATCCAGCCCACAGCGCTTTTATCTTTAAAGATATCCATATTCCTAGGTATTTAACCACTTGATGACCCGCCCATAGACAAAAGACGTCTACAGGGCGGTTCATTAACTCTGGGAGGGCGTACATAGACGTCCTCCCAGAATTGCGCTCCCGCGTGCCCCCTGGGGCGCGCACACAGGAGTGTCCGTGACCGCCGGGTCCAGGGACCCGGCGCATCATGGATCACAGTAAATGGCCACTGATCGCTGCTGCCATCCGCTCTCTCCCCCTCTCACACTGTACCGATCGGTATAGAGAGGGGAGAGAGGAACCGGTGTCATGACATGACGCCGGTATGTTTACAAGTGATCGCTCTGTCATTTGACGGAGCGATCACATGGTAAACGGCCGCGATCAGCGGGCATTTACCGTCCTTTGGACCCGGCGGTCACAGACACTCCCGTGTGCGTGCCTCAGGGGGCGCACGGGAGCGCGATTCTGGGAGGCCGTCTATGTACGCCCTCCCAGACTTAACAAACCGCCCTGTAGACGTCTTTTGTCTATGGGCGGGTCGTTAAGTGGTTAAATACCTAGGAATATGGATATCTTTAAAGATAAAAGACTATTTACAATATAACCTGAACCCCATTCTGTACAAATTTAGACAAAAGAGTTTAGCTTGGTCTAATTTACCTTTGTCAGTGGTGGGTCGAGCTAATCTGATAAAGATGATCTGGGCCCCCCCAATTATTGTATGTTTTACATAACTCACCCATATGGATCCCTTTAAAATGGTTTAAGAAAATAGATTTCTGGTTTCGAAAGTTATTATGGAAAGGAAAAATCTCTAGGATTAAACTTTCTATCCTTCAGCGTTCTAAGGAAGGGGGGCCTAGCAGTACCGCAGCCGAAAATGTACTTTATAGCCTCGCAACTGCAGCACTTTGCTGGATGGGGGATGATAGATTGGAGAGACCCCATACAGGCTGTGCTTATGTTATGAGTCACTACTCGCATTATAATCTTATAGCCCAGTTATAATCGGGATCATTTGCGTTTACTCATTCTAGACCAACATTTGTTCTTATGAATAAAGTTTGGCAGGAAATGAGACGCATAATGAAATATGAAGGGGTATCGGAATTTTCTCCAATATGGGGGAATAGGCATTATGAAGAGTTATGTAAATTGGAGGTGTTTGAGCATTGGCGACTTAAAGGAATACAATATATCTCTCAGCTTTATGTTCAAAATGAAATGCGCCTTTTTCAGGAGCTGCAGGAGTTGTATCAACTACATCATAATAATTTTTATAAATATTTACAACTACGACATGCAGCTAATTCGCAGTTTAAAGGTGTCGGGATGAACATAAGTTCTATGCCATTAATGTCGTTGTTGGCAGGGGCTGAAGAAAAAAAGAAAGGTCTAATTACGTTAGCTTATAGTCAACTTATAATGAAGTATCAAGATATTATAGACAGTCCAGGTAGAAATGGTTGGGAGAAAGATCTGGGGGGTATAACGGAGGATGAATGGCAAAATATTCTGAAGAGGGCCTCATTGGTATCCCTATCACAGGCACAATGCCTAACACAACTGTTTATTATATACAGGACTTATAGGACCCCGGTAAAGTTATATAAGTGGAGGCGGAGGGAAAACCCGGATTGCCCGAGGTGTAAACAGTCCCCGGCTGACCTGACCCATATGTTGTGGAAATGCACTCAAGCTGGTCAGATATTGGCCAGAGGTGGTGTCCACAATCAATGGAGCATATGACACTCATATAGAAGTGGAACCAAAGACATGCCTATTGGGCTATGTTAATGAAGAGCTATATCCATGGGAGAAGTTAATATCAATTGGCAGATTATTATTTATTGCTCGTAAGCTAATTGCCAGAAAATGGATGTCTCCAAATAGACCAGTATTTGAGGAATGGCATTCTCAGGTAAATGCGGCAATATTAATGGAACAACAGGCGTATAAGATCAGGGGTAGAATAGAAACACTAGCTAAGTTATGGGGACCTTGGGTAACAGTCCCAGGACTGGCTTTTTTCTCCTTGGCCTCCCCTAGAACATCATAGAAATAACCTATGTTGTAATAGGTGGGCAAACACGAGCTGGATAGGCCCTTGGGTATATGGGAGGACTGATAGTGACGGTCTGGAGGGGGAGGGGTGAGGGGGGGAGGTTGTTTTTTTTGTTTTTGTTTTCTTCCCTTTTTTGTTATCTCCCTCGTCTGTTTGTTGGTTTGTTTGTCTCTTTGTTTGATTGTTTGTTTTCTTAGAAGTGATATAATGGTAATCAGGAGATTATTTGAAATTAGAGAAAGTTATTGTAAAGAAATAACATGCTTAATCTGCAGAAAAGAATTGCAATATGCTGACTTATTGTAATGTTTGAAAAAACTTTAATAAAAAAAGAAGCTTAAAAAAAAAAAGCATCATCAAAATCAAAGTGTTTCCCAACACTATCTCAGCAACCTTCCAACCATTACTGCTGCAGCGGCTGTAGCTTTAACACATAGTGCTGCTTTATAGATAACAGAATCTAATGCCTGAGAATAATATCCCACCGGTTTATATTTATTGCCATGTTTCTGCACTAATGCTACTGATGCCGGATTATTTGCCTCATGACAGAACAGATAATCTTTCTTATAATCAGGCAAAGCCAGACATGAGCTTGTATTACAGCTTTAATTTCCAATGTGAGATGTTTACCCCCCTTAAAGATACAATGTCCCAGGAAAACTAGTTTGTCCTGGCACCATTGTAGCTTTTATTACTGAAGTAAGGTAACCCCTGGTGGGGTTTACCATTGATCCAACACTGAAAGGCAAAGAGATATGTACACATCTTCTCCATCATGATTGAGAAGTAGGCATTTGCAATATCTATCGCTGTGAAACATACTGCTTCTCTGGGAATGTTAGAAAGCATTGTGTTTGGATTAGGGACAATGGGGACACTTTGCTTTATTATTTTAATTATGGCTCTTAAATTTTGTACCATACAATATTTCACAGGTGCATTTCGATCTAAATGTTTCTTTGTGGTGTGTTGCAAGGAGAACTCACTTTTTCCAACACCCCTTTCTTCAGGTTAAGTTTAATTTGTTCTCTGATACTGTCCTTTTACTGCGGGGATATTGGATATTGTGGTAATTTTGGGAGAGGGACTTCTGATTTTACCTCCACACTGACCGGCGGCACATCAAGCAGTCCCACATCCTCCCTAGAGGTTGCCCAGAGTGTTTCGGGCTACCCTTCCAAAACGAGGGTGAGTGTGCTGTTGTGCCACTGCAACTAAGACATGTAGACTGTCACATACATCTTGTTCTATTTCAGTCAGTGGAGAGGCAGCAAAGACTCCCTCTGGTGCATAAGTTATAGAACATTGCAATTTAGATAGCAGATCCCGCCCTAACAGATTGCAGGGTACAGCATCAGATAGCAAAAAGGTTGATTGTAAGGAGACATCTCCTAATTTTATTCTTACAAATGTATTCTGGTCATTAGTGTCTGAGATCACAGGTAAAACAGAATTTAGTCAGTTCTGCCTGACCCAAGGTCTTTTTTACCTGCTTACGGGGTGCACTACATTCACGTGCACAGTGGCCAATCTGACCACAATTAAAGCAAGTTTGACTAGGGAATCTAGTCTGGTTAGGGAACCTACAGTTCCTCCTCCCTTCCTGAAGCAATGTGGGAACATGTATGCCAGATTGTGCAGTAGCCAACATTATTTTCTGTGGTTTCCTTGCCTCCATATCATCCATATTTTTTTGAATATTGGATGCTACAGTGGCCAGGGCCTGCAAGGTCATAGTTTTCCATTCTGGTTAACGTAGGGTTAGCTTATGAAACACAAGCTTTCGCAATCCAGAACCCCACATTGTAACCACCGGAGCAAGTAGCAGAATCCGGATCCTGCCCTGTCTCTGTGACAGTTTTCTTAAATATTATTTGTATACTTGTGTATTTCTTCCTTACTTCCTTGTGACTAGGGATGAGCTTCGAGTTCGAGTCAAACATGAGTTTGACTCGAACATCGGCTGTTCAATTGTTCTATGAAGATCGAACTTTATGGGCCTGTTCACGCCAAATTCAAGTGGCTCATCGCGGCCCATAATTCACTTCGTCATCGCAATGCATTGCTGGCTGATGATTGGCCAAGCATGCACTATGACCCGCATGCTTTGGCCAATCACAGCGCCGTCAGCACCGAGAGCCATAATTGGCCAAAGGCAGGGTGCCTTTGGCCAATCATAGCTCAGGGGATTAGGTACACGCCCCACACTATATAAGGCCGCCTGCGTGTCGGCCTTGTGTAGTGTGTTGCGGCGTTCAGAGAGAGAGAGACTGTCATTTTAATTCAGTCAGCTAGATTGAGCAGGCAGTAGATTCAGTTAGATCAGTATATTTAGTATATATATATACAGTATATATATATATATATATATATATATATATATATATATATATACGGCCTCACCCTCTCTCTCTTTTTTATCGGTTATACGGCTGGTGTCAAGGGGTACCTGGGAGAGGAGATTGCAGGAACACTACGCCAGGCTCTCACCTCGTGTGTGTAAGGTTTGAGCAAAGTCTTTTGAATTACCTTCGGGCCTGTTCTCTGCATACGGAGCCTCTGCTTCTTCTGTGGAGATGTGTCTGCAAGTAATAGAGCCCCACACCATTAAAAGTCCAACACTCTTTTATTTCTCCAATGTCAGGATGAACATAATCAGTTGAACTTTTGTAACAGACAGACAGGGGTGTGGATACGAGTAGGCCCAGGCACAAATGAACTCTCCTATTCCTTTTGCGTGCGAATAGGCTTGGCGCACGGTCTCTGCCACCGACCGTGAGGTTGGTAGCTGCCACCTACCGGGTGAACTATTGCAGCCCCTGCCACAGGCCTGAATATAACAGTTTCTGCCACCGACCTTAGAACATGGACCACCTTCCGTGTGAATACGGCCCCTGTTTAGTGAGGACATCCATCCCGACGGTCTACGGAGGCCCTGTCCCGCACTGGCAATATGCTGCACCAGAACTACGGGAAGGTCACCTGCACGGTCCCTTACGTCTTGGATTCAGGCACCCGGTCCTTTGGGTACCTTAGGACAACTCAGTGGAAGAAGCTGGGCCCCAGGCCTTCTGTGGTGTACCTCACCCCAGACTGAGGGTGTCTGGGGTGGCTCCCGAACTCCACGTGTCCAGGACTAGGCCGCCTGGACGCCGACCGCAGACAGCAGCCCTCAGAAGGTGCCTGGGGCTCGGACCCTGTGGCGAAGATGTCCGCCCCCTTTATACCCTCTCCCAGCAAGCACCGCGGGATCCCCGCCCCGCCGTACAACTGCTGCGAGAGGTCACAAAGGGTACAGCGCTGCAGTGATGGTTCAACCCCGGCCCAAAGTGACAGCACCACCTGCTGGGTTACAGGGAACTAGACATCACTGATGTCTTCACCCGAATTAAACATTCTGAAAAGTACATACCCGCTACATATATACATTCCAGTCTTTGTGTATATATATATATATACCGTATTTTTCGCTCCATAAGACGCACCTTGGTTTTAGAGGAGGAAAACAAGAAAAAAATATTCTGAGGAGGTTACTGTACATTACCATTTACCATTCAGTTGCTGGAGGTTACTACACATTATGTGTCCCCCTCTGCAAGTTGCTCAGTCTTGCCGCTGCTTTAACACTCCCCACTCCCACTGCTGACAGAAGAAGGGAGAGGAAATGGAATAATCGGCTTGTGCTGCTGCCCAGAGAAGGAGGGGGGACACAAAGAGCCTGCTCTGCCCAGAGAAGGAGAGGGGGACACACAGAGCCCACTCTGCCCGGAGAAGGGGAGGAGAACACAGACAGCCCACTCTGCCCGGAGAAGGGGAGGAGAACACAGACAGCCCGCTCTGCCCGGAGAAGGGGGGGAGAACACCGACAGCCCGCTCTGCCCGGAGAAGGGTGGGAGAACACCGACAGCCCGCTCTGCCCGGAGAAGGGCAGGGAGAACACCGTCAGCCCACTCTGCCCGGAGAAGGGGGGGATAACACAGTCAGCCCGCTCTGCCCGGAGGAGGGGGAACACGCTCCCTGTCAGACACACAGACGCTCCCATCCTGACAGGGAGGAGCAGGCAACCCACAGCTGGGGAGTTATGCGGCTGGCTTGGTATTCGGCGGCGGCGGCGGGGGGGCTGGTCTATATTCGCTCCATAAGACGCACAGGCATTTCCTCACATTTTTGCAGAGCGTTCCTGTTATTCTCTTCCTAATATACCACAGGCAGGCAGTTGATTCTGGTAGCTGCAGAATATTCAGTCAGTATACTGTATCCTGTTCACAGTGTGCATCTAGATCTCACTGCAGAGTGTTCCTGTTGTTCTCTTCCTAATATACTACAGGCAGACAGTTGATTCAGGTAGCTGCAGTATATTCAGTCAGTATACTGTATCCTGTTCATAGTGTGCAGCTAGATCTCACTGCAGAGTGTTCCTGTTGTTCTCTTCCTAATATACTACAGGCAGGCAGTTGATTTGTGTAGCTGCAGTATATTCAGTACTGTATCCTTTTCACAGTGTGCAGCTAGATCTCACTGCAGAGCATTCCTGTTGTTCTCTTCCTAATACACTACAGGGCAGGCAG
Source organism: Rana muscosa (assembly GCA_029206835.1). Taxonomy (NCBI): domain Eukaryota; kingdom Metazoa; phylum Chordata; class Amphibia; order Anura; family Ranidae; genus Rana; species Rana muscosa. The sequence continues at coordinate 205,707,318 of CM055127.1, read as the reverse complement.
TTGATTCAGTTAGCTGCAGTATATTCAGTATATATATACATCCCAGCGTTGTGCAGCTACATCTCACTGCAGGCCATTCCTGGTGTACCTATTCCAATACATCAAATACAGTATGTCTGGAAGGCCAACAAGGAGAGGCAGACACTCACAGGCCACTACAAGAGGGCAAGCAGGCTCTGTGTCCAGAGCCAACAGTGCTTGTCGTGGACACAGTCCATCCTCAGCACGTGGGCGTGGGACATGCTTGTCCTTTTTTCCGGCAGGTGGCCGTGTTGAGCCACAACATGCAGAAGAGTTGGTACAGTGGATGACCAAGCCGTCCTCATCCTCCTCATCCTCTGTCACCCAGGCTCAGTGTTCCTTGGCTGCCAATGCAGGTGCTAAAGCGGCCTATTCCATCGGCTCATGGTCATCAGTTACTCCTTCCCTAGCCCCACCATCATGCCCTGAGGAGTCCCCCGAACTGTTCGACCAAAGTGTAGGGTACATGCTGCAGGAGGATGTGCAGCGTTTTGAAGGCTCTGTTGAGGATGAAGGCAGTAACGTGAGCCCAGGGAGAGGGGGTGCCCAAGAAGGACAACAAACTGGAAGTCATGTTCCCCCAGCTGCAGCATACTGCCAGGTTTTCTCCAGTGACGAGGAGGGAGGGGATGATGAGGTCACTGACTCTACGTGGGTACATGATAGGAGAGAGGAGGAGGAAGCACATCTCCAATGATGCAGGATGCCCTCCAGGGGCCAGCTTAAGGGCAGCCAACCGACTGCATCACACCGCAGAGCTGCGCATGTGCAGGGTGCTGCTGACTCCGCGCATTTTTCCAAAAGTTCTTTGGTGTGGGACTTTTTTGAGACGTGTGCAGCAGATCACACCGTTGCTATTTGCAACATATGTCTGAAGCGTATCAAACGTGGCCAAAACACCAGCCGCTTGGGCACCACATGCTTGACCAGACATATGTCGAACTCCCATGCAGTCCGTTGGCAAGTGTACTTAAAAGACCCGTACCAAAGAAAAAGGCGGACCTCTCCTTGCACCTCATCAGCTGGGATGCCTTCAGTTCTCTGAGAAACCTGCACTGAGAGGAATAAAGGTGTAGAATTAAGTGTGACAAGTACTTGCGGGCAATCTGCTATCGCTACACCAACGATTGTAGCAGGCAAATTTCCCTACCCCAGTTGCTAAACCGGTAAAAGAAATTTGCTCCCAGCCATCCACATGCCCAGCAGTTGAATGCTAGCTTGGTTAAATTGCTAGCACTCCAACTGCTGCCTTTTCAGCTGGTAGACTCTGCCCCCTTTCATGAGTTTGTGGAATGTGCGGTACCTCAGTGGCAGGTTCCCAAATGCCACTTTATTTCACAGAAGGCGATTCTGGCTCTCTACCAGCATGTGAAAGGCAATGTCTTGGCCTCGCTGGACTGGGCGGTCAGCGGTAAGGTGCATATTAGGCTTGTGCAATTCGTTTCGTAACGAATCAAAATTCGTCCGAATTTAGCAACTTTCGGACATTCGGAAGCATTCGAATTTCCGAACAGAGCAATTACGAATAAAACCGAATCCGAAATAAATTATACCGCAAAATAGCGAATGCCCGAAGGTCTTCGGCATAATTCGTTATGAAAAAAGTTACGAATGTACGAATCCATTCGAAGCACAATAACACTCACTCTGCTCTCTGCTTCTCCCTCACCATGCTGAACTCCCTCTCAAAATGGTGTACAGGGGCGGAGGCTATAGCCGCATGAAAAAACGAAAGTAAAATACGAGATTTCAAATCCATTCGAAGCACAATAACACTCACTCTGCTCTGCTCTCTGCTTCTCCCTCACCGTGCTGAACCCTCTCAAAATGGTGTACAGGGGCGGAGCCTATAGCCGCATGTAAAAAACGAAAGTAAAATACGAGATTTCGAATCGTTACAAATAACCGCTATGTATTTAGAAAAGTACAAATCCATTCGAAGCACATTAGGCATAATAGGCAGCGTCGTTGTGAGAGAGACACGGAAAATTACGAATCAACGAACCCAAAAAAAGTTACGAAAGTAGGAGTTGTGTCCAGAATCAACGAAAAACAACGTACTCTACCGAAAGTACGAATTATAAAGCAACAAAAAATTCAACAAAAAATGTCGCTTGCAAAAATACGAATGAGTCCGAACACGAAAAATCCCGTCTAGCAAAATTACGAATGATTACGAATCAACAGGACCGGAAAGAAACGAACCGAAACGGAACAAATTTTTCCGTTGTGCACAAGTCTAGTGCATATTACCGCTGACTCATGGTCAAGCAAGCATTGACAGGAACGTTACCTATCTTTCACGGCGCACTGGGTGACTCTGCTGGCAGCTGGGAAGGATGCAGGACAAGATGCAGTCTTGTTGGAGCATGTTGACTATGCCTCCAAAATGCTACTAGTGGTGATTCTTACACACCTCTCTCCTCCACCCCTCCTCTTCTTATTCCTCCATGGCCTCTTCCTCTGCTGATTTGTCCTCGGAACCAACGGTGCTCCGTAGGCGTTCAAGGGGCTACACAAGCACTCAGGCAAAGAGATGCCATGCAGCGCTTGCGCTGGTGTGCTTAGAGGACAGGAGCCACACTGGATCAGAGATTCTGTCAGCTCTGCAAGGGCAGGCTCAGAGGTGGTTAACGCCACGCCATCTTCAGCCAGGAATGGTGGTTTGCGACAATGGCACCAACCTCCTCTCTGCCCTCCGACAGGGACACCTGACCCATGTGCCCTGTTTGGCTCACATCCTTAACTTGGTGGTGCTGCAGCGGCTGTACACTCAGTAGAGGGCCATCAATGAGTACCTGTGCGACTATGGCACCAGGACAGGGTCAGGGGAGCTTGGTTTGTTTTCGCCACGCCAGTGGCTCATGATCAGGGATGAATGCACTGTCCTGTCACCATTTGAGGAAGACACGAGGATGGTGAGAAGTGACAGTGCATGCATCAGTGATACTGTCCCTCTTGTCTACCTGTTGGAGCACACGCTGCGTGGAATAATGGACAGGGCACTTGAGGCAGAACAGAGGGAGGAAGAGGAGGACTTCCTTACCTCTCAAGGCCCCCTTTATCCAGACAGTGTTCCTGCGGGCCCGTCGATCACACAGGAAGACGAGGAGGAGGAGGAAGAGGATTGTGTCAGCATGGAGGTGGAGCCTAGCACTCAGCATCAGCAGCAGTCTTCAAGGGATCGTTTACAGTCCCCAGAAACCCATGGACTTGTATGTGGCTGGGAGGAGGTGGCTGCGGATCATGTCGTCCTTAGTGACCCAGAGGACTCCAGACTGAATGCCTCAGCAAACCTATGTTGCATGGCCTCCCTGATCCTGCAAAGCCTGCAAAAGGACCCTCGGATTTGTGGTATCAAGGAGAGGGATCATTACTGGCTGGCAACCCTCCTTGATCCACGTTACAAGGGTAAGGTTCCGGAACTTATCCAGCCGACGCAGAGGGAGCAGAGGGAGTAGAGGATGAAACATCTTCAGGAGGCCTTGAAGAAAGTTTTGTGCAATGCATTTCCAGAGCCTGGGAGGTTACAAATTCCTGGTCCTGGACAACGTGTTGCTGAGGCTTCGGTCAGTCACAGAAGGAGCAGTGGAGAAGGTGGCCGTCTGACCGATGCGTTCAGACAATTTTCTAGTCCGCAGCCCCAAGGTCTGATCGGTTCCAGCAACCATCGCCAGCGTCTGATTTACATGGTGCAGGAATACCTACGGGCAAGATCAGACTTGGAGACCTTTCCAACCGACAATCCTCTGGGTTACTGGGTCTTGAGTCTTGCACAGTATGCAATTGAGCTACTGGCCTGTCCTGCATCCAGCGTTCTTTCGGAATGCACATTCAGTGCTGATGGAGGCTTTGTAACCGAGCACCGTGTGTGCCTGTCCACCGACTCAGTCGATCGGCTCACCTTCATAAAAATTAATCAGTCTTGGATCACCAGCTACCAAGCACCTGACGCTGATGTAACCAAATATTTTTTTTATGAATGTGAGATCCCTTCAAGACTGCCTATGCTGATGCTGAGTGACTATCCTGTTATGCTGAGTGACTATCCTCTTCTTCCTCAATGTTCATGTTGATAGCTTGTAAGAAAATTTTTGGTTCTGGGCACAACCACCAGTGGCTAAGGCCCATTTTTTCTGCCCCTGTTTAACAGGGGCGTGTAATTAAATTTTTTGCTGTAATACTTTGCAGCAGGGCTCATTCCTGTGCTCCAATTAGAGTATCTGTGAGGGGTTGCAATGTTGTGGCACCAGCACCAGTGGCTAAGGCCCAATTTTTCTGCCCCTGTTTAACAGGGGCGTGTAATTACAATTTGTGCTGTAATACTTTGCAGCAGGGCTCGTTCCTGCGCTCCAACTAGAGTATCTGTGAGGGGTTGCAGTGTTGTGGCACCAGCACCTAAGGCCCAATTTTTCTGCCCCTGTTTAAGAGGGGGATGTAATTACAATTCTTGATCTAATATTTCACAGCAGGGCCCGTTCCTGCGCCCCCCAAGAGTAACTGTGAGGGCTTACAGTGTTGTGGCAACACCACCACACCACCACCAAAGGCCCAATTTTTCTGACCCTGTTCAACAGGGGCATGTGATTACAATTCTTGATCTAATATTTCACAGCAGGGCCCGATCCTGCGCCCACCAAGAGTAACTGTGAGGGCTTACAGTGTTGTGGCAACACCAACACCTAAGGCCCAAATTTCTGCAGAGCATATAGGGCAGGCCCCTACTTTCAAACATCCATTTTACAAACGACTCCTACTTACAAATGGAGTTATAATGGGAAAAGGGTGTCTCCTCTCCACTGATGCTTTATCTGATGCTTTATCACCAATCCTTGTTTCCCTAAAAACCCCAAATTATCAAAATCCAATTGTCATTGGGACAGAAAGTGAGGTGAAATCTTCTGAACAGGGGCACAGACAGCAAAACAAATGTTACAGGGGTGATAACCCTTCCCTAAGTTTTCCAAAAAGCTTAAAAATAGATTTTTTGGCTGGAGCTACACTCAAACAATGTACCTGTTCCAATTACAAACAGATTCTACTTGAGAACAAACCTACAGTCCCTGTCTTGTTTGTACCGCCTGTATACTGCTGTTCAGAGTATATAGGGCCTGGGGGCCCCACGCCTTTTCTTATTTTAATTTGGGTGCGGGGTTCCCCTTAATATCAATACAAGACCCAAATGGCCTGGTAATGGGCTGGGGGGGGGGGGGGGGGTTACCCATGCCGTTTTTCTCAATGATTTTCATCCATATTGCCGGGACCAGACATTACATTAAAGCCGCAAGCAGTTTTAAATGACTTTTATTCCTTTAGAAAAATCATTTTGTGCAGGGACAGTTCTAAACACGGGAAACACGCGCCACTTTACAGGCATACTATAGACACCCCCAGGCACGATATTTAAAGGACTATTTAACTTTTATTTTTTCACTTTAAACATCATTAAAATCACTGCTCCCGAAAAAACGGTAGTTTTTAAAACTTTTTTTTGCATTGGTACATGTCCCCTGGGGTGGGACCCGGGTCCTCAAACCCTTTTTAGGACAATAATTTGCATATTAGCCTTTAAAATTTGCACTTTTGATTTCTCCCATTCGAGTCCCATATACCTTAACAGTGTTCGAAAGTTCGCGCAAACTTTCGGTCCGTACGCATGTTCTGGATGCGAACCGAACCGGGGGGTTTCGGCTCATCCCTACTTGTTACAAGGTACTCACCTTAGTCCAGGAGGCTGCTGGAAATATGCCTCCTATTGCTGCCTTTCATTTATTACAGTGGTTCATAGCAACTTCTGAGGAGTCAGCGGGGGTGGGCGCCTTGCACAAATCCTCGTTTTTATACAGCACTGCCTTTCGTATCATTAATTAACCATCACTTACTCCCGCTACACCCTTAATTATACGCAACATATCTTGCTAATTTGCGCTGTAGCTAGTTGCTATGTTACACATCTGCTGAGCAAATAAATGTGGACTCTATCTTGGTTTGGGAATAGTATCTAAAAATGTGTTCCTCTCCCTCCTTAGATCATACTTTGGTTCCTTGTCCATCACATCAGCGGAATCAGGAGTGTCCTCCTGATCCCATTCTGGATCGTTGGGCAAGGAAGGGTATAAATCGAGAGAATAGGGCGAGGCTTACCCAGGGGTACTAATATTTTCCTCCGCCCTCTGTGGTGATGCACTTTTAGACTTTTCACTTGATGTGCTATCCCCAGACCAGTACCACTACTTGATACTCCTTACCCCATGGCATTATCTGTATTTCATCGATAATCTGTGACCAGTCTCGGTCTGTGCCATTTCTTTAGGTATTTTATCACTCATTTGCCATAGCGCATTCTCAACTGTTGGCAAGGAGACAATAGGGGTCCTTTAAGCTTAGCACCTCCATCCAACAGATTTCCCATTATTAGAGACCCTGCCAGACTATATATATATAGTTCCCTTTTTACCCCAAAATTGAGTAGGCAGAGGCCGGGCGAAAGGCTTCTCCTTTCTACACTGCACCTTATTTCTAAAAGGTGTATTCCCCCTGTCCCCGAGACAGGTCACTCAATTCTCTTGCGTCTTGTTCCTCTGCCACTGGAATTAAGGCACGTAACCATTCCTGGATGGTGAATCAAAAAGGGACGGCTAATAAGATCACCAGGATTATTGCTCATATACTATGTGTGCTTCAATACTACTAAATCTTTACACCTCCCTGCTGTTACCACTTACTTGGGATAGTCTTACGCAGCTCACTAAAGTGCCCTGTACAGTGAGTATCACACAGAACAAGGAGGTAGCCCTCTTACCACCGAGGTGCTTGTAACTTATCCCCCCCTTTTCCAAATTCAACTTAGGGTGACTGGCACAAACTGACACTTATATCAGAAAGTTTAGATCACAGATAATAAAGCCTGTCTGTCTATCCAACCAAATTTTTAATACTAGAAAAAGAACAAAAAAATAATGCAATAGCAGATAAAGAAGGTGTCAATTATCACTCCCAGTGCATTACATGTATCACTAATTAGTGGAGGATAACATGGAGGAGTCGCACTGAGTGGAGGCATGGGAGAAGCTACGCAACCTTATATACTGTCCTCCCTTGTCATCAGTGACTTGATCAGAGTCACGGATGAGTGGTGGATGCAGTCATTGCTTAAATACAGAAATTGCTAAAAAAAATCCATGCAATAGCTCCCCATACAACCACTAGGGATGAGCTTCGAGTTCGAGTTGAACTCATGTTCGACTCGAACATTGCCTGTTCGCCGTTCGCTGAACAGCGAACAATTTGGGGTGTTCGCGGTAAATTCGAAAAGCCACGGATCACCCTGTAAAAGTCTATGGGATAAATCTAAAGTGCTAATTTTAAAGGCTTATATGCAAGTTATTGTCATAAAAAGTGTTTGGGGACCTGGGTCCTGCCCCAGGGGACATGTATCAATGCAAAATAAAGTTTTAAAAACTGCAGTTTTTTTCGGGAGCAGTGATTTTAATAATGCTTAAAAAGAAACAATAAAAGTGAAATATTAGCGCTTGTTTCCCATGCTTAGAACTGTCCTTGCACAAAGTGTCATTTCTGAAGGAAAAAATGTAATCGAAAAGCACTCACGGCTATAATGAATTGTTGACTCCCGGCAATACAGAGAAAAGTCATAGATAAAAAAAAAAAAATGCGTGGGGGTCCCCCCAAATTCAATTACCAGGCCCTTCAGGTCTGGTATGGACATTAAGGGAAACCCTGCATCAAATTAAAAAAAAAATGATGTGGGGTTCCCCCCAAATATCCATACCAGACACTTCAGGTCTGGTATGGATTTTAAGGGGATCTCCACGCCAAATTAAAAAAAAATGGCGTGGAGTTCCCCCCAAAAATTCCATACCAGACCCTTTATCCGAGCACGCAACCTGACAAGCCACAGGAAAAGAGGGGGAACAAGAGTGGTCCCCCCTCCTGAACCATGCCAGGCCACATGCCCTCAACATGGGTAGGATGCTTTGGGGGTCTGCGACCCCTCAAAGCACCATGTCCCCATGTTGATGGGGACAAGGGTCTCATCCCCACAACCCTTGCCCGGTGGTTGTGGGGGTCTGCGGGCGGGGGGCTTATCAGAATCTGGAAGACCCCTTTAACAAAGGGGACACCCAGATCCCTGCCCCCCCATGAGAATTGGTAAGGGGTACATTGTACCCCTACCATTTCACAAAGAAAGTATAAAAAATTGTAAACACCGTTGGGAAAAGTCCTTTATTAAAAAAAAAAAAAAAAGATTCCAACGATGGTAATCCACTCTCGGTATCCTGCGATGGATGATCTCCTCTCCGGGGTCCAGCGGTGGATGATCCCCTCTCCATCCAGGTCCAGGCTCCAGCGATGAGATGTTCATCGCAGCGCATCCTGTCTCCACCGGAGACACCCCGGGAATCCCGGCAGCCTGACAGGTCTCTTCTGTAGCTGAGGGCGGGGCCATCCGTCACGTGACCCCGTCCCCCTCTGACGCAAGTGAAAACCCAGGCTTCCCCAGTGACGTGTGGGTGACCCCCCCTCTGATGTAACGCAGGTTTCTGTTGCATTAAATCTCGTACCTGGGGGGTGTCTTTGGTATGCCTGTGAAGTGGCATATGTTTCCCATGTTTAGAACTGTCCCTGCACAAGATGACATTTCTAAAGGAAAAAAAGTGATTTAAAACTGCTTGCGACTTTAATGTAATGTAAAATTTAATGTAAAAGCTTTAATAGCTTTTTTGGTTCCGGCAATATGGATGAAAATCATTGAGAAAAATGGCATGGGTACCCGACCCTCCCAGCCCATTACCAGCCCCTTTGGGTCTTGTATGGATATTAAGGGGAACCCCGCACCCAAATTAAAAAAAGGAAAGGCGTGGGGCCCCCAGACCCTATATACTCTGAACAGCAGTATACAGGCGGTGCAAACAAGACAGGGACTGTAGGTTTGTTGTTACGTAGAATCTGTTTGTAATTTTGAACTAGTACATTTTTAAAGTGTAGCTCCAGTCAAAAAAATTATTTTTAAAGCTTTTTGGAAAACATAGGGAAGGGTTATCACCCCTGTAACATTTGTTTTGCTGTCTGTGCACCTGTTCAGAACCTTTCACCTCACTTTCCGTCCCAATGACAAATGTTTTTTGAAAATTTGGGGTTTTTAGGGAAACAAGGATTGGTGATAAAGCTCAAAGATCAATGGAGAGGAGATACGTTTTTCCCATATTAACTCTTACAGGAGAGAATTTCCCTTCCTAGGGGTAGATTTCCTCTCACTTCCTGTTGTCTCCTTCCGTTTGCAAGTAGGAGTCGTTTGTAAGACGGATGTTTGAAAGTAGGGGCCTGCCGTATATACTCTGCAGAAATTTGGCCCTTAGGTGTTGGTGTTGCCACAACACTGTAAGCCCTCACAGTTACTCTTGGTGGGCGCTGGAATGCCATGCTGTGAACTATTATATCAAGAATTGTAATTACATGCCATTGTTGAACAGTGGTAGAAAAATTGGGCCTTTGGTGGTGGTGTTGGTGCCACAACACTGTAAGTCCTCACAGTTACTCTAGTTGGAGTGCAGGAATGAGCCCTGCTGCAAAGTATTGCATCAAAAATTGTAATTACACGCCCCTGTTAAACAGGGGCTGAAAAATTGGGCCTTAGCCACTGGTGGCGGTGCCCAGAACCAAAAATGTTCTTACAAGCTATCAGCATGATCATTGAGGAGGAAGAGGATAGTCACTCAGCATAACAGGATAGTCACTCAGCATCAGCATAGGCAGTCTTGAATGGATCTGACATTTCTAAAAAAATTATTCGGTTACATCAGCATCAGGTGCTTGGTATCTGGTGGTGATCCAAGACTGATTTAATTTTATGAAGGTCAGTCGATCGACCGAGTCGGTGGACAGGCACACCCTGTGATCGGTTACAAAGCCTCCAGCAGCACTGAATGTGCGTTCCTGAAAGAACGCTGGATGCAGGACAGGCCAGTAGCTCAATTGCATACTGTGCAAGCTCTGGCCAGTGATCCATCCTCAAGACCCAGTAACCCAGAGGATTTTCGGTGGGAAAGGTGTCCAAGTCTAATCTTGCCCCTAGGTATTCCTGCACCATGTAAAACAGACGCTGGGGATGGTTGCTGGAACTGATCATACCTTGGGGCTGCCGACTAAAAAATTGTCTGAACGCATCGGTCAGACGGCCACCTTCTCCACCGCTCCTTCTTTGACTGACCGAAGCCTCAGCAACATGTTGTCCAGGACCAGGAATTTGTAACCTCCCAGTCTCTGGGAACGCGTTGCACAGACCTTTCTGCAAGGCCTCCCGAAGATGTTTCATCCTTTGCTCCCTCTGCGATGGCAAGATAAGGTCCACAACCTTACCCTTGTAACGTGGATCAAGGAGGGTTGCCAGCCAGTAATGCTCCCTCTCCTTGATACCACGAATACAAGGATACTTCCGCAGGCTTTGCAGGATCAGGGATGCCATGCAGCGTAGGTTTGCTGAGGCATTCGGTCCGGAGTCCTCTGGGTCACTCAGGACGACATGATCCACAGCCACCTCCTACCAGCCACGTACAAATCCATGGGTGTCTTGGGACTGTAATTGATCCCTTGAAGACTGCTGCTGACTACTGCTGATGCTGAGTGCTAGGCTCCACCTCCATGCTGACACAATCCACCTCCTCCTCCTCCTCTTCCTGTGTGATAGGCGGGCCAGCAGGAACACTGTCTGGATAAAGGGGGCCCTGAGAGGCAAGGAAGTCCTCCTCTTTCTCCCTCTGTTCTGCCTCAAGTGCCCTGTCCATTATTCCATGCAGCATGTGCTCCAACAGGTGGACAAGACGGACAGTGTCACTGATGCATGCACTGTCACTGCTCACCATTCTCGTGGCCTCCTCAAATGGTGACAGGACAGTGCATGCATCCCTGATCATGACCCACTGGTGTGGCAAAAAAAAACCTGTCCTGGTGCCATATTGGCACAGATACTCATTGATGGCCCTTTGCTGCGTGTGCAGCCGCTTCAGCATGGCCAATGTTGAGTTCCACCTGGTGGGCATGTCACAGATTAGGCGGTTCTTGGGCAGGTTAAATTCCTTTTTCAGGTCAGCCAGCCGAGTACTGCCATTATATGACCGGCGGAAATGGACACAGACTTTCCTGGCCTGCCTCAGGACATCCTGTAAGCCCAGGTACCTGCCCAAGATCCGCTGCACCACCAAGTTAAGGACGTGAGCCAAACAGGGCACATGGGTCAGGTGTCCCTGTCAGAGGGCGGAGAGGAGGTTGGTGCCATTGTCGGAAACCACCATTCCTGGATAAAGCTGGCATGGCATCAACCACCTCTGAGCCTGCCCCTGCAGAGCTGACAGAATCTCTGCCCCAGTGTGGCTCCTGTCCCCCAAGCACACCAGCTCAATCACAGCATGGCATCTCTTTGCCTGCGTACTTGCATAGCCCCTTGAATGTTTTACGGAGCACCGCTGGTTCCGAGGACAAATCAGCAGAGGAAGAGGCCATGGAGGAAGAAGAAGAGGAGGGGTGGAGGAGAGAGGTTTGTCAGAATCACCAGTAGTAGCATTTTGGAGGCGTGGTGGCGGAACAATCTCCAACACTACTGCACCTTGTTCTGCATCCTTCCCAGCTGCCAGCAGAGTCACCCAATGCGCCGTGAAAGATAGGTAACGTCCCTGTCCATGCCTGCTGGACCATGAGTCAGCGGTAATATGCACCTTACCGCTGATCGCCCTGTCCATCGAGGCCAAGACATTGCCTTTCACATGCCAGTAGAGAGCTGGAATCGCCTTCCGTGAAAAAAGTGGTGTTTGGGAACCTGCCATTAAGGAACCGCACATTCCACAAACTCACGGAAGGGGGCAGAGTCTACCAACTGAAAAGGCAGCAGTTGAAGTGCTAGCAATTTAGCCAAGCTAGCATTCAACCGCTGGGCATGTGGATGGCTGGGAGCAAACTTCTTTAGGCGGTGCAGCAACTGGGGAAGGAAAATTTGCCTGGTACAATCTAACGTCGGTGTACCAATAGCAGATTGCCCGCAAGTACTTGGCTGTGACACACCTAATTCTACACCTTCATTCCTCTCAGTGCAGTTTTCAGAGAGGACTGAAGGTATAGTGGGGTTGGAGATCCCAGCTGATGAGGAGCAAGGAGAGGTCCGCTTTGTTCTTTGGTGTGGGTCTTTTAGGTGTGCTTGCTAACGAACTGCATGGCAGGTCAACATATGTCTGATCAAGCATGTGGTGCCCAAGCGGGTGATGTTTTGGCCTGAGACATATGTTGCAAATTGCAGTGCTGCAATATGATGCACTCGTCTCAAAAAAGGCCCACACCAAAGAACTTTTGGAATAACGCGCAGAGACAGCAGCGGCCTGCACATGCGGAGCTCTGCGGTGTGATGCTGTCGGTGTGCTGCCCTTAAGCTGGCCCCTGGAGGGCATCCTGCCTCATTGGAGATGTGCCTCCTCCTCCTCCTCTCTCCTATCATGCACCCACGTAGAGTCCGTGACCTCATCATCCCCTCCCTCCTCATCCCTGTAGCAAACCTGGCATTATGCTGCAGCTGGGGGAACATGACTGAAAGATTGCTGTCCTTCTTGGGCAGCCCCTCTCTCTGGGCTCACGTTACTGCCTTCCTCTAGCTGGATACCATCATCAGAGCCTTCAAAACGCTGTGCATCCTCTGGCAGCATGTACCCAACACTGTGGTCAAACAGTTCGGGGGACTCCTCAGGAGGACATGGTGGGGCTAAGGAAGGAGTGACTGATTCCATTGAGCCAAGGGAAGAAGCCGCTTTGGCAGCTGCTTTGCCAGGCAAAGTACCCTGAGCCTGGGGGAGAGAGGATGAGGAGGATTAGGACGGATTGGTCATCCACTCTACCAAGTCTTCGGCATGTTGCGGCTCAACGTGGCCAGCTGCCGAAAAAAAGGACAAGCATGTCCCGCGGCCACATGCTGATGAGGATGCATCGTGTCCACGACCAGCACTGTTGCCTCTAGACACAGAGCCTGCTTGCCCTCTTTTATTGGTTCGTGACTGTCTGCCTCTCCTTGTTGTCCTTCCAGACATACTAATGGCCTGCAGGGAGATGTAGCTGAACAAAGCTGGGATGTATATATATATACTGATTACACTGCAGCTAGCAGAATCAACTGCCTGCCTGTAGTATTCTTAGTAAGAGAACACCAGAAACCGTCTTCAGTTAGCTTTAGTTGCACACTGTGCAGAGGACACAGTACACTAACTAAAAATACTGTAGCTCCCTGCCTTTGGTATAAGTATGAGAACACCAGCAATTGTATTCAGGTAAGCTTTAGGTGCACACTGTGCAAAGGACACTAAATGAAAATATTGCAGCTCCCCGCCTGTATTAGTATGAGAACACCAGCAATTATATTCAGGTAAGCTTTAGGTGCACACTGTGCAAAGGACGCTAAATGAAAATACTGCAGCTCCCTATCTGTATTAGTATGAGAACACCAGCAATTGTATTCAGGTAAGCTTTAGGTGCACACTGTGCAAAGGACACTAAATGAAAATACTGCAGCTCCCTGCCTGTATTAGTATGAGAACCACAGCAATTGTATTAAAGTAAGCTTTAGGTGCACACTGTGCAAAGGACACTAAATGAAAATACTGAAGCTCCCTGGCTGTATTAGTATGAGAACACCAGCAATTGTATTCAGGTAAGCTTTAGATGCACACTGTGCAAAGGACACTAAATTAAAATACTGCAGCTCCCTGCCTGTATTGGTATGAGAACACCAGCAATTGTATTCCAGTAAGCTTTAGGTGCACACTGTGCAAAGGACACTAAATGAAAATACTGCAGCTCCCTGCCTGTATTAGTATGAGAACACCAGCAATTGTATTCAGGTAAGCTTTAGGTGCACACTGTGCAAAGGACACAGTACACTAAGTGAAAATATTGCAGCTAGCACAATCATCTGCCTGCCTGCCTGCCTGTCAGTATATTAGGAAGAGAATAACAGGAACGGATCTAGCTAAACTGAATACAGTGTATAAATATATATACAACACCTAGGATGCATATATATCCTCTACACACTGTAACTGCAGCTAACTGACTCACCTGCCTGGTCTATCTAGTTTAAATTAAATTACACTGTCTCTCTCTCTCTCTGTCTGTCTTTAACCACCCCCGCAACACACTAAACAAGGCCACCATGCAGACGGCCTTATATAGTGTGGGGCATGTACTAAACCCCCTGAAACATAATTGGCCAAAGCCACCCTGGCTTTGGCCAATTATGGCTCTCCGTTTTTTCCGCGCTGTGATTGGCCAAAGCATGCGGGTCATAGTGCATGCTTGGCCAATCATCAGCCAGCAATGCACTGCGATGCTACAGTGAATTATGAGCCGTGGCGCGCCACTCGAATTTGGCGCGAACGCCCCATAATGTTCGAAATTCGGCGAACGGCCGAACAGACGATGTTCGAGTCGAACATGGGTTTGACTCGAACTCGAAGCTCATCCCTACTCTGGATAGTCCCAGAAGGCGTGAAGACAGATAAGAAGAGAAGTTTTGTTTTGTTAGAGTTAGTACTCTGCGTTTTACTTAGTTTTACAAAACTCTGTCTCTCACTGTTACGCTTAGCAAGATGGTCACTTACCACGACCTGTCTCACTCACAGTCACACACACAATTATAGCCCTTCCGGTGAACAAGCCAACCGTTAAGGTAACTGGTCTAATTCTTCTTTTCCCCTCAAAGGGCATAAAACAGTACCTGCTGTTCAGGTATCATGCTGGATCCCACACACACAGCTGCAGTTAGCTAGCAGCATATGATATACAGAGGTCAAGAAGACACGAACAGACAAACAGATAAAACTATTACAGTCTTTTGTATACACACTCTCTTCTGGGTTATTTTAAATACACGTGTTTAGCATTACATATCACTATACTCTCCCCAGCTTCCACAAGCACAGACAAGCATATATTATGTGAGGAAAATAACTCACCCGTCTTGTCGGCCGTTATAGGGCTGTGAAGATTACAGTATTAGCTAGCGTATGAGTCAAACGGCACCAAAATGAATAGGGATTTAACCTCAAGGTTCCTTATTTTACAGGAAACCTGTGAAATAACCTTCAGACTGAGAGAGTTCCAAATCATATTTATTTGTTACGCAATTACATTACATAATTACGGAGAGCACACATACACAAGGCCATCAGAGTATGCTCTGAATTCAATACAGCTTGATACCCCCTTTTTATAGGATCCCTTATCAGAAAGTTCACACGAGCCCAGCTGCAGCTGCTGAGCGAGACTTCCATGATCATAAAGTTCACACAAGCCCAGCTGCAGTGGCCGAGTGAGACTTCCATGAACTACCATGCCTGTCTGCACTCTGTGGTATGTTTTCTTTATAATACTTGCACGAAGATGTTTTTTCTCATAGAACTCGAGATAAGCCCATGGCAGAATGGTACTCTCAAACAAATCCATAATTGCCATTTTAATTTCTAATTTGTATAGTATTTCTATATTGTACAACCACACTTATATGCTGCTAATATATAATGTTTATACCTATCACTTCTACTATTATGTGTTATGCATATAACGCTTGACTATAGATATGTTTCACACTGAAATGTATGATCCTGTAAAGATGATATTATTATCTGTAGCGGCCTCACTCTCTCTCTCTCTCTTGTATCTGTTGTTTGTGACTGTTGTCTAGGGGTACTCTGGAGGAGAGAGTGCAGGACACTACGCCAAGCTCTCACCCTCCGTGTATGTGAGGTTTGAGCAAAGTCTTTTCTTAATACCTTCGGGTCTGCATTCTGCATATGGAGCCTCCGCTTCTTCTGTGGAGGTGTATCTGCCAGTAATAGAGCCCCACACCATTCAAAGTTCAACACTCCTTTATTTCTTCAATGCCAGAATGAACATTATCAGTTGAACTTCCATAACAGACAGACAGGGGTGTGGATACGAGTAGGCCCAGGCACAATGAACTCTCCTATCCCTTTCTCGTGCGGATAGGCCTGGCGCACGGTCTCTGCCACCGACCGTGAAGTTGGTAGCTGCCACCTACCAGGTGAACTGTTTGGAGCCCCTGTTACGGGCCTGAATAACGGTCTCTGTCACGACCTTAGAGTAACGGTCTCTGCCACCGACCTTAGAACATGGACTACCTTCCGTGTGAATATGGCCCCTGTTTGGCGAGGACATCCATCCCGACGGTCTCCGGAGGCCCTGTCCCGGCACTGGCAATCTGCTGCACCAGATCTATGGGAAGGTCACCTGCGCGGTCCCTTACGCCTGGATTCAGATACCCGATCCTGTGGGTGTCTTAGGATGGTTCCTCCCGGGCGGATCCCAGTGGAAGAAGCTGGGCCCCAGGCCTGAACGATGCACCTCACCCCAGACTGAGGGCGTCTAGGGTGGCTCCCGAACTCCACGTGTCCAGGCCTAGGCCGCCTGGACACCGACCGCTAGACAGCAGCCCTCAGGCTGAAGGTGCCTGGGACTCGGACCTCGTGGCGAAGATGTCCGCCCCCTTTATAGCCTCTACCAGCCAGAACAGCGGGTTCCCCGCCCCGCCGTACATCCGCTGCGAGAGACCAAAAAGGATACGGCACTCCAGCAATGGTTCAACCCCGGCCCAAAGTGACAGCGCCACCCACTGGGCCGCAGGGAACTGGACATCACTGATGTCTCCACCCGAATCAACATACTGAATAGTACCTACCCGCTACATATCCTTATACAGTATACTGCTAAACAGGATATTTCCACAGGCATTTTGTTATGTTCCTTAGCAAGTAAAGCTTTGTCATCCAAGCCCTCCACATTCCAAGTCACTGCAGAAACTGAGAACAAACAGTGTATTTGGGTAGTTCAGCCAGCTCATCACACTGTTCTTAGAAATGGCTTAAAATTAACCAAACATGTTGCCTTCTACCTTTCAATATTGCATTTTAAACATACGATTGCTAAAGACAAATCATTCATCTTCATTTACTTTTCTTTCCAGTTGAAATGCAATATTTCTTTCATTCTGCCTTTACCTTAAAGGATTTACCTTTTTGAAAATGTTACATCCTATTTAGGGTGTAACATGTAACACATTCAGCATCTGCCACCTTCCCCCAATCCACTCCTTTGTGACAGCAGGCTGGGGATCTTCTCCCCGCACCCACTGCCACAATTCAAAAAGAACAAGGCTGTGTGGGGCTCTGCCCACACTAGTGCGTCCTTTATTCTCAGATTCTTGTAAATCAATGAACTACAAGTACCATCAGCCTTTGTGGCTCACAGCTTGTAGTTCTTTAACCTCCCTGGTGGTATGATTCTGTCAGATTTTAGGTGCTGAAAGTGGTACAATTATTTTGCATGGAAATTTGGCGTTTTATATTGTAGGCCTGCAATTCTTAGGAATAACTCACTTAAATCTGTCCAAACCAGAGTCTAGTAGACATCCCGGGTATGATAAAGTTTGAAACACAAAATCATAAATTATAATATAATAAATAACTATAAATAATTATAACAAATAATAATATAATAATAATAAAAATTATTCAATAATGTAATTAAATCAAAAACACTGAAATTTGCTCAGTTGCAGAATTGTCGCTGTCATTAGATTTAGTGTTTGATGACGAATTTCCCCACAAAACGCTATGGCTCAATTCTGCAAGTGATTCTAATTTATTATCGCTGTTTTCTTGCTGGTCTAAAACCACTTTTGACATAAAGGGACACTTTTTGAATGCTATGGACAATCTCCAAATTCCAGGCAGAAAAATTGTATTTATAATATAAAAGTGCATGCAGGGCACTGGACAGACCACTAGGGACAAAGGGGATATGTTATTTTTTTATACAGTACTATAATCTGTAAGATTACAGTGTACTGTATGTGTATTTTGTGCAACGTTGCAAGGAACGGAGCTCGGCGGCACTGGGGCACTGTGTGAATCGAGCGAGGAGACAGCTCGCACACACAGCGGGGAGACATCGCAGGGAACAAGGTAAGTAACTTTCCCTGTATCCTGCTTTTGGTGCTGAAATTTTACCCCGAGCCAGACTCGGGAATACCGCCAGGGAGGTTAATGAACTACTATGGCACTGATGAGCGCTCTAGTTAGTTCACTGAGCTTCCTGTCATTCAATAACTGCCTGCCCATATCGGAGGTCTGCAGGAGTGTGGCATTACACCCATGATCTGATAATCGTGGGTGCAATGCTTTACAGGCTTCTAAAAAAATAATAAATGCACATTTTTTTACCTTCAAAAACACGTGTATTTATTATTATTTTTGTAAAGGTGAACTTATGCTTTAAAAGGTGACAAAGATTACAGATGTAATGAAATTTAGTGTGCAGCATTTCTGTCATTACATCTTAAAGAGGAAGTAAACCCTGATGTGTTTTACTTCCTCTTTATTTCCCTGCAAAGTTACAGCATATTGGGCTAGTATGCATCTCATACTAGCCTATTATGTGTCACTTACCTGATAACGAAGCCTGCGATGTTACCGCTGTCCCCGCTGGCTGGAAGCGTCCATCTTCAGCCCTCTTCTTTCCGCAGACTCCAGCTCTGTGACTGGCTGGAGTCGCGTGACGTCACTCCCGCGCATGCACGTGGGAGCCACCAGTCACGGCACGATCCATTTAGAAACGGCATGGTTGTGCCCTTTATAAAGTGTGCATGCACTGATGACGTCGGAACAAGCATATATTGTAAATATCTCCTAAACCGTGCAAGTTTAGGAGATATTTCCAGCACCTACAGGTAAGCCTTAATATAGGCTTACCTGTTGGTAAAAGTGGTTGCACAGGGTTTACAACCACTTTAAGAGTGTTGTCATATCTTCCTATCATGATAGTTGTGTCTATTGTAATGCTTTTAAAGCCACTACTGCTACAATGTATGAGAGCTTCCTTGCTTTCAATGGTTGCTAAGAAAGCTGCAAGTGCCAGCACCCTCTTCATCCTTAGCAACCCATGTTGTCATCTGGCTCCAATTATTTACTGTCCAGGAATCCCAGCCATGTAAACAAAGGGGTGGGGATAATGCTGACATCACTGAACACATTTGGCCCTATCTGGTTAATGACATCCCCCGAGTGACCCTGCCCATTTGTTTACATTTAGCAATGTGGCCTAAGAGATGTCATTGGATGAAAGTGAGCATTGTGCCGATTGTGTCAAGATTTTCCTTTGGAGGGGCAGAAAGCATTGTTCATCATGAAATGACATAGATATGCATCTCTGGATGACATGCTTGAGGATGGATGGCTTTTCCTGGCCAGCCAAGTTATATGCTTGGACAAGGGTCTGGTATGGATTTTGGGGTTAACCCCACACTTTTTCAAAAAATAAATCATGTTAGCTAAGGCAAAAACAGACTTCAAATCATATTAATCTGGCAAAGTGAATTGGGGCACCATTCAAAATAATTGGCATTGCAGTGTGGATTGGGAAGTACCATGCATTTCAGGATACTTTGTGGAATGCACACTTCATTATTAGGGATGAGCTTCGTGTTTAACTCGAACATCGGCTGTTCGATCGTTCGACGAAATTCTAAATTCGAGCGGCGCGTCACGGCCCATAATTCACTGTGGCATCGCAGTGCATTGCTGACTGATGATTGGCCAAGCATGCACTATGACCAATCACAGCACCGTCTGTACAGAGAGCCGTAATTGGCCAAAGCCAATTGGCTTTGGCCAATCATGGCTCAGAGGAGTAGGTACACGCCCCACACTATATAAGGCTGCCTGGAAGTCAGCCTTGTGTAGTGTGTTGGCGTTTGTGAAAGAGACAGTTTCAGACAGAGAGACAGTGTCATTTATATTGAGTTAGATAGAGAAGGCAGGTGAGTCAGTTAGCTGCTGTTACAGTGTGTAGAGGATATATATACATCTTAGGTGTTGTATATATATTTATACACTTTATTGAGTTTAGCTAGATCTGTTCCTGTTAGTCTCTATACTGTGACAGGCAGGCAGGTGATTGTGCTAGCTGCAGACAGTCAGTGTTTCACTTAGTGTACTACTGTGTGCTTTGCATAGCATTCACCTAAAGCTCACCTGGATACAGTTATTCTCTATACTGTGACAGGCAGGCAGGTGATTGTGCTAGCTGCAGACAGTCAGTGTTTCACTTAGTGTACTACTGTGTGCTTTGCATAGCATTCACCTAAAGCTCATCTGGTTACAGTTATTCTCTATACTGTGACAGGCAGGCTGGTGATTGTGCTAGCTGCAGACAGTCAGTGTTTCACTTAGTGTACTACTGTGTTCTTTGCATAGCATTCACCTAAAGCTCACCTGGATACAGTTATTCTCTATACTGTGACAGGCAGGCCGGTGATTGTGCTAGCTGCAGACAGTCAGTGTTTCACTTAGTGTACTACTGTGTGCTTTGCATAGCGATCACCTAAAGCTAACCTGAATACAGTTATTCTCTATACTGTGACAGGCAGGCCAGTGATTGTGCTAGCTGCAGACAGTCAGTGTTTCACTTAGTGTACTACTGTGTTCTTTGCATAGCATTCACCTAAAGCTCACCTGGATACAGTTATTCTCTATACTGTGACAGGCAGGCAGGTGATTGTGCTAGCTGCAGACAGTCAGTGTTTCACTTAGTGTACTACTGTGTGTTTTGCATAGCATTCACCTAAAGCTCACCTGGATACAGTTATTCTCTATACTGTGACAGGCAGGCTGGTGATTGTGCTAGCTGCAGACAGTCAGTGCTTCACTTAGTGTACTACTGTGTTCTTTGCATAGCATTCACCTAAAGCTCACCTGGATACAGTTATTCTCTATACTGTGACAGGCAGGCCGGTGATTGTGCTAGCTGCAGACAGTCAGTGTTTCACTTAGTGTACTACTGTGTGCTTTGCATAGCATTCACCTAAAGCTCACCTGAATACAGTTAGTGACTAATACTATTATAGTGGTGTTCTCATAATAAAACTACAAGCAGAGAGCTGCAAGTATTTTCAGTGTACTGTGTCCTCTGCACAGTTTTCACCTAAAACTAACTGAAAACAATTGCTGCTTTTCCCATACTAACACCACAGCAGGCCATTAGTGTGGCAGGCGCAGCACTATGAAGTGCTTTTATGCGCTGTGGCATTAGAAGAATTTGATTTCTCTGATCTTTTAGTCCACACAAGACTATCTGTTACTCTATAATTCCTCTAGCGCCGTTCTATGGAAGCAGTAGGTTTAAAGAGCACATCAAACCTTTAAGATAACTTCTTTATTCACTTCAGCTTTTCTTCTTATATAACACTGACAATTTAGCAGCAGGAAGTCCATGTACAAACACGTGTTGAATAAAGTATAACAAATGTCGTTTCAACTGTTCAATCTTGTAATTCTACATAAAATGGTAGATATATTTCTCTCTTCAGTATCTGTACTTTCACTTTAAAATACTTTAGACACGTTATGATCTATCTGGGACTTGCTCTATAATGCTGTTTGCTCTGATGTTTGCTCTGAAACTTGGTTTGAATCTGCTTTGATTCCTGGTTTGATTGCTGGTTTGATTGTTTGCAAACCTGGTTTGGTGGAACTACAAGTGAACACATAACTAGTTTCAGTATACAGTTCTAATCACATTATTTACAATATGAACTTATATAACTGTATTAAATACCTATTTTGGCCACTTGCTTCCATAAAACTGGACTCTGGATGGATCTGAACTGTTCAGTTCCACATTCTGATGTAAAATGAAATTCTAGACATGTGCTATGAGATTTCCTAGACAGAACATGAGTGAAATGCTGGCTATGATTGGCCAGAGACATTTGCTCAGTGAGATTGGTTGTGATTGGCTAAAACTCCTGATGAGTCACAAAAGCTTAACTCTATGCTTTCTGGTTGCAATTCTGCTGTGTTATTTAGCTTACTTTTCTGCATAGTATATAATAATCTTAAAGGCATATTTTTTCTTTGCTTCTGTGAACACAATATACAATTGTTATATGACATCCATATATAAAGTCACAGTAAATAACTCTGCTGTTATCTCTCACAAATGAGCATATGCACTGTTTTAACATTATTAGCAGGTCTAGCTATATATGCATGTAAGCCACAATAGCAACCTAGGACAGGTCTTAGCTGGCCAGCTACACTCCCACCAAATTACCAATAATTCTATGTTCTCTATAGTAGGATTTGAACATGAATTTGGGGAATTTTCCATCAGGTTCTCAACTTCCAAGTGTCTTTTATCACTCTCAAGTAGAACAACTAACTTCTGTATAGGACGTTCCAACCTGAGTGGAATAGTGAGACGTTTTCCCTTTTTGTCAAGTTTTGAGTCTCCTATTTGTAGCAACGCTCTTCTTACTAGTCTGTCTTTATCCTTTTGAACTTCTAGAACTTTGGCCAATTTCCATTGACTTCTAGGTAAATCTTCTTCTTTCACTAATACTATGTCACCAACTTGTACATTTCTTCTGGGTGTTTGCCATTTACTTCTTAACGTAAGATTGGCTAAGTACTCTTTCTTCCATCTATTCCAAAACTGTTCTGATAGATATTGGACTCTTCGCCATCTCTTTTTGGCATATAAATCCTCTTTGGTAAACTTGCCAGGTGGTGGTTGTACGTAATCAGACTTAAGGTGAAGTAGATGGTTGGGAGTTAAAGGTTCCAAACTTGTTGGATCATTGATGTTGTCAACTGTAAGTGGACGACTGTTAACAATAGACATTACTTCATAGAATAGAGTCCTAAGTGAGGCATCATCTATTCTTCCGGAGCTCTTTCTCAACACTGAACTTAACACATTTCTTACAGTTCTGATTTGTCTTTCCCAAACTCCTCCTGTGTGGCTTGCATGTGGAGCATTCATATGAAAATCACATTGATTCTTTGACAAATACTGAGTTACTTTTTCTTTATCGATCTCTTTTAGAGCTTTCTTCAATTCATTCTTTGCTCCAACAAAATTAGATCCTTGGTCAGATCTAAGCTCTCTGACAGTACCTCTAATGGCTATGAAACATCTCAAGGCATTAATGAATACGTCAGTTGACATATCTTCTAACATTTCCAGATGAATTGCTCTGGAGCTTAGACATGTAAATATTAGTCCATATCTCTTGTACTCCTTGCGGTTTTGCTTGGTGATGAATGGGCCAAAACAATCCATTCCACTATAAAGAAATGGTGGTGATGGGTTTACACGATCTGCCGGTAAATCTGCCATTCTTTGTTCTTCGGTAGGTCTACGTGCCTTTCTACAGGTTACGCATTTACTTATAACTTATAACTTATAACTTTACTTATTACTTATAATTGCTATAACTTTGCTTCCTTTTACTATCCAGTAACCACCTTCTCTCAAACAGTTCTGGGTAAAGCTTCTTCCTTGATGCAAGGATTTGTTGTGGTAGTGATCAATAATCAATCTTGTGAAGGTAGAATTTTTGGGTAAAATTGCTGGATGCTTCACTCTGCTGGGTAACGATGCATTTTCCAGTCTCCCTCCCACCTTCAGTATACCATCCTGTAGAACAAGATTAAGCTTGTACAATGGGTGGTTGTTGGGAAGCCTTTTAGGTTCTCGACCAAGTTTCTTCAACTCTTCACTATAGAATCTCTGTTGAATGAGTCTTATGACTGTTTCTTCAGCCTTCATTCTTTCCGATACATTCAATGATTCCTTCTTTCTGATTCCCTTTGCCAAACGTTGAATTCGAGCTACTACGTTTATGACTGTATTCCATTTTGAACATCTGGCTAGTCTTTCAAGTATGTCATCTTGACACTTGGCGGCAGTGCTCAATGTTTGTACAACTTTTACTTCTGGATCACCCACAGACAATTCTGTGTAACCTTCACTGGTTATGATTTCCTTTTCCCAAAGGAACTCTGGACCGGTGAGCCAGTTTGAATTTTTCAATTCTGTTACATTCAGGCCTCTTGAAGCATGATCTGCAAAGTCAGATTCAAGGATCTTGAATACTTCCGCTGAACTTACAGCTGGTAACTTTTGAACAGATATTCGATGACACAATCCTGTCACCTGTCTTGAGTTTGCAATCTGCTGTTTTCCTCCAACAACGCCCTATCCTAGATCAGTTTGAACAGCGTAGGGTTCACCCTTTCCTCCTGTGATTACCCTTCGTGGTACCAAAGCTTCAGGACAATCATAACCTATCAACAGTCCATCACCAAACTCCTTCAGCGGGGACATTTCATGAGATATGACAGATAGGTGCTCCCATTTATTGGCTGTTTCACAGGTAGGTATGCGATCTTGATCTAGAGGTATATCGTCTTTCGTATAAGCTGGAGGTAGATCCAATGTGAGGTTTGAATGAAGTCCTCTAACTCTCAATCCTTTCACCCTTTGACTGTTCACTAATGTGTCTCTCCCCGTCATTGTGGTGAGTTTGAGCTTCACTGGTTCTGTAGCCACTTGTAATTTCTTGCAGATTTCTTGATCGATGAAGGTGACATCGCTTTGGGCATCCAGTAGTGCATAGGCATATACCTTCTTATTCTTCCTTTTAGGATTTGAAATGCACACTGGTACAACCATTGATGTGCCGTTGCTTTCCCTCACTCTGCAAGAGAATACTGATGCTTTCTTTTCTTCCTCAGCATCTCTAGGTATTGAGGATTTATCCTTCTTTGGACGTTCTTCATGTAGTGGTGTAGGATGGCGTCCTTTGCAAACGCTGCATGTGGCCCTTTTCTTACACTCCTTAGTAATATGGCCTTTCCTTAGGCACCCAAAACACAGTTGGTTAACAAGTACAAACTTTTTCTTTTCATTTGGAGATTTCACCTTCAATTGTTGGCACTTGTGTATAGAGTGGTTCTCTCCACAGAACATACACTTAAAAGTAGTCTGAGGATTTGTCGGTTCTGTCTCTCTACTGATCCCAGTAGTAACTTTGAACTTGCTCTCGTAGGTATCTATACCTTTCTCTGTTGTGTTGGTTGCAAAGCTAGTTGCTCTTGCAGGTCTTATATCCCTCGCAGGCCTTTCTTCTAAGGACTTTAAGGCGTAAGATCCTGTTACTGGATTACATACTATTCGTGCTTCCTTATTAACGAACTTAGAGAACTTTTCAAAACTTGGGAAGTCCTTACTTAGATCTAACTGTTCAGTCACATAGAGATTCCATCTAGAAGCCACTTCTTCAGGTAGCTTAGCTAGCATCCTGTGGTTTTCTAGATAGTCGTTCAGTACTTCTAGTCCTCGTACATGTGGGATGGCATTGCTGCATGCTTGCAGGAAGTCACCATACTCTTGGAGTTTGAAATGTTCTTTAGGACTAGGGATGAGCTTCGTGTTCGAGTCGAACATACGTTCGACTCGAACATCGGCTGTTCGATCGTTCGACGAAGATCGAACGATTTGGGCCGTTCGCGCCAAATTCGAGTGACGCGAACGGCCCACAATGCACTACGCCATCGCAGTGTCATCCAGGCACTGTGATTGGCCAAGCATGCACTGTGACCCCGCATGCTTGGCCAATCACAGCGCCGGCAGCGAGGAGAGCAATGATTGGCCACAGGCAGGATGCCTGTGGCCAATTATTGCTGAGGGTGTTTAGTACACGCCCCACACTATAAAAGGCCGCCAGCACGGCGGCCTAGTGTAGTGTGTTCCGGAGCAGGGATAGAGCAGCATAGGCAGGGACAGTGACTGTTATTTCTTTCTTGCTTAACCTGGATTCCTTTAGTTTAGGGAAAGAGAAGGATAGGTAGGGAGAGTGTCAGTGTGTTTTGTGCTTGTGCTATAGTGTGCTTAAAAAAAACATTTATTCTAGGGACAGAAAACTGTAGGTAGGGACAGTGTCAGTTTCTTTCACTCTGCAAGTCCTTGTTTCCAGGGACCTGGAAGGACAGTGAGTGAACTGTCCTTGTGCTATATTGTGCTTAAAAAAACATTTATTCTAGGGACAGAAAACTGTAGGTAGGGAGAGTGTCAGTTTCTTTCACTCTGCAAGTCCTTGTTTCCAGGGACCTGTAAGGACAGTGAGTGAATTGTCCTTGTGCTATATTGTGATTAAAAAAAACATTTTTTCTAGGGACAGAAAACTGTAGGTAGGGAGAGTGTTTTTTTTCTTTCACTCTGCAAGTCCTTGTTTCCAGGGACCTGGAAGGACAGTGAGTGAATTGTCCTTGTGCTATATTGTGCTTAAAAAAAAACATTTTTTCTAGGGACAGAAAACTGTAGGTAGGGAGAGTGTTTTTTTTTTTTCACTCTGCAAGTCCTTGTTTCCAGGGACCTGTAAGGACAGTGAGTGAATTGTCCTTGTGCTATATTGTGCTTAAAAAAAACATTTATTCTAGGGACAGAAAACTGTAGGTAGGGAGAGTGTCAGTTTATTTCACTCTGCAAGTCCTTGTTTCCAGGGACCTGTAAGGACAGTGAGTGAATTGTCCTTGTGCTATATTGTGATTAAAAAAAACATTTTTTCTAGGGACAGAAAACTGTAGGTAGGGAGAGTGTTTTTTTTCTTTCACTCTGCAAGTCCTTGTTTCCAGGGACCTGTAAGGACAGTGAGTGAATTGTCCTTGTGCTATATTGTGATTAAAAAAAACATTTTTTCTAGGGACAGAAAACTGTAGGTAGGGAGAGTGTTTTTTTTCTTTCACTCTGCAAGTCCTTGTTTCCAGGGACCTGGAAGGACAGTGAGTGAATTGTCCTTGTGCTATATTGTGCTTAAAAAAAACATTTATTCTAGGGACAGAAAACTGTAGGTAGGGAGAGTGTCAGTTTATTTCACTCTGCAAGTCCTTGTTTCCAGGGACCTGTAAGGACAGTGAGTGAATTGTCCTTGTGCTATATTGTGATTAAAAAAAACATTTTTTCTAGGGACAGAAAACTGTAGGTAGGGAGAGTGTTTTTTTTCTTTCACTCTGCAAGTCCTTGTTTCCAGGGACCTGGAAGGACAGTGAGTGAATTGTCCTTGTGCTATATTGTGCTTAAAAAAAACATTTATTCTAGGGACAGAAAACTGTAGGTAGGGAGAGTGTCAGTTTATTTCACTCTGCAAGTCCTTGTTTCCAGGGACCTGTAAGGACAGTGAGTGAATTGTCCTTGTGCTATATTGTGATTAAAAAAAACATTTTTTCTAGGGACAGAAAACTGTAGGTAGGGAGAGTGTTTTTTTTCTTTCACTCTGCAAGTCCTTGTTTCCAGGGACCTGGAAGGACAGTGAGTGAATTCTCCTTGTGCTATATTGTGCTTAAAAAAAACATTAATTCTAGGGACAGAAAACTGTAGGTAGGGAGAGTGTCAGTTTATTTCACTCTGCAAGTCCTTGTTTCCAGGGACCTGTAAGGACAGTGAGTGAATTGTCCTTGTGCTATATTGTGATTAAAAAAAACATTTTTTCTAGGGACAGAAAACTGTAGGTAGGGAGAGTGTTTTTTTTCTTTCACTCTACAAGTCCTTGTTTCCAGGGACCTGGAAGGACAGTGAGTGAATTCTCCTTGTGCTATATTGTGCTTAAAAAAAACATTAATTCTAGGGACAGAAAACTGTAGGTAGGGAGAGTGTCAGTTTATTTCACTCTGCAAGTCCTTGTTTCCAGGGACCTGTAAGGACAGTGAGTGAATTGTCCTTGTGCTATATTGTGCTTAAAAAAAACATTTATTCTAGGGACAGAAAACTGTAGGTAGGGAGAGTGTTTATTTTCTTTCACTCTGCAAGTCCTTGTTTCCAGGGACCTGTAAGGACAGTGAGTGAATTGTCCTTGTGCTATATTGTGATTAAAAAAAAAACATTTTTTCTAGGGACAGAAAACTGTAGGTAGGGAGAGTGTTTTTTTTCTTTCACTCTGCAAGTCCTTGTTTCCAGGGACCTGTAAGGACAGTGAGTGAATTGTCCTTGTGCTATATTGTGCTTAAAAAAACATTTATTCTAGGGACAGAAAACTGTAGGTAGGGAGAGTGTCAGTTTATTTCACTCTGCAAGTCCTTGTTTCCAGGGACCTGTAAGGACAGTGAGTGAATTGTCCTTGTGCTATATTGTGATTAAAAAAAACATTTTTTCTAGGGACAGAAAACTGTAGGTAGGGAGAGAGTTTTTTTTCTTTCACTCTGCAAGTCCTTGTTTCCAGGGACCTGGAAGGACAGTGAGTGAATTGTCCTTGTGCTATATTGTGCTTAAAAAAAACATTTATTCTAGGGACAGAAAACTGTAGGTAGGGAGAGTGTCAGTTTATTTCACTCTGCAAGTCCTTGTTTCCAGGGACCTGTAAGGACAGTGAGTGAATTGTCCTTGTGCTATATTGTGCTTAAAAAAAACATTTATTCTAGGGACAGAAAACTGTAGGTAGGGAGAGTGTTTTTTTTCTTTCACTCTGCAAGTCCTTGTTTCCAGGGACCTGTAAGGACAGTGAGTGAATTGTCCTTGTGCTATATTGTGCTTAAAAAAAACATTTATTCTAGGGACAGAAAACTGTAGGTAGGGAGAGTGTCAGTTTATTTCACTCTGCAAGTCCTTGTTTCCAGGGACCTGTAAGGACAGTGAGTGAATTGTCCTTGTGCTATATTGTGATTAAAAAAAACATTTTTTCTAGGGACAGAAAACTGTAGGTAGGGAGAGTGTTTTTTTTCTTTCACTCTGCAAGTCCTTGTTTCCAGGGACCTGGAAGGACAGTGAGTGAATTGTCCTTGTGCTATATTGTGCTTAAAAAAAACATTTATTCTAGGGACAGAAAACTGTAGGTAGGGAGAGTGTCAGTTTATTTCACTCTGCAAGTCCTTGTTTCCAGGGACCTGTAAGGACAGTGAGTGAATTGTCCTTGTGCTATATTGTGATTAAAAAAAACATTTTTTCTAGGGACAGAAAACTGTAGGTAGGGAGAGTGTTTTTTTTCTTTCACTCTGCAAGTCCTTGTTTCCAGGGACCTGGAAGGACAGTGAGTGAATTCTCCTTGTGCTATATTGTGCTTAAAAAAAACATTAATTCTAGGGACAGAAAACTGTAGGTAGGGAGAGTGTCAGTTTATTTCACTCTGCAAGTCCTTGTTTCCAGGGACCTGTAAGGACAGTGAGTGAATTGTCCTTGTGCTATATTGTGATTAAAAAAAACATTTTTTCTAGGGACAGAAAACTGTAGGTAGGGAGAGTGTTTTTTTTCTTTCACTCTGCAAGTCCTTGTTTCCAGGGACCTGGAAGGACAGTGAGTGAATTCTCCTTGTGCTATATTGTGCTTAAAAAAAACATTAATTCTAGGGACAGAAAACTGTAGGTAGGGAGAGTGTCAGTTTATTTCACTCTGCAAGTCCTTGTTTCCAGGGACCTGTAAGGACAGTGAGTGAATTGTCCTTGTGCTATATTGTGATTAAAAAAAACATTTTTTCTAGGGACAGAAAACTGTAGGTAGGGAGAGTGTTTTTTTTCTTTCACTCTGCAAGTCCTTGTTTCCAGGGACCTGGAAGGACAGTGAGTGAATTCTCCTTGTGCTATATTGTGCTTAAAAAAAACATTAATTCTAGGGACAGAAAACTGTAGGTAGGGAGAGTGTCAGTTTATTTCACTCTGCAAGTCCTT
The DNA here is from genome assembly GCA_029206835.1 of Rana muscosa. Lineage (NCBI taxonomy): Eukaryota > Metazoa > Chordata > Amphibia > Anura > Ranidae > Rana > Rana muscosa. The sequence goes on along the minus strand of CM055127.1, from coordinate 205,677,736 downwards.
GTTTCCAGGGACCTGTAAGGACAGTGAGTGAATTGTCCTTGTGCTATATTGTGCTTAAAAAAAACATTTATTCTAGGGACAGAAAACTGTAGGTAGGGAGAGTGTTTATTTTCTTTCACTCTGCAAGTCCTTGTTTCCAGGGACCTGTAAGGACAGTGAGTGAATTGTCCTTGTGCTATATTGTGATTAAAAAAAAAACATTTTTTCTAGGGACAGAAAACTGTAGGTAGGGAGAGTGTTTTTTTTCTTTCACTCTGCAAGTCCTTGTTTCCAGGGACCTGTAAGGACAGTGAGTGAATTGTCCTTGTGCTATATTGTGCTTAAAAAAAACATTTATTCTAGGGACAGAAAACTGTAGGTAGGGAGAGTGTCAGTTTATTTCACTCTGCAAGTCCTTGTTTCCAGGGACCTGTAAGGACAGTGAGTGAATTGTCCTTGTGCTATATTGTGATTAAAAAAAACATTTTTTCTAGGGACAGAAAACTGTAGGTAGGGAGAGTGTTTTTTTTCTTTCACTCTGCAAGTCCTTGTTTCCAGGGACCTGGAAGGACAGTGAGTGAATTGTCCTTGTGCTATATTGTGCTTAAAAAAAACATTTATTCTAGGGACAGAAAACTGTAGGTAGGGAGAGTGTCAGTTTATTTCACTCTGCAAGTCCTTGTTTCCAGGGACCTGTAAGGACAGTGAGTGAATTGTCCTTGTGCTATATTGTGCTTAAAAAAAAACATTTATTCTAGGGACAGAAAACTGTAGGTAGGGAGAGTGTTTTTTTTCTTTCACTCTGCAAGTCCTTGTTTCCAGGGACCTGTAAGGACAGTGAGTGAATTGTCCTTGTGCTATATTGTGCTTAAAAAAAACATTTATTCTAGGGACAGAAAACTGTAGGTAGGGAGAGTGTCAGTTTATTTCACTCTGCAAGTCCTTGTTTCCAGGGACCTGTAAGGACAGTGAGTGAATTGTCCTTGTGCTATATTGTGATTAAAAAAAACATTTTTTCTAGGGACAGAAAACTGTAGGTAGGGAGAGTGTTTTTTTTCTTTCACTCTGCAAGTCCTTGTTTCCAGGGACCTGGAAGGACAGTGAGTGAATTGTCCTTGTGCTATATTGTGCTTAAAAAAAACATTTATTCTAGGGACAGAAAACTGTAGGTAGGGAGAGTGTCAGTTTATTTCACTCTGCAAGTCCTTGTTTCCAGGGACCTGTAAGGACAGTGAGTGAATTGTCCTTGTGCTATATTGTGATTAAAAAAAACATTTTTTCTAGGGACAGAAAACTGTAGGTAGGGAGAGTGTTTTTTTTCTTTCACTCTGCAAGTCCTTGTTTCCAGGGACCTGGAAGGACAGTGAGTGAATTCTCCTTGTGCTATATTGTGCTTAAAAAAAACATTAATTCTAGGGACAGAAAACTGTAGGTAGGGAGAGTGTCAGTTTATTTCACTCTGCAAGTCCTTGTTTCCAGGGACCTGTAAGGACAGTGAGTGAATTGTCCTTGTGCTATATTGTGATTAAAAAAAACATTTTTTCTAGGGACAGAAAACTGTAGGTAGGGAGAGTGTTTATTTTCTTTCACTCTGCAAGTCCTTGTTTCCAGGGACCTGTAAGGACAGTGAGTGAATTGTCCTTGTGCTATATTGTGATTAAAAAAAACATTTATTCTAGGGACAGAAAACTGTAGGTAGGGAGAGTGTCAGTTTATTTCACTCTGCAAGTCCTTGTTTCCAGGGACCTGTAAGGACAGTGAGTGAATTGTCCTTGTGCTATATTGTGATTAAAAAAAACATTTTTTCTAGGGACAGAAAACTGTAGGTAGGGAGAGTGTTTTTTTTCTTTCACTCTGCAAGTCCTTGTTTCCAGGGATCTGTAAGGACAGTGAGTGAATTGTCCTTGTGCTATATTGTGATTAAAAAAAACATTTTTTCTAGGGACAGAAAACTGTAGGTAGGGAGAGTGTTTTTTTTCTTTCACTCTGCAAGTCCTTGTTTCCAGGGACCTGTAAGGACAGTGAGTGAATTGTCCTTGTGCTATATTGTGCTTAAAAAAAACATTTATTCTAGGGACAGAAAACTGTAGGTAGGGAGAGTGTCAGTTTATTTCACTCTGCAAGTCCTTGTTTCCAGGGACCTGTAAGGACAGTGAGTGAATTGTTCTTGTGCTATATTGTGATTAAAAAAAACATTTTTTCTAGGGACAGAAAACTGTAGGTAGGGAGAGTGTTTTTTTTCTTTCACTCTGCAAGTCCTTGTTTCCAGGGACCTGTAAGGACAGTGAGTGAATTGTCCTTGTGCTATATTGTGCTTAAAAAAAAACATTTATTCTAGGGACAGAAAACTGTAGGTAGGGAGAGTGTCAGTTTCTTTCACTGTGAAAGTCCTTGTTTCAAGGGACAGAGAAGGACACCTGAAGGTAGCCCTTATTGCTTTTTTCCCATCTCCCTGCAGGCCATCTATTAGAATGTCTGGAAGGCAAACAAGGAGAGGCAGACAGTCAGGAGGCAATAAAAGAGGGCAAGCAGGCTCTGTGTCTGGGGGCAACAGTGCTGGTCGTGGACGCGGTGCATTGTCATCAGCACATGGCCATGGGACATGCTTGTCCTTCTTTTCGGCAGCTGGACATGTTGAGCCACATCATGCCGAAGACTTGGTAGAGTGGATGACCAAGCCCTCCTCCTCCTCCTCATCCTCTCTCACCCAGGCTCAGGGTACTGGAAAAGCAGCTGCCAAAGCGTCGTCTTCCCTGGTATCAATGTCAGACAAATCATCAGTCACTCCTTCCCTAGACCCACCATGTCCTCCTCCTGAGGAGTCCCCCGAACTGTTTCAGCACAGTGTTGGGTACATGCTCCAGGAGGATGCCCAGCGTTTCGAAGGGTCTGATGATGAAACCCAGCTAGAGGAAGGCAGTAGCGTGAGAGCAGACAGAGGGGATGCTCAAGAAGGACACCAATCTGGCAGTCATGTTCCAGCAGCTGCAGCATACTGCCAGATTGGCTCCAGTGATGAGGAGGGAGGGGATGATGAGGTCACTGACTCCACGTGGGTGCCTAATAGGAGAGAGGAGGAGGAGGAGGATGAGGAGGAGGCACATCTCCAACGAGGCAGGATGCCCTTTGGTGGCCAGCGTAAGGGCAGTACACCGACGGAATCACACCGCAGAGCTCCGCCTGTGCAGGGCGCTGCCTCTGCCCGTCATTCAAAAAGTTCTTTGGTGTGGGCCTTTTTTGAGGCTAGTGCATCAGATCGCACAGCTGCTGTTTGCAACATATGTCTCAAGCGTATATCGCGTGGCCAAAACATCAGCCGCTTGGGTACCACATGCCTGACCAGACATATGTTGACCTGCCATGCAGCTCGTTGGCAAGCCTACCTCAAAGACCCACACCAAAGAACAAAGCGGACCTCTCCTTGCACCGCATCAGCTGGGATCTCCAACCCCACTATAACTTCAGTCCTCTCTGAAACATGCACTGAGAGGAATGAAGGTGTAGAATTAGGTGTGTCACAGCCAAGTACTTGCGGCCACTCTGCTAGCAGTACACCGACGTCCGATTCTAGCAGGCAAATTTCCCTGCCCCAGCTGCTGGACCGTCGAAAGAAGTTCACTCCCAGCCATCCACATGCCCAGCGGTTGAATGCTAGCTTGGCTAAATTGCTAGCGCTTCAACTGCTGCCTTTTCAGTTGGTAGACTCGGCCCCCTTCCGTGAGTTTGTGCAATGTGCGGTTCCTCAGTGGCAGGTTCCCAAACGCCACTTTTTCTCACGGAAGGCTATTCCGGCTCTCTACCGGCATGTGGAAGGCAATGTCTTGGCCTCGCTGGACAGGGCGGTCAGCGGTAAGGTGCATATTACCGCTGACTCATGGTCCAGCAGGCATGGACAGGGACGTTACCTTTCTTTCACGGCCCATTGGGTCACTCTTTTGGCAGCTGGGAAGGATGCAGGACAAGGTGCAGTAGTGTTGGAGGTTGTCCCACCGCCACGCCTCCAAAATGCTACTACTGGTTGTGACACACCTCTCTCCTCCACCCCCTCCTCTTCTTCTTCCTCCATGGCCTCTTCCTGTGGTTTGTCCTATGAACCAGCGGTGCTCCGTAGCCGTTCACGGGGCTACGCAAGTACGCAGGCAAAAAGATGCCATGCCGTGCTTGCGCTGGTGTGTTTGGGGGACAGAAGCCACACTGGGGCAGAGGTCCTGTCTGCTCTGCAGGGCCAGGCCGAGAGGTGGTTGACGCCACGCCAGCTTAAGCCAGGAATGGTGGTTTGCGACAATGGCACCAACCTCCTCTCCGCCCTCCGACAGGGACAACTGACCCATGTGCCCTGTGTGGCTCACGTCCTTAACCTGGTGGTGCAGCGGTTCTTGGGCAGGTACCCGGGCTTACAGGATGTCCTGAGGCAGGCCAGGAAAGTCTGTGTGCATTTCCGCAGATCTTATAATGCCAGTGCTCGCCTGGCTGAGCTGCAAAAGGAGTTGAACCTGCCCAAGAACCGCCTTATATGTGACATACCCACCAGGTGGAACTCAACGTTGGCCATGCTGCAGCGGCTGCACACGCAGCAGAGGGCCATCAATGAGTACCTGTGCGACTACGGCACCAGGACAGGGTCAGGGGAGCTTGGTTTTTTTTCTCCACGCCAGTGGGGCATGATCAGGGATGCATGCACTGTCCTGGCACCATTTGAGGAGGCCACAAGGATGGTGAGCAGTGACAGTGCATGCATCAGTGACACTGTACCTCTTGTCCACCTGTTGGAGCACACGCTGCGTGGAATAATGGACAGGGCACTTGAGGCAGAACAGAGGCAGGAAGAGGAGGACTTCCTTGCCTCTCAAGGCCCCCTTTACCCAGACAGTGTTCCTTCTGTCCCACCCATCGCACAGGAAGAGGAGGAGGAGGAGGAGGAGGAGGAGGAGGATTGTGTCAGCATGGAGGTGGAGGCTGGCACTCAGCATCATCAGCAGCAGTCTTTTAGGGATGATTTACAGTCCCAAGAAACCAGTGGACTTGTACGTGGCTGGGAGGAGGTGGCTGCGGATCATGTCGTCCTTAGTGACCCAGAGGACTCCGGAGCGAATGCCTCAGCAAACCTACGCTGCATGGCCTCCCTGATCCTGCAAAGTCTGCGGAAGGATCCTCGTATTCTTCGGATCAAGGAGAGGGACCATTACTGGCTGGCCACTCTCCTTGATCCACGGTACAAGGGTAAGGTTGCGGACCTTATGTTACCGTCGCAGAGGGAGCAGAGGATGAGACAACTCCGGGAGGCCTTGCAGAAAGGTCTGTGCAACGCGTTCCCAGAGACTGGGAGGTTACAAACTCCTGGTCCTGGACAACGAGTTGCTGAGGCTTCGGCCAGTCAAAGAAGGAGCGGTGGGGAAGGTGGCCGTCTGACCGATGCGTTCAGACAATTCTTTAGTCCGCAGCCCCAAAGTATGATCGGTTCCAGCAACCATCGCCAGCGTCTGATAAACATGGTGCAGGAATATCTAGGGGCAAGGTCAGACTTGGACACCTTTCCCACCGAAAATCCTCTGGCTTACTGGGTCTTGAGGATGGATCACTGGCCAGAGCTTGCACAGTATGCAATTGAGCTACTGGCCTGTCCTGCATCCAGCGTTCTTTCGGAACGCACATTCAGTGCTGCTGGAGGATTTGTCACGGATCACAGGGTGCGCCTGTCCACCGACTCGGTTGATCGACTGACTTTCATCAAGATGAACCAGTCTTGGATCACCACCAGCTACCACACACCTGATGCTGATATAACAGACTAATTGATTTTAACATGTCACATCCCTTCAAGACTGATGCTGATGCTGAGTGCCTGTGCTGTTATGTTGACTGGCTATCCTCCTCCTCCGAGTCCTCAATGATACGATTGATGATGATAGCTTGGAAGATCATTTTTGTTTATGGGTGCCGCCACCAGTGGCTAAGGCCCAATTTTTCAGCCCCTGTTTTACAGGGGCGTGTAATTACAATTTTTTTAGCAATAATTTGCCATAGGGCTCATTGCTGTGCTCCAAGTACAGTATCTGTGAGGGGTTGGAGTGTTGTGGCACCAGTGCCTAAGGCCCAATTTTTCAGCCCCTGTTTAACAGGGGCGTGTCATTACAATTTTTGAAGCAATACTTTGCAACAGGGCTCATTGCTGTGCTCCAAGTACAGTATCTGTGAGGGGTTGTAGTGTTGTGCCACCAGTGCCTAAGGCCCAATTTTTCAGCCCCTGTTCAACAGGGGCATGCAATTACAATTCTTGATCTAATAATTCACAGCAGGGTCCATTGCTGCACCCACCAAGAGTAACTCTGAGGGCTTACAGTCTTGTGGCAACGCCACCACCACCACCACCACCACGAAAGGCCCAATTTTTCAGCCCCTGTTCAAAAGGGGCATGTAATTACAATTCTTGATCTAATAATTCACAGCAGGGCCCATTGCTGCACCCACCAAGAGTAACTGTCAGGGCTTACAGTGTTGTGGCACCAGCACCACCATCAAAGCCCCAATTTTTACTACCACTGTTCAACAATTATATGTAATTAAAATTCCTGATATAATAGTTGACAGCAGGGCGTTCCAGCACCAACCAAGAGTAACTGAGTGCTTACAGTGTTGTGCCAACACCAACAACTAAGGGGCCTATTTCTGCAGAGTATATACGGCAGGTCCCTACTTTCAAACATCCAACTTACAAACGACTCCTACTTGCAAACGAAAGAAGACAACAGGAAGTGAGAGGAAATCTACCCCTAGAAAGGAAAATTCTCTCCTGTAAGAATAAATATGGGAGAAAGGGGTCTCATCTGTACTGATGCTTTATCAGCAATCCTTGTTTCAAGAAAAACACCACATTTCAAAAACAGTTGTCATTGGGACGGAAAGTGAGGTGAAATGTTCTGAACAGGGGCACAGACAGCAAAACAAATGTTACAGGGGTGATAACCCTTACCTATGTTTCCCAAAAAGTTTAAAAATAGATTTTTGGGCTGGAGCTACACTTCAACAATGTACCTGTTCAAAATTACAAACAGATTCTACATAAGAACAAACCTACAGTCCCTGTCTTGTATGCACCGCCTGTATAGGGCTGTTCAGAGTATATAGGGCCTTTTTTATTTTATGTGCGGGGTTCCCCTTAATATCCATACAAGACCCAAAGGGGCTGGTAATGGGCTGGGGTAGGGGGGGGGGGGTCATGGGGTAGCTATGCCATTTTTCTTAAAGAATTTCATCCATATTACCGGGACCAGACATTACATTAAAGCCGCAAGCAGTTTTAAATGGCTTTTTTTTCCTTTAGAAGTGTCATTTTGTGCAGGGACAGTTCTAAACACGGGAAACACGTGGCACTTCACAGGCATACTTTAGACACCCCCCAGGTACGATATTTAAAGGAATATTTGACTTTTTTTTTTTCACTTTATGCATCATTAAAATGACTGCTCCCGAAAAACGACCGTTTTTAAAACTTCTTTTTGCATTGATACATGTCCCCTGGTGCACAACCCGGGTTCCCAAACCCTATTTATGACAATAACATGCATAATAGTTGTTATAATTAGCACTTTAGAATTCGAACGTTCGCATCCATTGTATTTAATAGGGTTCTAATGTTCGTTCGAACTTTCGGTCCGTTCGCGGGTTCTGGTGCGAACCGAACCCGGGGGTGTTCGGCTCATCACTATTTAGGACCTATTTTAGGCCAGTTATTCAATTTCTCCCTAAAGGCTCTTTGTACTAAGAAAGGATGACCATATCTTGCATTTAACTTTTCCCAAGCTTGCTTGTAGGCTTCTTCGTCTGTTCTATAGAAGTTACCTTCAAGAACTTTCTTTGCATCTCCATCAACATATTTCTGAAGGTAGGATAGCTTGTCAACTGGCCTGGAGCAATGATGCTCAATGATCATTTCAAAACTTGCCTTCCACTCTATGAACTTCAGTATGTCTCCTGAAAATACAGTAGGTTCTGGAACCGGAAGTCTTGCTGGGACTGTAGTCGCAACATTCTCCTAATCATTGCAGTGACATCTAGGAACAGAATTATCCTGTTTTATTTTCTCACTTAGTTCTGAATTGGGTGAGTCTCTCTCTTCATCTTTCTGAGCAGGGATGGAAGGGCAATGACTTTTTTCTTCATTACATACTGGAGATTTCCTTCCATTCTCCTGGGCGTATGAAAGGAAGTAGGAGTCTGCATCTTCACTTAGTACAGATTTGGACTTATGATTAGTGATGAGCCGAACACCCCCGGGTTCGGTTCGCACCAGAACCCGCGAACGGACCGAAAGTTCGCACGTACATTAGAACCCTATTAAATACAATGGATGCGAACGTTCGGATTCTAAAGTGCTAATTATAACGACTGTTATCCATGTTATTGTCCGAAACAGAGTTTGGGAACCCGGGTTCTGCACCAGGGGACATGTATCAATGCAAAAAGAAGTTTTAAAAACGGACGTTTTCCGGGAGCAGTCATTTTAATGATGCATAAAGTGAAAAAAAAAAAGTCAAATATTCCTTTAACCACTTAACGACCGCTCACTGTATATATACGTCGGCAGAATGGCACCGACAGGCACAATCACGTAGAGCATACATGATTGCCTTTGTATAGTTGGGGGTCCAATCGGACCCCCCTCCTATACAGTGAGCGGTGGCTAAGTGTTCGGGAGCGTTCCGGGATGAGGGGGCAGCCATTCGTTTCTGGCCACCCCCTCGCGATCGCTCCCGGCGAATGGAAATGCCCCCTCTGTCTGTGTCAGACAGAGGGAGCAGGAGGAAGTGATGTCATCTCTGGTGCGGCGCTCACATATACCGAGCGCCGTACAAGAGAAGACATCAGGTCAGTGCACACAACACTACACCGACACCAGGACACATAGGGACATAAATCGTCCCCCCAGGCCCCCCCAGACACCCCAGATCACCCCCCCAAGCCCCCAGTCACATTGTCACTGATTGCAGTGACCATTTATTTAGTGATCACTGCAATCAGTGACATTTGTGACTGTAAAAGTGTCACCAAAGTTTAGTCTTAGGTCCAGTGTAGCCCCCTAACCCCCCTAATAAAGGTTTACCCCCTGATCACCCCCCAGATAACCCTTTCACCGCCTATCACCACTGTCGCTTAGCGATCATTTTTCTGATCGCTGTCTTAGCGTCAGTGATGCCGATCGGCAGCCAGTAATTTTTTTTAGGTTCGCCGCAGGTTTTTATAGCGTCAGGTACCCCAATATATTATCTAATAAAGGTTTAACCCCCTTGATCGCCCCCCAGGTAACCCTTTCACCCCCTATCACCACTGTCACTAAGCGATCGTTTTTCTAAACGCTGTCTTAGTGTCTGTGATGCAGATCGGTAGCCGGTAATTTTTTTTAGGTTCGCCGCAGGTTTTTATAGCGTCAGGTACCCCAATATATTATCTAATAAAGGTTTAACCCCCTTGATCGCCCCCCAGGTAACCCTTTCACCCCCTATCACCACTGTCGCTAAGCAATTGTTTTTCTAAACGCTGTCTTAGTGTCGGTGATGCAGATCATAGCCAGTAATTTTTTTTAGGTTCACCGCATGTTTTTATAGCGTCAGGTACCCCAATATATTATCTAATAAAGGTTTAACCCCCTTGATCGCCCCCCAGGTAACCCTTTCACCCCCTATCACCACTGTCGCTAAGCAATTGTTTTTCGAAACGCTGTCTTAGTGTCGGTGATGCAGATCATAGCCAGTAATTTTTTTTAGGTTCACCGCATGTTTTTATAGCGTCAGGTACCCCAATATATTATCTAATAAAGGTTTAACCCCCTTGATCGCCCCCCAGGTAACCCTTTCACCCCCTATCACCACTGTCGCTAAGCAATTGTTTTTCTAAACGCTGTCTTAGTGTCGGTGATGCAGATCGTAGCCAGTAATTTTTTTTAGGTTCGCCGCATGTTTTTATAGCGTCAGGTACCCCAATATATTATCTAATAAAGGTTTAACCCCCTTGATCGCCCCCCCAGGTAACCCTTTCACCCCCTATCACCACTGTCACTAAGCGATCGTTTTTCTAAACGCTGTCTTAGTGTCTGTAATGCAGATCGGTAGCCGGTAATTTTTTTTAGGTTCGCCGCAGGTTTTTATAGCGTCAGGTACCCCAATATATTATCTAATAAAGGTTTAACCCCCTTGATCGCCCCCAGGTAACCCTTTCACCCCCTATCACCACTGTCGCTAAGCAATTGTTTTTCTAAACGCTGTCTTAGTGTCGGTGATGCAGATCGTAGCCAGTAATTTTTTTTAGGTTCGCCGCATGTTTTTATAGCGTCAGGTACCCCAATATATTATCTAATAAAGGTTTAACCCCCTTGATCGCCCCCCAGGTAACCCTTTCACCCCCATCACCACTGTCGCTAAGCAATCGTTTTTCTAAACGCTGTCTTAGTGTCGGTGATGCAGATCAGTAGCTGGTAATTTTTTTTAGGTTCGCCGCAGGTTTTTATAGCGTCAGGTACCCCCATATATTATCTAATAAAGGTTTTAACCCCCTGATTGCCCCTAGTTAACCCTTTCACCAGTGATCACCATATAAGTGTTACGGGTGACGCTGGTTAGTTAGTTTGCTTTTTATAGTGTCAGGGCACCCGCCGTGTATATAACCCAATAAAGGTTTAACCCCCTGATCGCCCGGCGGGTGATATCAATTAGGTTTTAGCGTCAGAGAGGGTCTGAGTCACACCCCAGGCAGCGTCAGGTTAGTGCCAGTAATGCTAACACCCACGCGTGAAGCATACACCCCCCTTAGTGGTATAGTATCTGAACAGATCAATATCTGATCTGATCAGATCTATACTAGCGTCCCCAGCAGTTTAGGGTTCCCAAAAACGCAGTGTTAGCGGGATCAGCCCAGATACCTGCTGGCACCTGCGTTTTGCCCCTCCGTCCAGCCCAGGCCACCCAAGTGCAGTATCGATCGATCACTGTCACTTACAAAACAAAAACACACATAACTGCAGCGTTCGCAGAGACAGGCCTGATCCCTGCGACTCCAGTGCTGTAGGAGGTGATTTCACCACCACAGTTAAAAAAAAAAGCAAATATGCCGAAGCATTGGGGCAGCAGGGGCGGAGGAGCGATTTGCTCCTAATGCCGCGTACATACGGTCGAAATTCCGACGGAGGCTTGCCCGTGGAAAAGTCCGACCATGTGTGTGCGGCATAACTTTTTTGCGGGAGGATGCCCCCATGCTTCGGCATATATAAATGGTGCGTGTATGCCCATCATTGGAAGTGGGTGGATGAAGGGCGGTATTCTAATGGTGGGCATACCCACCGATCAATCTCTTTTTTCGTTCAGCCAACTGGCTGCATGAAATAAAAAGATTACAATACATGTCCAACAAGGACCAGCAACGTACTGGTATGTTGCTGGACTTTGAATGTTTATACCAGAATGATGCCTGCGGGTTTAGGTATCATCTTGGTATCATTCTTTTCAGCCTGCGGCCGGCTTTCATGTAAAAGCAATCCTAGCGGCTAATTAGCCTCTGGACTGCTTTTACAAGCAGTGGGAGGGAATGCCCCCCCCCCGGATATAAAAAGCGCCATTGGGAAATTGGGAAAGCATTTTATCACACCGATCTTGGTGTGGTCAGATGCTTTGAGGGCAGAGGAAAAATCTAGGGTCTAGAAGACCCCAGTTTTTTCAAAAAAAGAGTACCTGTCACTACCTATTGCTATCATAGGGGATATTTACATTCCCTGAGATAACAATAAAAATGATTTAAAAAAAAATACTTGGAAGGAACAATTTAAAAATAAAATAAAAAAGCAAAATTAATAAAAAAAAAAAAAAAAAAAAAAAAGCACCCCTGTCCTGCCCTGCTCTTGCCCAATGGCGAACGCAAGCGTCGGTCTGGCGTCATATGTAAACAGCAATTGCACCATGCATGTGAGGTATCACCACGAAGGTCAGATCGAGGGCAATCATTTTAGCAGTAGACCTCCTCTGTAAATCTACTGGGGTAACCTGTAAAGGCTTTTAAAGGCTTTTAAAAATGTATGTAGTTTGTCGCCAATGCGCGTTTGTGCGAAATTTTAAAGCATGTCGTGTTTGGTATCTATGTACTCGGCCTAAGATAATCTTTTGTATTTCATCAAACATTTGGGCAATATAGTGTGTTTTAGTGCATTAAAATTAAAAAAGTGTATTTTTTAACCCAAAAAATGCGTTTGAAAAATCGCTGCGCAAATACTGTGTAGAAAAAAAAATGCAACACCCACCATTTTAATCTGTAGGGCCTTTGCTTTAAAAATATATATAATGTTTGGGGGTTCAACATAATTTTCTTGCAAAAAAAAAATGTTTTCATGTAAACAAAAAGTGTCAAAAAGGGCTTTGTCTTCAAGTGGTTAGAAGAGTGGATGTAAGCTTCCTAATGTTGTGTATAAAATGCCAGAACAGTTCAAAACCCCCCCAAATGACCCCATTTTGGAAAGTAGACACCCAAGCTATATACTGAGAGGCATGTCGAGTCCATGGAATATTTTATATGTTGACACAAGTTGCGGAAAAACGAAATTTTTTTTTTTTTGCACAAAGTTGTCACTAAATGATATATTGCTCAAACATGCCATGGGCATATGTGGAATTACACCCCAAAATACATTCTGTTGCTTCTCCTGAGTACGGGGATACCACATGTGTGAGACTTTTTGGGAGCCTAGCCACGTACGGGACCCCAAAAACCAAGCACCGCCTTCAGGCTTTCTAAGGGTGTAAATTTTTGATTTCACTTCTCACTGCCTATCACAGTTTCGGAGGCCATGGAATGCCCAGATAGCACAAAACCCCCCCAAATGACCCCATTTTGGAAAGTAGACACCCCAAGCTATTTGCTGAGAGGTATTGTGAGTATTTTGCAGATCTCGCTTTTTGTCACAAAGTTTTGAAAATTGAAAAAAAATAAAAATATATATATATATTTTCTTTCTTCATTTTCAAAAACAAATGAGAGCTGGAAAATACTCGCCATTCCTCTCAGCAAATAGCTTGGGGTGTCTATATTCCAAAATGGGGTCATTTGGGGGGGTTTTGTGCGATTTTTGCATTTTATGGCCTTCGAAACTGTGATAGGTAGTGAGGAGTGAAATCAAAAATTTGTGCCTAGAAATCCTGAAGGGGTGCTTGGTTTTCGGGGTCCCGTACGCGGCTAGGCTCCTAAAAAGTCCCACACATGTGGTATCCCCGTACTCAGGAGAAGCAGAAAAATGTATTTTGGGGTGTAATTCCACATATAACCATGGCATGTGTGAGCAATATATCATTTAGTGACAACTTTTTGTAATTTTTTGGGTTTTTTTGTCATTATTCAATCACTTGGGACAAAAAAAATATATTCAATGGGCTCAACAGGCCTCTCAGCAATTTCCTTGGGGTGTCTACTTTCTAAAATGGGGTCATTTGGGGGGGTTTTGTGCTATTTTGGCATTTTATGGTCTTCGAAACTGTGATAGGTAGTGAGGAGTGAAATCAAAAATTTGCGCCCTTAGAAATCCTGAAGGCGGTGCTTGGTTTCCGGGGTCCCGTACACAGCTAGGCTCCCAAAAATTCCACATATAACCATGGCATGTGTGAGCAATATATCATTTAGTGACAACTTTTTGTAATTTTTTTTTTTTTTTAGTCAAAATTCAATCACTTAGGACAAAAAAAATTAAAAATTCAATGGGCTCAACATGCCTCTCAGCAATTTCCTTGGGGTGTCTACTTTCCAAAATGGGGTCATTTGGGGGGGTTTTGTACTGCCCTGTCATTTTAGCACCTCAAGAAATGAGATAGGCAGTCATAAATTTAAAGCTGTGTAAATTTCAGAAAATGTACCCTAGTTTGTAAACTCTATAACTTTTGCGCAAACCAATAAATATACGCTTATTGACATTTTTTTTACTAAAAACATGTGGCTGAATACATTTTGGCCTAAATGTATGACTACAATTGAGTTTATTCGATTTTTCTTATAACAAAAAGTAGAAAATATCATTTTTTTTCAAAATTTTCGGTCTTTTTCCGTTTATATCGCAAAAAATAAAAATCACAGAGGCAATCAAATACCATTAAAAGAAAGCTCTATTTGTGGGAAGAAAAGGACGCAAATTTTGTTTGGGTACAACATTGCATGTCCGCACAATTTACAGTTAAAGCAGCGCAGTGCAAAATTCTGAATTCACCTCTGGTCCTTTAGCTACCAAATGGTCCGGGGCTTAAGTGGTTAAATATTGTACCTGGGGGGTGTCTAAAGTATGCCTGTGAAGTGCCACGTGTTTCCCGTGTTTAGAACTGTCCCTGCACAAAATAACATTTCTAAAGGAAAAAAAGCCATTTAAAACTGCTTGCGGCTTTAATGCAATGTCTGGTCCCGGTAATATGGATGAAAATCTTTAGGAAAAATGTCATAGCTACCCCATCAACCCCCCCCCCCCCCCTACCCCAGCCCATTACCAGCCCCTTTGGGTCTTGTATGGATATTAAGGGGAACCCCGCACACAAAATAAAAAAGGCCCTATATACTCTGAACAGCCGTATACAGGCGGTGCATACAAGACAGGGACTGTAGGTTTGTTCTTATGTAGAATCTGTTTGTAATTTTGAACAGCTGCATTGTTTAAGTTTAGCTCCATGCCAAATTCCTTTTTTTTTAGCTTTTTGGAAAACATAGGGAACGGTTATCACCCCTGTCACATTTTTTTTGCTGTCTGTGCCCCTGTTCAGAACATTTCACCTCACTTTGCGTCCCAATGACAACTGTTTTTGAAATATGGTGTTTGTATTGAAACAAGGATTGGTGATAAAGCATCAGTAGAGAGGAGACACCTTTCTCCCATATTAATTCTTACAGGAGAGAATTTTCCTTCCAAGGGGTAGATTTCCTCTCACTTCCTGTTGTCTTCTTCCGTTTGCAAGTAGTAGTTGTTTGTAAGTTGGATGTTTGAAAGTAGGGACCTGCCGTATATACTCTGCAGAAATTGGCCCCTTAGGTGTTGGTGTTGGCACAACACTGAAAGCACTCACAGTTATTCTTGGTGGGTGCTGGAGCGCCCTGCTGTCAACTATTATATCAGGAATTGTAATAACATATAATTGTTGATCAGTGGTACTAAAAATTGGGCCTTTGATGGTGGTGCTGGTGCCACAACACTGTAAGGCCTGACAGTTACTCTTGGTGGGCGCAGCAATGGGCCCTGCTGTGAATTATTAGATCAATAATTATAATTGCATGCCCCTGTTGAACAGGGGCTGAAAAATTGGGCCTTTGGTGGTGGTGGTGGTGGTGATGGTGGTGCTGGTGCCACAACACTGTAAGGCCCGACAGTTACTCTTGGTGGGCGCAGCAATGGGCCCTGCTGTGAATTATTTGATAAATAATTATAATTGCATGCCCCTGTTGAACAGGGGCTGAAAAAATTGGGCCTTAGGCACTGGTGGCACAACACTGCAACCCCTCACAGATACTGTACTTGGAGCACAGCAATGAGGCCTGTTGCAAAGTATTGCATCCAAAATTTTAATTACACGCCCCTGTTAAACAGGGGCTTAAAAATTGGGCCTTAGCCACTGGTGGCGTCACCCATAAACCAAAATGATCTTCCAAGCTCTCATCATTAATCGTATCATTGAGGAGGAGGAGGAGGATAGCCAGTCAACATAACAGCACAGGCACTCAGCATCAGCATCAGTCTTGAAGGGGTGTGACATTTTAAAATCAATTAGTCTGTTATATCAGCATCAGGTGTGTGGTAGCTGGTGGTGATCCAAGACTGGTTCATCTTGATGAAAGTCAGTCGATCAACCGAGTCGGTGGACAGGCGCACCCTGTGATCCGTGACAAATCCTCCAGCAGCACTGAATGTGCGTTCTGAAAGAACGCTGGATGCAGGACAGGCCAGTAGCTCAATTGCATACTGTGCAAGCTCTTGCCAGTGATCCATCCTCAAGACCCAGTAAGCCAGAGGATTTTCGGTGGGGAAGGTGTCCAAGTCTGACCTTGCCCCTAGGTATTCCTGGACCATGTATATCAGACGCTGGCGATGGTTGCTGGAACCGATCATACTTTGGGGCTGCGGACTAAAGAATTGTCTGAACGCATCGGTCAGACGGCCACCTTCCCCACTGCTCCTTCTTTGACTGCCCGAAGCCTCAGCAACTCGTTGTCCAGGACCAGGAGTTTGTAACCTCCCAGTCTCTGGGAACGCGTTGCACAGACCTTTCTGCAAGGCCTCCCGGAGTTGTCTCATCATCTGCTCCCTCTGCGACGGTAAGATAAGGTCCGCAACCTTACCCTTGTACCGCGGATCAAGGAGAGTGGCCAGCCAGTAATGGTCCCTCTCCTTGACCCGAAGAATACGAGGATCCTTCCGCAGACTTTGCAGGATCAGGGAGGCCATGCAGCGTAGGTTAGCTGAGGCATTCAGTCCGGAGTCCTCTGGGTCACTAAGGACAACATGATCCGCAGCCACCTCCTCCCAGCCACGTACAAGTCCACTGGTTTCTTGGGACTGTAAATCATCCCTAAAAGACTGCTGCTGATGATGCTGAGTGCCAGCCTCCACCTCCATGCTGACACAATCCTCCTCCTCCTCCTCCTCCTCTTCCTGTGCGATGGGTGGGACAGAAGGAACACTGTCTGGGTAAAGGGGGCCTTGAGAGGCAAGGAAGTCCTCCTCTTCCTGCCTCTGTTCTGCCTCAAGTGCCCTGTCCATTATTCCACGCAGCGTGTGCTCCAACAGGTGGACAAGAGGTACAGTGTCACTGATGCATGCACTGTCACTGCTCACCATCCTCGTGGCCTCCTCAAATGGTGCCAGGACACTGCATGCATCCCTGATCATGCCCCACTGGCGTGGTGAAAAAAACCTGAGCTCCCCTGACCCTGTCCTGGTGCTGTAGTCGCACAGGTACTCATTGATGGCCCTCTGCTGCATGTGCAGCCGCTGCAGCATGGCCAACGTTGAGTTCCACCTGGTGGGCATGTCACATATAAGGCGGTTCTTGGGCAGGTTCAACTCCTTTTGCAGCTCAGCCAGGCGAGCACTGGCATTATAAGATCTGCGGAAATGCACACAGACTTTCCTGGCCTGCCTCAGGACATCCTGTAAGCCCGGGTTCCTGCCCAAGAACCGCTGCACCACCAGGTTAAGGACGTGAGCCATACAGGGCACATGGGTCAGTTGTCCCTGTCGGAGGGCGGAGAGGAGGTTGGTGCCATTGTCGCAAACCACCATTCCTGGCTTAAGCTGGCGTGGTGTCAACCACCTCTCGGCCTGCCCCTGCAGAGCAGACAGGACCTCTGCCCCAGTGTGGCTCCTGTCCCCCAAACACACCAGCGCAAGCACGGCATGGCATCTTTTTGCCTGCGTACTTGCGTAGCCCCTTGAACGCCTACGGAGCACCGCTGGTTCTGAGGACAAACCACAGGAAGAGGCCATGGAGGAAGAAGAAGAGGAGGGGGTGGAGGAGAGAGGTGTGTCACAACCAGTAGTAGCATTTTGGAGGCGTGGCGGTGGAACAACCTCCAAACTACTACACCTTGTCCTGCATCCTTCCCAGCTGCCAAAAGAGTGACCCAATGGGCCGTGAAAGAAAGGTAACGTCCCTGTCCATGCCTGCTGGACCATGAGTCAGCGGTAATATGCACCTTACCGCTGACCGCCCTGTCCAGCGAGGCCAAGACATTGCCTTCCACATGCCTGTAGAGAGCCGGAATCGCCTTCCGTGCGAAAAAGTGGCGTTTGGGAACCTGCCACTGAGGAACCGCACATTGCACAAACTCACGGAAGGGGGCCGAGTCTACCAACTGAAAAGGCAGCAGTTGAAGCGCTAGCAATTTAGCCAAGCTAGCATTCAACCGCTGGGCATGTGGATGGCTGGGAGTGAACTTCTTTCGACGGTCCAGCAGCTGGGGCAGGGAAATTTGCCTGCTAGAATCGGACGTTGGTGTACTGCTAGCAGAGTGCCCGCAAGTACTTGGCTGTGACACACCTAATTCTACACCTTCATTCCTCTCAGTGCAGGTTTCAGAGAGGACTGAAGGTATACTGGGGTTGGAGATCCCAGCTGATGCGGTGCAAGAAGAGGTCAGCTTTGTTCTTTGGTGTGGGTCTTTAAGCTAGGCTTGCCAACGAGCTGCATGGCAGGTCAACATATGTCTGATCAAGCATGTGGTGCCCAAGCGGCTGATGTTTTGGCCACGCGATATACGCTTGAGACATATGTTGCAAACAGCAGCTGTGCGATCTGATGCATTCGCCTCAAAAAAGGCCCACACCAAAGAACTTTTTGAATGACGGGCAGAGGCAGCGCCCTGCACAGGCGGAGCTCTGCGGTGTGATTCCGTCGGTGTGCTGGCCACTCAAGGGCATCCTGCCTCGTTGGAGATGTGCCTCCTCCTCATCCTCCTCCTCCTCCTCTCTCCTATTAGGCACCCACGTGGAGTCAGTGACCTCATCATCCCCTCCCTCCTCATCACTGGAGCCAATCTGGCAGTATGCTGCAGCTGCTGGAGCATGACTGCCAGATTGGTGTCCTTCTTGAGCATCCCCTCTCTCTGCTCTCACGCTACTGCCTTCCTCTAGCTGGGTATCATCATCAGATCCTTCAAAACACTGGGCATCCTCCTGGAGCATGTACCCAACACTGTGCTCAAACAGTTCGGGGGACTCCTCAGGAGGAGGACATGGTGGGTCTAGGGAAGGATTGACTAATGAAGATAATGATACCAGAGAAGAGGGCACTTTGGCAGCTGCTTTGCCAGTACCCTGAGCCTGGGTGAGAGAGGATGAGGAGGATGAGGTGGGCTTGGTCATCCACTCTACCAAGTCTTCGGCATGATGTGGCTCAACATGTCCAGTTGCCGAAAAGAAGGACAAGTGTGTCCCATGGCCATGTGCTGATGACAATGCACCGCGTCCACGACCAGCACTGTTGCCCCCAGACACAGAGCCTGCTTGCCCTCTTTTTTTGCCTCCTGACTGTCTGCCTCTCCTTGTTTGCCTTCCAGACATTTTAATGGATGGCCTGCAGGGAGATGGGAAAAAGAGCAATAAGGGCTACCTTCAGGTGTATACTGTGCAGGAGGCTTAGCAACAATGACACTGACACTGTCCCCTGCCTATCCTTCTCTGTCCCTAAACACAAGGATTTGCAATATGCTTCAGCAAGATTGGTTTAGCACAGAACAGCACACTGACAGTTTCCCTCACTGTCCTTCTCTGTCCCTACAAACAAGATTTAGCACAGAATAGCACACTGATAGTTTCCACAAGTGTCCTTCTCTGTCCCTAAACTCAAGGATTTCAAATATGGAACAGCAAAATTGGTTTAGAACAGAATAGCACACTGTCAGTTTCACTCACTGTACCTCTCTGTCCCTAAACTCAAGGATTTCAAATATGGTTCAGCAAAATTGGTTTAGAACAGAATAGCACACTGACACTTTCCCTCACTGTCCTACTCTGTCCCTCCCTACAAACAAGATTTAGCACAGAATAGCACACTGATAGTTTCCACGAGTGTCCTTCTCTGTCCCTAAACTCAAGGATTTCAAATATGGAACAGCAAAATTGGTTTAGAACAGAATAGCACACTGACACTTTCCCTCACTGTCCTACTCTGTCCCTCCCTACAAACAAGATTTAGCACAGAATAGCACACTGATAGTTTCCACGAGTGTCCTTCTCTGTCCCTAAACTCAAGGATTTCAAATATGGAACAGCAAAATAGGTTTAGAACAGAATAGCACACTGACACTTTCCCTCACTGTCCTACTCTGTCCCTCCCTACAAACAAGATTTAGCACAGAATAGCGCACTGATAGTTTCCACGAGTGTCCTTCTCTGTCCCTAAACTCAAGGATTTCAAATATGGAACAGCAAAATTGGTTTAGAACAGAATAGCACACTGACACTTTCCCTCACTGTCCTACTCTGTCCCTCCCTACAAACAAGATTTAGCACAGAATAGCACACTGATAGTTTCCACGAGTGTCCTTCTCTGTCCCTAAACTCAAGGATTTCAAATATTGAACAGCAAAATAGGTTTAGAACAGAATAGCACACTGACACTTTCCCTCACTGTCCTACTCTGTCCCTCCCTACAAACAAGATTTAGCACAGAATAGCACACTGATAGTTTCCACGAGTGTCCTTCTCTGTCCCTAAACTCAAGGATTTCAAATATGGAACAGCAAAATAGGTTTAGAACAGAATAGCACACTGACACTTTCCCTCACTGTCCTACTCTGTCCCTCCCTACAAACAAGATTTAGCACAGAATAGCACACTGATAGTTTCCACGAGTTTCCTTCTCTGTCCCTAAACTCAAGGATTTCAAATATGGAACAGCAAAATAGGTTTAGAACAGAATAGCACACTGACACTTTCCCTCACTGTCCTACTCTGTCCCTCCCTACAAACAAGATTTAGCACAGAATAGCACACTGATAGTTTCCACGAGTTTCCTTCTCTGTCCCTAAACTCAAGGATTTCAAATATGGAACAGCAAAATAGGTTTAGAACAGAATAGCACACTGACACTTTCCCTCACTGTCCTACTCTGTCCCTCCCTACAAACAAGATTTAGCACAGAATAGCACACTGATAGTTTCCACGAGTGTCCTTCTCTGTCCCTAAACTCAAGGATTTCAAATATGGAACAGCAAAATAGGTTTAGAACAGAATAGCACACTGACACTTTCCCTCACTGTCCTACTCTGTCCCTCCCTACAAACAAGATTTAGCACAGAATAGCACACTGATAGTTTCCACGAGTGTCCTTCTCTGTCCCTAAACTCAAGGATTTCAAATATGGAACAGCAAAATTGGTTTAGAACAGAATAGCACACTGACACTTTCCCTCACTGTCCTACTCTGTCCCTCCCTACAAACAAGATTTAGCACAGAATAGCACACTGATAGTTTCCACGAGTGTCCTTCTCTGTCCCTAAACTCAAGGATTTCAAATATAGAACAGCAAAATAGGTTTAGAACAGAATAGCACACTGACACTTTCCCTCACTGTCCTACTCTGTCCCTCCCTACAAACAAGATTTAGCACAGAATAGCACACTGATAGTTTCCACGAGTTTCCTTCTCTGTCCCTAAACTCAAGGATTTCAAATATGGAACAGCAAAATAGGTTTAGAACAGAATAGCACACTGACACTTTCCCTCACTGTCCTACTCTGTCCCTCCCTACAAACAAGATTTAGCACAGAATAGCACACTGATAGTTTCCACGAGTGTCCTTCTCTGTCCCTAAACTCAAGGATTTCAAATATGGAACAGCAAAATAGGTTTAGAACAGAATAGCACACTGACACTTTCCCTCACTGTCCTACTCTGTCCCTCCCTACAAACAAGATTTAGCACAGAATAGCACACTGATAGTTTCCACGAGTGTCCTTCTCTGTCCCTAAACTCAAGGATTTCAAATATGGAACAGCAAAATTGGTTTAGAACAGAATAGCACACTGACACTTTCCCTCACTGTCCTACTCTGTCCCTCCCTACAAACAAGATTTAGCACAGAATAGCACACTGATAGTTTCCACGAGTGTCCTTCTCTGTCCCTAAACTCAAGGATTTCAAATATGGAACAGCAAAATAGGTTTAGAACAGAATAGCACACTGACACTTTCCCTCACTGTCCTACTCTGTCCCTCCCTACAAACAAGATTTAGCACAGAATAGCACACTGATAGTTTCCACGAGTGTCCTTCTCTGTCACTAAACTCAAGGATTTCAAATATGGAACAGCAAAATTGGTTTAGAACAGAATAGCACACTGTCAGTTTCACTCACTGTACCTCTCTGTCCCTAAACTCAAGGATTTCAAATATGGTTCAGCAAAATTGGTTTAGAACAGAATAGCACACTGACACTTTCCCTCACTGTCCTACTCTGTCCCTCCCTACAAACAAGATTTAGCACAGAATAGCACACTGATAGTTTCCACGAGTGTCCTTCTCTGTCCCTAAACTCAAGGATTTCAAATATGGAACAGCAAAATAGGTTTAGAACAGAATAGCACACTGACACTTTCCCTCACTGTCCTACTCTGTCCCTCCCTACAAACAAGATTTAGCACAGAATAGCACACTGATAGTTTCCACGAGTGTCCTTCTCTGTCCCTAAACTCAAGGATTTCAAATATGGAACAGCAAAATTGGTTTAGAACAGAATAGCACACTGTCAGTTTCACTCACTGTACCTCTCTGTCCCTAAACTCAAGGATTTCAAATATGGTTCAGCAAAATTGGTTTAGAACAGAATAGCACACTGACAGTTTCCCTCACTGTCCTACTCTGTCCCTACAAACAAGATTTAGCACAGAATAGCACACTGACACTTTGCCTCACTGTACCTCTCTGTCCCTAAACTCAAGGATTTCAAATATGGTTCAGCAAGATTGGTTTAGAACAGAATAGCACACTGTCAGTTTCACTCACTGTCCTACTCTGTCCCTACAAACAAGATTTAGCACAGAATAGCACACTGACACTTTCCCTCACTGTACCTCTCTGTCCCTAAACTCAAGGATTGAAAATATGGTTCAGCAAGATTGGTTTAGAACAGAATAGCACACTGACACTTTCCCTCACTGTACCTCTCTGTCCCTACAAACAAGGTTTAGCACAGAATAACACACTGACACTCTCCCTACCTATCCTTATTTGTCCCTAAACACAAGGAATCCAGGATTAGTAAAGGAAAAAAAATGACACTGTCCCTGCCTATGCTTCTCTTTCCCTGCTCCGGAACACACTACACAAGGCCGCCGCGCTGGCGGCCTTTTATAGTGTGGGGCGTGTACTAAACCCCCTCAGCAATAATTGGCCACAGGCATCCTGCCTGTGGCCAATCATTGCTCTCCTCGCTGCCGGCGCTGTGATTGGCCAAGCATGCGGGGTCACAGTGCATGCTTGGCCAATCACAGCGCCTGGATGACACTGCGATGGCGTAGTGCATTGTGGGCCGTTCGCGTCACTCGAATTTGGCGCGAACGGCCCAAATCGTTCGATCTTCGTCGAACGATCGAACAGCCGATGTTCGAGTCGAACGTATGTTCGACTCGAACACGAAGCTCATCCCTACTTATGATTACTATTCATGTCCTCTTCGTGTACTCTTAGTCTTACTTCTATAATCTTGACTTCCTTCAGCCTTTCCATTTCTGCTACTCGTAGACGCTGCACCTCGATTGCAGATTCCATCTCAATTTCTGCTCTCTTGACAGCAAGTTGTTTGACAAGTTCCTTTCTTTTGGCTATTAAAGTACTTGAGGACTCTGATATGTTACTGCCACTTCTGCTAGTGGAAGAAGTCCTACTTGTGATTGTGGTTCCTCCTAAGGACCTAGCATAGTCTCTCATAAAAAGCTCATTCATTCTCTTTCTTGCCTTAACTTCATCATAGTTAGCTTCAGATGATAGTTCTCTCATGAGCTTTACTAAACCTTTAGTGACTGCAGTACATGTGTCCATGTTCCTTACAATATCCTGGGGAGGTGTTGTAGAAGACCGCAGGTTGACATATGCTGCCATAAGCTCTGATTCAGATTCTTCTACCGTCTCTATCATATCACTCAAGTTTCCTTTTATACTTTCTTGCTTTAGCTTTCTACGAACATCTTTACTGTAGGATTTCCACTTATCATACATTCTGGTGAACTTTTTTCCTTTCAATACTGCTTCTTGCTCCAAATTTTCCAGCATCTTTAGGGCCGGTTTTCTGATACATTCTGAACGTCTTAGTTCATCTGTTTGGGATATATTTGTTGAGGGCAAGACTAATGCTGCATCAGACTCTTCTACCTTAGACAGGTTCACTTGCTCTTCACCTACTATCTTATCTATCTTTGTATCCTCAAACAGTGGCATAGAAATACTAGACTCAGACATTTTTACTTTAAGTGCTATAACAATCAATACGACTATTAAGAAGACTTTCACTTTAAATGCAATAGCAATAGGTGCAGGCAGTAAAAATGACTTTCACTTTAAAATACTTTAGAGTCCGTGTACTACAACTGACCCTTGTTCTTTACTTACAGTCCTTTTACTCCTGAACACGAAAATGTCTCTTTCTTGTCAAGCCTATGTGCAATGATAGTAATAAAGGAAAGTTCTGACCTTATTCTGAAGAGCAGGATACTGTGATCTGTAGGTTGCTGGAACAAATAGTCTTAAAGGAGACTTGTCTTTTCGATCTGATGCTCTACTCTGACTTGCAATGCTTTGAGCTGACGTGCGATGCTCTGTGCTGTCTTGCGATGCTTTGCGCTGACGTGCGATGCTTTGCGATACTCTGCGCTGTCTTGCGATGCTTTGCGCTGACTTGCGATGCTTTTCGCTGACGTGCGATGCTTTGCGCTGTCTTGCGATGCTCTGCGCTGACTTGCGATGCTTTGCGCTGACGTGCGATGCTTTGCGCTGACGTGCGATGCTTTGCGCTGTCTTGCGATGCTCTGCGCTGACTTGCGATGATTTGTGCTGATGTGCGATGCTTTGTGCTGCAGGCTTTGGGCCTAGTGGCGGGGAAATAGCTGGCTGCAGTACGTGGCCTCTTTGTGGGTAGCGGTGCAGGCACTCTAACTCTGGACTTTGGCCTCCCACCATGCGTCTTTTTCTCTCTCTAGGGATCGCAGGAGGGTTGGCGCTCTCTCTGTGACTATCTTGCCTTTGCCGTTCTGCCACTTTAAGAGTCGGTTGCAGTTTGAGTAAAACACATGTCCTATGACCTCTATGGTAGCTCCGCTGCTCAAATGCGCTCTTTACTGTGCAAGTTGAGGAGCACAATCGCTTCACCCTCAATGGCCAAAATAGTTCCACTGTGGCAGGCGCAGCACTATGAAGTGCTTTTATGCGTTGTGGCATTAGAAGAATTTGATTTCTCTGATCTTTTAGTCCACACAAGACTATCTGTTACTCTATAATTCCTCTAGCGCCGTTCTATGGAAGCAGTAGGTTTAAAGAGCACACCAAACCTTTAAGATAACTTCTTTATTCACTTCAGCTTTTCTTCTTATATAACACTGACAATTTAGCAGCAGGAAGTCCATGTACAAACACGTGTTGAATAAAGTATAACAAATGTCGGTTCAACTGTTCAATCTTGTAATTCTACATAAAATGGTAGATATATTTCTCTCTTCAGTATCTGTACTTTCACTTTAAAATACTTTAGACACTTTATGATCTATCTGGGACTTGCTCTATAATGCTGTTTGCTCTGATGTTTGCTCTGAAACTTGGTTTGAATCTGCTTTGATTCCTGGTTTGATTGCTGGTTTGATTGTTTGCAAACCTGGTTTGGTGGAACTACAAGTGAACACATAACTAGTTTCAGTATACAGTTCTAATCACATTATTTACAATATGAACTTATATAACTGTATTAAATACCTATTTTACTTGCTTCCATAAAACTGGACTCTGGATGGATCTGAACTGTTCAGCTCCACACTCTGATGTAAAATGAAATTCTAGACATATGCTATGAGATTTCCTAGACAGAACATGAGTGAAATGCTGGCTATGATTGGCCAGAGACATTTGCTCAGTGAGATTGGTTGTGATTGGCTAAAACTCCTGATGAGTCACAAAAGCTTAACTCTATGCTTTCTGGTTGCAATTCTGCTGTGTTATTAAGCTTACTTTTCTGCATAGTATATAATAATCTTAAAGGCATATTTTTTCTTTGCTTCTGTGAACACAATATACAATTGTTATATGACATCCATATATAAAGTCACAGTAAATAACTCTGCTGTTATTTCTCACAAATGAGCATATGCACTGTTTTAACATTATTAGCAGGTCTAGCTATATATGCATGTAAGCCACATTAGCAACCTAGGACAGGTCTTAGCTGGCCAGCTACAATTAGTGTGTCTGGAAGATAAACAATGAGAGGCAGACAGTCACAAGGCAATAAAAGAGGGCAAGCAGGCTCTGTGTCTAGAGGCAACAGTGATGCTGGTCGTGGACACGGTGCATTCTCATCAGCACGTAACCGTGGGAAACGCTTGTCCTTCATTTTGGCAGCTGGCCATGTTGAGCCACAACATGCCGAAGACTTGGTAGAGTGGATGACCAAGCCGTCCTCCTCCTCCTCATCCTCTCTCACCCAGGCTCAGGGTACTTTGTCTGGCAAAGCAGCTGCCAAAGCAGCCTCTTCCCTCGGCTCAATTGCATCAGTCACTCCTTCCTTAGCCCCACCATGTCCTCCTGAGGAGTCCTCCGAACTGTTTGACCACAGTGTTGGGTACATGCTCCAGGAGTATGCCCAGCTTTTTGAAGGCTCCGATGATGGAACCCAGCTGGAGAAAGGCAGTAACGTGAGCTCAGAGAGAGGGGGTAGTAACGTGAGCCCAGAGAGAGGGGGTGCCCAACAAGGTCAGCTATCTGGCAGTCATGTTCCCCCAGCTGCAGCATACTGCCAGATTGGCTCCAGTGATGAGGATGATGAGGTCACTGACTCCACGTGGGTGCCTGATAGGAGAGAGGAGGAGGAAGGAGGAGGAGGAGGAGGCACATCTCCAATGAGGCAGGATGCCCTCCAGGGACCAGCTTAAGGGCAGCACCCCGACTCCATCACACTGTAGAGCTCCGCATGTGCAGGGCGCTGCTGTCTCTGCGCGTTATTCCAAAAGTTCTTTGGTGTGGGCCTTTTTTCAGACGTGTGCAACAGATCGCACCATTGCCATTTGCAACATATGTCTAAAGCGTATCTCGCGTGGCCAAAACATCAGCCGCTTGGGCACCACGTGCTTGACCAGACATATGTCGACCTGCCATGCAGTCCGTTGGCAAGCACACCTAAAAGACCCACACCAAAAAACAAGGCGGACCTCTCCTTGCTCCTCATCAGCTGGGATCTCCAACCCCACTATACCTTCAGTCCTCTCTGAAACCTGCACTGAGAGGCATGAAGGTGTAGAATTAGGTGTGTCACAGCCAAGTACTTGCGGGCAATCTGCTATCGGTACACCGACGTCCGATTGTACCAGGCAAATTTCCCTGCCCCAGTTGCTGCACCGCCGCAAGAAGTTCGCTCCCAGCCTTCCACATGCCCAGCGGTTGAATGCTAGCTTGGCTAAATTGCTAGCACTTCAACTGCTACCTTTTCAGTTGGTAGACTCTGCCCCCTTCCGTGAGTTTGTGGAATGTGCGGTTCCTTAATGGCAGGTTCCCAAACGCCACTTTTTCTCACGGAAGGCGATTCCGGCTCTCTACCGGCATGTGGAAGGCAATGTCTTGGCCTCGCTGGACAGGGCGGTCAGCGGTAAGGTGCATATTACCGCTGACTCATGGTCCAGCAGGCATGGACAGGGACGTTACCTTTCTTTCACGGCCCATTGGGTCACTCTTTTGGCAGCTGGGAAGGATGCAGGACAAGGTGTAGTAGTGTTGGAGGTTGTTCCAACGCCACGCCTCCAAAATGCTACTACTGGTTGTGACACACCTCTCTCCTCCACCCCCTTCTCTTCTTCTTCCTCCATGGCCTCTTCCTGTGCTTTGTCCTCGGAACCAGCGGTGATCCGTAGGCGTTCAAGGGTCCAGCAGGCATGGACAGGGACGTTGCCTATCTTTCACGGCGCATTGGTGACTCTGCTGGCAGCTGGGAAGGATGCAGGACAAGGTGCAGTAGTGTTGGAGGTTGTTCCGCCACCACGTCTCCAAAATGTTACTACTGGTGATTCTGACACACCTCTCTCCTCCACCCCCTCCTCTTCTTCTTCCTCCATGGCCTCTTCCTGTGCTGATTTGTCCTCGGAACCAGCGTTGCTCCGTAGGAGTTCAAGGGGCTACGCCAGTACGCAGGCAAAAAGATGCCATGCGGTGCTTGAGCTGGTGTGTTTGGGGGACAGGAGCCACACTGGGGCAGAGATTCTGTCAGCTCTGCAGGGCAGGCTCAGAGGTGGTTGACGTCACGCCAGCTTAAACCAGGAAAGGTGGTTTCCGACAATGGCACTAACCTCCTCTCGGCCCTCCGACAGGGACAACTGACCCATGTGCCCTGTTTGGCTCATGTCCTTAACTTGGTGGTGCAGCAGTTTTTGGCCAGGTACCCGGGCTTACAGGAGGTCCTGAAGCAGGCCAGGAAACTCTGTGGGCATTTCCGCCGGTCATATAATGCCAGTGCTCAGCTGGCTGAGCTGCAAAAGGATTACAACCTGCCCAAGAACCGCCTAATCTGTGACATGCCCACCAGGTGGAACTCTACGTTGGCCATGCTGCAGCGGCTGCACACGCAGCAGAGGGCCATCAATGAGTATCTGTTGCAATATGGCACCAGGACAGGGTCAGGGGAGCTTGGATTTTTTTTCCCACGCCAGTGGGCCATAATCAGGGATGCATGCACTGTCCTGGCTAGGGATGAGCCGAGCACCCCCCGGTTCGGTCCGCACCAGAACATTCGAACGGACCGAAAGTTTGCACGAATGTTATACACGGGTATATACACGTGTATACTGTGCCACTAACTCCTGCAGATGCCTGTATTAGAGAACAGCAATGACGGGTATATACAGGTGTACACTGTGCCACTAACTCCTGCAGATGCCTGTATTATAGAACAGCAATGACGGGTATATACAGGTGTACACTGTGCCACTAACTCCTGCAGATGCCTGTATTATAGAACAGCAATGACGGGTATATACAGGTGTTCACTGTGCCACTAACTCCTGCAGATGCCTGTATTAGAGAACAGCAATGACGGGTATATACGGGTGTATACTGTGCCACTAACTCCTGCAGATGCCTGTATTAGAGAACAGCAATGACGGGTATATACAGGTGTACACTGTGCCACTAACTCCTGCAGATGCCTGTATTATAGAACAGCAATGATGGGTATATAAAGGTGTACACTGTGCCACTAACTCCTGCAGATGCCTGTATTAGAGAACAGCAATGACGGGTATATACAGGTGTACACTGTGCCACTAACTCCTGCAGATGCCTGTGGTTATAGAACAGCAATGACGGGTATATACGGGTGTACACTGTGCCACTAACTCCTGCAAGTGCCTGTATTAGAGAACAGCAATGACGGGTATATACAGGTGTACACTGTGCCACTAACTCCTGCAGATGCCTGTATTAGAGAACAGCAATGACGGGTATATACAGGTGTATACTGTGCCACTAACTTCTGCAGATGCCTGTATTATAGAACAGCAATGACGGGTATATACAGGTGTATACTGTGCCACTAACTCCTGCAGATGCCTGTATTAGAGAACAGCAATGACGGGTATATACAGGTGTATACTGTGCCACTAACACCTGCAGATGCCTGTATTAGAGAACAGCAATGACGGGTATATACAGGTGTACACTGTGCCACTAACTCCTGCAGATGCCTGTATTATAGAACAGCAATGACGGGTATATACAGATGTAGAAAATAAAATAAATATACTAAAGCGCTAATGAATGATTTGTGTAAACCTAAATAAATAGATCACCAAATGGTGAAAGCTGCAACCATTTAAAGAAAATCTGGTTCCAAAAGTGAATGTAATAAATAATGATGCGCTGCGCACCAACCTATTTATAAATGCACAGATGCGTGATAAGTGGATCAAAAACCTCTGTGTACATGTGACATATATATTCCGTGAAAATATGTGCAAATTAAATCCTTCAATGCATCAAAAATGGTAACAAAAATAGTGCAATACTATTGTTCCATAGAGTAGCATTCAGTCATTGTATAACCATATCTAGGATCCTTCTTTTCACAATGAACTTTTCTCCAAAAAGAAACTGCAACTGATTTTCCAATATGCTAGTCCCAGCCTGTGTAAACACAGCTCCTTCTGATTATCAATGCAAAAGGCTCCCCACACAAGAATTCTCTCTTTACATCAGTCTCCAATTTCCACACATTGCTCATGTAAATAAAAAAAGAAGAGAGAAAAGGAAGAAATCATTGCGCAGTGTTCCATTCAAGGCACAGTTTCAATCAACTGTGATTCGTTCACTCACATAACCTCCGATACAAAATAGCGCTTGTGCAGCTCAGCTATCGTGTCCTCCTCCTCAGGTTGCGAGCGTCACTGGGTATTCCCCCTATGCATTACGTCATACGACACGTGACTTAGTTGATTGAAACTGTTTTAACTAATTTTTAAATAAATAAGCAAATTACGCTATGGAAGCCCTGCTTGTGGTTCTTTTTTGAGGATCTGAGTGGTGGAGGAGGAAAAAGCAGGAGTGGAACAACATAAGGAGCGGTGGAGGAATCGCTGGGGATACTTGATGAGCGTGTGACCCCTGCAGGGGTACGTCAATCTGGTGAGTGGGGACCCATGTGAGGGGGGAGCACCATAAAGTCACCTTTTTCTTTACCTGCAAACTGAAGGATTCCTACCGGCAATATAGAATCACCAAAGTCACCTGACCAAATGCATGAAGGATAGTTGAACATTTTTTTTGTGTAAGGCCTCGTACACACGACCGATTTTCTCGGCAAGAACCAGCAAGAAACTTGCTGGCAGAGAGGTCTTGCCAAGTAAATCGGTCGTGTGTACGCTGCTAGCGTGTTTCTCGTCGAGAAAACCGACAAGAAACCTCGACGAGAAAATAGAGAACCTGCTCTCTATTTTCTCGTCGAGATTCTCCTCGGCGTGTTTCTCGACGAGAAAAGTGAGTGTGTGTACACTTACCTGTCCGCCCGGAAGCCCGCGCATGTTCGAAATGAATTTGACGCATGCGCGGTAGCTTCCTAGGCATACGTAGGGTATACCAAGATGGCGGCGACGGCATCGAATGTGACGAGCGCATGCTCGACGTAGTCGATGACGTCACCGCGTACACTCCTTTCAAAGAACCGCGGGTTCTTTGAAACGAGCGTGTGTACACTCGGCCGGGACAAGTTTCTTGTCCAAGAATCTCGTCGAAAAAAACGACATGTTTTTCTCAACGAGAATCTCGGCCGTGTGTACGAGGCCTCAGGCCTCGTACACACGACCGATTTTCTCATCGTAAAAAACACGTCGTTTTTTTCGACGAGATTCTTGTTAAGCTTGTCGATTTTCTCGTCAAGCTTTCTATGCGTACACGCTGTCATTTTCCAATTTCCTCGTTGTTCTCTGCGCTCACGTCCAGCACGTACGACGGCACTATAAAGGGGAAGATCTTTTTTCTTGGCGCCACCCCTTGGGCTGCTTTTGCTGATCTCGTGTTACCGCGTGTGAAGTAAAAGTTTGGGAAGAGACGATTCGCGCTTTTCAGTCTTCGTACTTTTCAGATCGTTTTCTGCCGTTCAGTTTGTGCTTGTGGGTTCGTATCTTGACTTTCAGGGCGTCTAGGCAGGTTGTATCTGTTTTACAGTGCGTTCTTGCCTGTTTGTTTCTGAATTTCAGTTCGTTATTCATAGGCCTTGCTGTTCTAAAGTGCGTTCTGTTCTGTACGTTCTGATTAGACGACCGTTTCCTAGCCATGTCGCCTGGACGTTCTCGTCGTCGAGTTCGTGCTGTGCGTGCGCTTGGTGTTGGTCTGCTTGTTTTGGACCAAGACCAGTCCATGAATGGTGTGAGGAGGAGTTCATGGACCAAGAATTGGTTGCTCCAGCGGGACCAATTCTGCTACATGCCTCTGCTGCGGGAGATCGTCGAGAGTAATCCTGAGGACTACAGGAATTTTCTGAGGATGTCTGACCCCGTTTTTCAGGAACTGTTGGCTTTGGTGTCCCCCTATATTACCAGGAAGGACACCGTTATGCGGGAAGCCATCAGTGCTGAGCAGAGGCTCATCGCCACGTTGCGTTACCTGGCGACAGGGAGAAGTCTTCAGGACTTGAAGTTCACCACAGGCATCTCCCCCCAGGCTCTGGGCCTCATAATCCCAGACACCTGTTCTGCTATTATACAAGTCCTGCAGGAGGACTATATTAGGGTAAGTTTTCTCCCTTAACATCACATTTTATGTATTACATGTATGCTAATGTATTGTATTTCTTTCATCCTTCCCTAATTACCATGATTGTAATATGCTGAGAATGTCCCCTTTGTCCCCATGCATGTTGGAAGCTTTAGATTGCCCCTTTTTTATCCTCCCTAAATATTTCCCCTCACTAAATTTTCCAGCAGGGGCGCCTGTTGCTCCAAATGTTGGGGGGTTCCAACCCCAATTTCGGAAATAAACTTCCTCCTTTTTTGCTCTGTTGCCTAATAAACGCCCCCAGTTGTCCCCTCCAATGCAGCCATTTAGTCCCCTCTAATGCAGCCATTTAGTCCCCTCTAATGCAGCCAGTTTCCCCCCAGCCCTGCACTTACCTTCTTGTGGTCAGCGCCATCCTTCTTCTGTCCTTGATGTCTTCTCCTTCCCTTCATGTTGCATCAGCCAATCATGTTACCATTAAACAGACTTGGTGAATATGATTGGCAGAGCAGCCTGTCAGTGTTTACACAAGGAATGCCCCCCTCCTTGCGTCCCCGATTTTTCTTTGAGGAAGCCAATTACATCCCTCAGGTTGTAATTTGCAAGACTATTTTAATACCTGTTTCTGCTCTGCAATTTTAACCCCCTAAATGCCGCAATTATTCATATGTCGGTCGCTTTACAAGAGGCCATCCACCTGAATAGTGTGCGGCATAGACAATACATAGGTTCATGCAACGCATGAACCTATGTATTGTTCTGAGTGATGGGCACAGGAGAGAGGGGACAGTGCTCCAGCGCCCACTCTGGACGCACCGCCACTGCAATGCTATCCTGTGGCCAAACACATCTCCCCCCCCCCCAAAATAATTTAGTAATGGCCCATCAGAGGGGGTGATGAATATGATAAATGAGCCTTCCATTATACTTTTTTTACACACCTTAATAAACGTATAATTAGATTGATGTTGGTCTCTAATTTTTTGGGATAGAATTTCCTTGTAATGTATGCCTTTGTTTTTCTAATATTATTTCATCTTGTTTCACTCCACAGCTTCCTTCCACGCCACAGGAATGGCAGACTGTGGCATCGGAGTTTGCCACGCGGTGGGACTTCCCCAACTGCGGTGGTGCCATAGACGGGAAGCACGTCCGCATCGTGCCGCCACCCCGTTCTGGGTCCTACTACTACAATTACAAGGGGTTTCATAGCATTGTGCTGATGGCGGTGGTGTCAGCACGGTATGAATTCCTCTATGTTGATGTAGGGAAGAATGGCCGGATGTCCGATGGGGGATCCTTCATCCAGACGGAGTTTGCCCTCCGTCTCCAGAGTGACGACCTTGCATTGCCACCGGATGCAGGGAATATTGAAGGACTCCCCTTTGTTTTCTTGGCTGATGAAGCCTTCGGACTCGGACGGCATCTTATGAGGCCATTTCCACAGAGGACCCTGACCCCAGAGAAGAGTGTGTTCAATTACCGGCTGGCCAGGGCCCAAAGAGTCGTTGAAAATGCCTTCGGCATAATGGCCAGCCGGTTCCGCCTTTTTATGACTTCCATCCACTTGGCGGACTACAAAATAAACTATGTAGTGTTATGCTGCTGTGTGCTACACAACTTTCTGAGCCAAAAATCTAATTCCTATATGGCCTCAGTTTTGCCAGAGGCTGGACTTTCCCCTGCAAATCCCCTTCCGGGCCTGGAATCTGCCCGTCTTGGCTTGCCCCCCCAAAATGCCCGTGTGGTTCGGGACAAATACATGGAGTATTTCACGGGTAGGGGGGCAATTCCTATGCCAGCCTATGTCTAAGTATCCCAATAAAAATCTTGTTTAAACCTTTAATTATTTGTTCTTTCCTGTCTCCTAGTTTGTCTTTGTGCATTTGTAGTGGCAAGTGTATTTTACTTTAGTAAATAACAACCAATTTCACTATGTTACCTTACAAAAGAACCAAATAAGCTTAGAGAGTATTATAAAAAGAAGCTACACGTTGTTTGTGGTCAAATATTTTACTCTCTGCACATTTTTTTTTGTTTTACTTTGGGGTTGGCCTGGCCACAACCCGGCAAATTTTGGCTTATGAAAATACAAAAATACCACTTGCATTTCTAAAATGACAACATTGGATACCTCTGAGCAATCTGAGACATTCAGTTACACAAACTATGTCTCTATGTGCCCGTCCTAATATGGGGTCCTGCCACCCCTTGCCCAGCCAAAAATTCAATATGCACACATTTTTACTTTTTTGCAAATAGGAAGTTTACAATCCTGATCCCTATTGTCAACATGTGCTATCTGCCATCAGGGGTGATCAATGGACGTGTTTTGGGGGTGCATCCCCTTCCTCAGTTCACCGACTTTTGATACGAGGAAGGGGTTGCACCCACAAAAGACGTACATGGATATCCCCTGATGGCAGATAGCACATGTTCACACACTGTGTGCATATTCAATTTTTGGCTGCTTTGTTACTCAAAAAATTAGAAAAAATATAAAAACAAACATGTAAAAACAAATGTGTTTGGATGGCTTATTGAATTCTCCCCAAAACATCGAGAATGTCTTTAAATGTTTGTTCCATCACATGGATTCTTTGTTTAATTAGGTCCAGTTCCGTGCTACATTCCATCACTTGCTGGATGAGGCGGAGGGCACTGTCAGCAGAGAACCGTGTGCTATCCTTCACAACATTTCCATCCCCTAAAAACCATAAAAAAAATTAATAAAACTCTGCAGGCCTACCTTGCTTACCTTAAGCTGTGGTGTCAGATACTGACCTGTTGTGGTGACCAGATCCACAACGTCATCCACCTCTCCTTCCTGCACTTCTCCTTCCTCCACCTCAACTTCCTGCACATCTTTCGGTTGTGGATCTTTGGGAGTTTGGGGTTGCTTGGAAGTTGTGGGGTGCATGTGCTCCCTGGAGTGTCCTCCTCCCAGTCTTCTCTCCCCTATGAGAATAAAACCAAAGGTCTATTTATCACACTGTAAAAATCTCATTGTTAAACTAAAAACAGGCTAAATTGTTTGGAAGTGGGGTACAAGTGTGTGTTTGTGCGGAATTTAAAGAAAAATGCATTATTTATGACCCCAAATATGTTTAGTATTCACATTTGGATGTCATTTTTTGGACATGGAGGCACCACAAATAAACTCTGATGCACCTGTGTGGGACACCCAAAAAAGGCGGGTCTGGTGGCCCACACTATAGTGCTCCAAAGTACAGATGTGGAAGCAGCTGCTGAGTGTCCTCTCCTTTACACTGATTAAAGTTTGCATTTCATTCTCCTTACAAGCACATCATCTAGACTTAAAAATTATCCACAATACTTGATCAAAAATGGCAGATGTCTAATTACTTTTGTGGCTCTTAAATAAGCCAAAACCGCGGAAAGTGCCCGAACGAAGTGTCGGTAACGTAACGAACGATTACTGTGCCCAACCTAGTTCAAAATATTACATTTTGGAAGGGAGTCCAATATGATAAAAAAAAAAAAATGTCAGTTTCTAAAAAGATTAATAGCAGAAAGGTCGTCATTTTACTTACTTTTAGCGAGCATCCTCTTTATGATCCTCAACTGGTCTGGCTCCCTCAGTTTGAGGTCTGACCACCTCTTTCTGAGCTGCTCATTTGAGCGTTTCACCCCGAACTTCGCCCTCAGACTCTTCACAACTTTAGTGAGGATTTTGGCCTTCCTTCTATTTGGTTTGCTATACGGCCCATGCTTGGCATCATAATCAGCCTTGACCAAGATGTCCACCATCTCCGCCATCTCCGCCAAAGACATATTCGATGCCTTGAATCTCCTCCTTGATCGTGACGTGTCCTCGGTCTCCGGGCTTGTCTCCTCGCTAGTTGCGGAATTATCAGACACCTGCTGTAACTCCGCCATATCTGTCTGCGCGCCGAAAGAGAAGGGGCGGGGAAAAGATGTTAGTTAGAACGTCATGGGCGGGCGACGTGTGCGGAGCGACGTGTTCGAATTTGGACGCATGCGTGGTGTGTATATAGCAAACACACATGTGACTATAGTACGTTCGGTGTGCGGAGAGAGGAGTTCAAGTGACGGACGTGCGAACGAAGGTATGTGATTTTGTGAGACTTGTAAAAATTGTTGGCCTATACTGTCTTGAGATTGGTGGAGGATATATATGGTGACTAGGATGTGAAGGAGGTTAGACTGTTTGCCTCACATTATTTAAATATAATTTTTTTTACTTGCAGATACAATATGAATGTCTTTATTAGCGACAAAGAGTTCCTGGCGGAATTTATTGACCGGGTAAGGGAGCTGCTGGCTCTGTGGGAGACCAAAAACCCCATCCATAAAAAAAAAGGGGTGAGAAAAGCAGCGCTGGAGAAGCTGCTCCCATTTGTGCATACCAAGGTGCCCACAGCCACAGCAAAACAAGTGGACACTAAAATTGGGAGCTTGAGAGGTACCTACAGGACTGAACGCTCTAAGGTGCTGGCTTCTCAGAGGTCAGGAGCAGCAGCAGATGATGTTTATGTCCCGATTTTGTGGTACTACAGCAGGATGTCCTTCCTGGATGACCACATTGAGCCAAGGCCATCACTCTCCACTCTTCCCCCCAGACTTCCCTGCAGCCAACCTGAGCCTTCTCTGGAGCAAGAGGAGGCAGCCATCCTGGATGATCCTGATTTGTCCATCTGGAGCCAGGTATAGTATTAACTAAAAATGTAGTGGGATAAAATTAATGTTTCCCAAATATGTCAGGATGAGAAACATACATTATTTTGTATTCCACAAGTGAAATCATGATCTGTAGACATTATTCTGCACTTAATTGTGTGGTAAATAGTCAAGCTGATGTAGTGGTAAATTTAAAGCAAGAATTTATGCATTTACATTCTAATTGCTTCCATCAGGATTACAAAGTTTGATGCAAAGATTAAACCAACATATTAAACTATGTTCCTTTTTCATACACAGGATGAAATCAGCCAGGAGGAGGGTCTGGAAACTGTCAGGCAGGAGGAGGAAGGGCCCAGTGGCAGTCAGGAGGTGGCAGGGCCCAGTGGCAGCCAGGAGGTGGCAGGGCCCAGTGACAGCCAGAAGGTGGCAGGGCCCAGTGGCAGACAGGAGGTGGCAGGGCCCAGTGGCAGACAGGAGGTGGCAGGGCAAAGGAGAAGCACCAGATCCCAGGTGCCTCCCATCCGGCTTCACAAAAGAGGCAGGAGGGACAGGACCACCAGTGAGGCAGCAATGGCCCTTATTAAAGAGGCCCATGCCACCCTCAAGGAGCCCACATCCCCTGAAGAGGCCATTGCCGGCCTAGTGGAGGCTAAGTTCAAGGTGATGAGCATGGAGCAACGCCTCCTATGCGAGCCCCTGCTCATCACCTTGCTCAACAAGGGGGTGATGGAGCAAATTACCCCCAATACCGCCATATGTGAGGTGGCCCAACTGACCCAACCTCAACCTCCACCTCCACCTTCCTCTTCTGCCCCACCCCCTTCTGCTACACCTCCACCTTCTGCCCCACCCCCTTCTGCTACACCTCCACCTTCTGCCCCACCCTCTTCTGCTACACCTCCACCTTCTGCCCCACCCCCTTCTGCTACACCTCCACCTTCTGCCCCACCCTCTTCTGCTACACCTCCACCTTCTGCCCCACCCTCTTCTGCTACACCTCCACCTTCTGCCCCACCCCCTTCTGCTACACCTCCACCTTCTTCTTCTGCCCCACCCCCTTCTGCTACACCTCCACCTTCTTCTTCTGCCCCACCCCCTTCTGCTACACCTCCACCTCCCCTCCTGACAGGAGTACCCCTCCAGTGGGCCAGCCTCCAGCCAAACGAAGAAGGAAGGCTGCAGGAAAGGCTGCAGGAAAGGCTTCAGGAAAGGCTTCAGGAAAGGCTGCAGGGAAGGTTGCCAGGAAGAAGAGGAAGTGATGGCCTTGCTTCATTGTGGTCGGACAGAAGGCAGCCTGTTGTAGTACCACACACTTGGGACATATATCTCACCTGCTGCTGTTCCTGACCTCTGGGAGGCCAGCATCAGATT
Source organism: Rana muscosa (assembly GCA_029206835.1). Taxonomy (NCBI): domain Eukaryota; kingdom Metazoa; phylum Chordata; class Amphibia; order Anura; family Ranidae; genus Rana; species Rana muscosa. The sequence continues at coordinate 205,639,774 of CM055127.1, read as the reverse complement.
GTGTTCTGAAATGTGGGCCTTCTCAAGCTCCCAATTTTAGTGTCCACACAGGGTTGCTGTGTGCTCTGGGGTCCCTGGGATGCACAAATGGCAGCAGCTTCTCCAGCGCTGCCTTCTCTTTATTTAATTTATAAACATGAATAAATGTGTTTTTTGTTTAAGTTCATACTTGACTATGTGTATTTTTAAATAAAAAAAAAACAAGCTTTGGAGTAAGCAGATACATTTGACTGACAATAAAAGGCACAGATATCACCCCCCCAAAAGAATAACTAAATCTGATTAGCTCAAAAACATGGTGTGACATTTTAAAAATATAGATTCGAAAATTAAATGGGAGATCGCTATCAAAACATTGAGAAATTATAATTAACATCATTTTGAAAAATCTAACCATTTAAATTATTCCTAAAAACTTGCACGATATAATACACATAAATCTTATAAAGAGCAACATGAAAAAGGTTAAAAATAAGGTAGAACTCTGTGTGAATACCAGCAGCAAATGAAGGTCACTCGTTTTGATTAATGTAACATTCTAACGAAGAATTCAATGCAGAACATTTAAACGATGAAATATTTATGAGCGTGACGAATGTGCTCTCTCCATTATGAAGGCTTGTTTTACCAGAAGATGCGCTCCCGTCTCATAGTTGCTTGTGAGCATACGCGCTTTTGGAAGAGTCGTAAAAGCATACACACGAACCATTTTCTCGTCACAAAACAGGCCGACGAGAAACACGACGAGGAAATCTGGAATCCTGACGAGAAAATAGAGAGCAGGTTCTCTATTTTCTCGTCGAGATTCTCGTCAAGTTTCTCGTCGTAAAACCATACACACAAACGTTTTTCTAGACAAAAAAACTCTCGCGGCACTTTTCTTGACTGTTTTGGACGAGAAAATCGGTCGTGTGTACGAGGCCTCAGCGCAAGATTTTTTTGAAACTGTTTTTTTAAACTGTTTTTTGAAACTGTCTTTTGAAACTGATTTTTGAAACTGCTCTGAAACTGTTATGTCAGTACAAGAACACTCTATAGTCATATGAACTTATTCCTTGCCATATATTTACTGAATTTATAATTTTCTAATTATTTTGCCTGGATAAAGAACCATAGGGGATTAACCCTTACTATTAAAGTGGCTAACCATCACATGACCATTGTGATCTAATCTCATTGGTTTAGGGATTGGTGTAACCTACAAAGGAACGCATTGGTTGTCTGGCAGCTCCCACCTGGGGCAGTGATCAGTGACCATATTTGGAATTTGGTGTGCACTATTATACTATATACTTTTTTTAATTTTTGGCACTGGACACACTGAAAACACACCGCTACATAGGTGTATACTGTATAGAATTTATGAGAACTTATGAGGACATCACAATATTCAATATGTTTATTTTTTATCATTTTTTGTAACACTGTTTTCACGAATTGGTTTATGGAATCTGTATTAAGGAGTGATTGACACACATGTAAATAGTCAATACACACACGGTTTTAACCACTTAAGCCCCGGACCATTTCGGGCCATTAGGACCAAGCCTGTTTTTGGGATTCGGCACTGCGCTGCTTTAACTGTAAATTGTGCGGACATGCAATGTTGTACCCAAATGAAATTTGCGTCCTTTTCTTCCCACAAATAGAGCTTTCTTTTAATGGTATTTGATTGCCTCTGCGATTTTTATTTTTTGCGATATAAACAGAAAAAGACCGAAAATTTTGAAAAAAAATGATATTTTCTACTTTTTGTTATAAGAAAAATCGAATAAACTCAATTTTAGTCATACATTTAGGCCAAAATGTATTCAGCCACATGTCTTTAGTAAAAAAAATGTCAATAAGCGTATATTTATTGGTTTGCGCAAAAGTTATAGCGTTTACAAACTAGGGTACATTTTCTGAAATTTACACAGCTTTAAATTTATGACTGCCTATCTCATTTCTTGAGGTGCTAAAATGGCAGGGCAGTACAAAACCCCCCCAAATGACCCCATTTTGGAAAGTAGACACCCCAAGGAAATTACTGAGAGGCATGTTGAGCCCATTGAATATTTTTTTTTTGTCCCAAGTGATTGAATAATGACAAAAAAAAATAAAAAATTACAAAAAGTTGTCACTAAATGATATATTGCTCACACATGCCATGGTTATATGTGGAATTGCACCCCAAAATACATTCTGCTGCTTCTCCTGAGTACGGGGATACCACATGTGTGGGACTTTTTAGGAGCCTAGCCACGTACGGGACCCCGGAAACCAAGCACCGCCTTCAGGATTTCTAAGGGCGCAAATTTTTGATTTCACTCCTCACTACCTATCACAGTTTCGAAGGCCATAAAATGCCAAAATAGCACAAAACCCCCCCAAATGACCCCATTTTGGAAAGTAGACACCCCAAGCTATTTACTGAGAGGCATGTTCAGTCCATGGAATATTTTATATTTTGCCACAAGTTGCGGGAATATGACAAACTTTTTTTTTTTTGCACAAAGTTGTCACTAAATGATAATATTGCTCACACATGCCATGGGCATATGTGAAATTACACCCCAAAATACATTCTGCTGCTTCTCCTGAGTACGGGGATACCACATGTGTGGGACTTTTTGGGAGCCTAGCCGCGTACGGGACCCCAAAAACCAAGCACCGCCTTCAAGGTTTCTAAGGGCATAAATTTTTGATTTCACTCCTCACTACCTATCACAGTTTTGAAGGCCATAAAATGCCAAGATGGCACAAAACCCCCCCAAATGACCCCATTTTGGAAAGTAGACACCCCAAGCTATTTGCTGAGAGGCATGTTGACCCCATTGAATTTTTTTTTTTTGTCCCAAATGATTGAATAATGACAAAAAGAAAAAAAAAATGTACAAAAAGTTGTCACTAAATGATATATTGCTCACACATGCCATGGTTATATGTGGAATTGCACCCCAAAATACATTCTGCTGCTTTTCCTGAGTACGGGGATACCACATGTGTGGGACTTTTTGGGAGCCTAGCCGCGTACAGGGCCCCAAAAACCAAGCACCGCCTTCAGGATTTCTAAGGGCGTAAATTTTTGATTTCACTCCTCACTACCTATCACAGTTTCGAAGGCCATAAAATGCCAAAATAGCACAAAACCCCCCCAAATTACCCCATTTTGGAAAGTAGACACCCCAAGCTATTTGCTGAGAGGCATGTTGAGTCCATGGAATATTTTATATTTTGCCACAGGTTGCGGGAATATGACAAACTGTTTTTTTTTTGCACAAAGTTGTCACTAAATGATATATTACTCACACATGCCATGGGCATATGTGAAATTACACCCCACAATACATTCTGCTGCTTCTCCTGAGTACGGGGATACCACATGTGTGGGACTTTTTGGGAGCCTAGCCGCGTACGGGACCCCAAAAACCAAGCACCGCCTTCAAGGTTTCTAAGGGCATAAATTTTTGATTTCGCTCCTCACTACCTATCACAGTTTTGAAGGCCATAAAATGCCAAGATGGCACAAAACCCCCCCAAATGACCCCATTTTGGAAAGTAGACACCCCAAGCTATTTGCTGAGAGGCATGTTGAGCCCATTGAATATTTTTTTTTTTTGTCCCAAATGATTGAATAATGACAAAAAGAAAAAGAAAAAAAATGTACAAAAAGTTGTCACTAAATGATATATTGCTCACACATGCCATGGTTATATGTGAAATTACACCCCAAAATACATTCTGCTGCTTCTCATGAGTACGGGGATACCACATGTGTGGGACTTTTTGGGAGCCTAGCCGCGTACGGGACCCCAAAAACCAAGCACCGCCTTCAAGGTTTCTAAGGGCAAAAATTTTTGATTTCACTCCTCACTACCTATCACAGTTTTGAAGGCCATAAAATGTCAAAATAGCCCAAAACCCCCACAAATGACCCCATTTTGGAAAGTAGACACCCCAAGCTATTTGCTGAGAGGCATGGTGAGTATTTTACAGCTCTCATTTGTTTTTGAAAATTAAGAAAGACATTTTTTTTTCTTTTTTTTTTTTTACATTTTCAAAACTTTGTGACAAAAAGCGAAATCTGCAAAATACTCAACATACCTCTCAGCAAATAGCTTGGGGTGTCTACTTTCCAAAATGGGGTCATTTGGGGGGGTTTTGTGCCATCTGGGCATTCCATGGCCTCCGAAACTGTGATAGGCAGTGAGGAGTGAAATCAAAAATTTACACCCATAGAAATCCTGAAGGCGGTGCTTGGTTTTTGGGGTCCCGTACGCGACTAGGCTCCCAAAAAGTCCCACACATGTGGTATCCCCGTACTCAGGAGAAGCAACAGAATGTATTTTGGGGTGTAATTCCACATATGCCCATGGCATGTTTGAGCAATATATAATTTAGTGACAACTTTTTGTACATTTTTTTTTTTTTTTTTTTTTGGTCATTATTCAATCACTTGGGACAAAAAAAAAAAATTCAATGGGCTCAACATGCCTCTCAGCAAATAGCTTGAGGTGTCTACTTTACAAAATGGGGTCATTTGGGGGGGTTTTGAACTGTCCTGGCATTTTATGCACAACATTAGGAAGCTTATGTCACACATCATCCACTCTTCTAACCACTTGAAGACAAAGCCCTTTCTGACACTTTTTGTTTACATGAAAAAAAAAATTTTTTTGCAAGAAAATTATGTTGAACCCCCAAACATTATATATTTTTTTAAAGCAAAGGCCCTACAGATTAAAATAGTGGGTGTTGCATTTTTTTTTTCCACACAGTATTTGCGCAGCGATTTTTCAAACGCATTTTTTGGGGGAAAAACACACTTTTTTAATTTTTAATGCACTAAAAAACACTATATTGCCCAAATGTTTGATGAAATAAAAAAGATGATCATAGGCCGAGTACATGGATACCAAACACGACATGCTTTAAAATTGCGCACAAACGCGCAGCGGCGACAAACTACATTCATTTTTAAAAGCATTTAAAAGCCTTTACAGGTTACCACGTTAAATTTACAGAGGAGGTCTACTGCTAAAATGACTGCCCTCGATCTGACCTTCGCGGTGATACCTCACATGCATGATGCAATTGCTGTTTACATATGACGCTAGACCGACGCTTGCGTTCGCCTTTGCGCAATAGCAGGGGGGGACAGCGGTGCTTTTTTTTTTTTTTTATTATTTATTTGGCTTTTTTATTTTATTTTTAAACAGTGCCTTCCATATTTTATTTTTTTACCATTTTTATCGTTATCTCAGGGAATGTAAATATCCCCTATGATAGCAATAGGTAGTGACAGGTACTCTTTTTTTGAAAAAAAATGGGGGGTTAGACCCTAGATCTTTCCTCTGCCCTCAAAGCATCTGACCACACCAAGATCGGTGTGATAAAATGCTTTCCCAATTTCCCAATGGCGCTTTTTATATCCGGGGGGGGGGGACATTCCCTCCCACTGCTTGTAAAAGCAGTCTAGAGGCTAATTATCTGCTAGAATTGCTTTTACATGAAAGCCGGCTGCTGGCTGAAAAGAATGATACCAAGATGATACCTAATCCCGCAGGCATCATTCTGGTATAAACATTCAAAGTCCAGCAACATACCAGTACGTTGCTGGTCCTTGTTGGACATGTATTGTAATCTTTTTTTTCATACAGCCTATTGGCTGAATGAAAAAAAGAGATTGATTGGTGGGTATGCCCACCATTAGAATACCTCCCTTCATCCACCCACTTCTAATGATGGGCATATATGCCGAAGCATGGGGGCATCCTCCCGCAAAAAAGTTATGCCGCGTACACACGGTCAAGCCTTCGTCGGAATTTCGACCGTATGTACGCGGCATAAAAGGTTATGCCACGTACACACGGTCGGACTTTTCCACGGGCAAGCCTCCGTTGGAATTTCGACCGTATATACGCGGCATTAGGAGCAAAATCGCTCCTCCTCCCCTGCTGCCCCCATGCTTCGGCATATATGCTCTTTTTTTAACTGTGGTGGTGAAATCACCTCCTACAGCGTTGGAGTCACGGCTTTATGTATCGTGGGATCAAACGCTGTTGCTGTCAAGATAAATAGATCCGCGCTGCAACTGAATGGCGTACCTGCTAAGCAAATGGTGGTTAACATTAAAACAAAGTAACATTACAGTACAACAGTAAGACCTTACCATGCCATACCTGCAAAGCAAATACCAAAACAAAACCTAGTAAAAAATAAAAAAATGTTTTAACGCAACCTGTGCCTAAAATATATATATGCCGAAGCATGGGGGCATCCTCCCGCAAAAAAGTTATGCCGCGTACACACGGTCGGAATTTTCCACGGGCAGGCCTCGGTCGGAATTTCGACCGTATGTACGCGGCATTAGGAGCAAAATCGCTCCTCCGCCCCTGCTGCCCCCATGCTTCGGCATATATGCTCTTTTTTTTAACTGTGGTGGTGAAATCACCTCCTACAGCGTTGGAGTCACGGCTTTATGTATCGTGGGAGCAAACGCTGTTGCTGTCAAGATAAATAGATCCGCACTGCAACTGAATGGCGTACCTGCTAAGCAAATGGTGGTTAACATTAAAACAAAGTAACATTACAGTACAACAGTAAGACCTTACCATGCCATACCTGCAAAGAAAATACCAAAACAAAACCTAGTAAAAAATAAAAAAAATGTTTTAACGCAACCTGTGCCTAAAATATATATATGCCGAAGCATGGGGGCATCCTCCCGCAAAAAAGTTATGCCGCGTACACACGGTCGGAATTTTCCACGGGCAGGCCTCCGTCGGAATTTCGACCGTATGTACGCGGCATTAGGAGCAAAATCGCTCCTCCGCCCCTGCTGCCCCCATGCTTCGGCATATATGCTCTTTTTTTTAACTGTGGTGGTGAAATCACCTCCTACAGCACTGGAGTCACGGCTTTATGTATCGTGGGAGCAAACGCTGTTGCTGTCAAGATAAATAATTCCGCGCTGCAGTTGAATGGCGCACCTGAAAACAAAAAATTACATACCTGAAAAGCAAGCATGATAAAACATTGCAGAATAGAATACAGTAAAAAAGAGCAGAACAATAGAGAGAAAATAGAGAGAGAGAGAACAATAAAACGACAACTATTTTTGGTTTTTTTATTTTATATATTTTTTGTGTTTTGTTTTTTACGTTTTTTTTTTTCTTTTTTACACTTTTTTTTGTAACTTTACAACTGTAATGGTTCGGGTCTCTCAAAATGTAATGGCATCTTGGGAGACCCTGTGTAAGTGTGTCCTTGTCTGTGAAATGCTGTACCCTACGCTAAAACTTCACTTTTGAGTGGTAGCATTCAAAACATTCACCTTGGCAAAGACCAGGCTTGTCAGGACAGAGTGGACAAAAACTACGGGTGTCACGCCTAAATCCGCGCTTGCTACAGACACGACATCTTTTTTGGGGGTGGCTTTGGGTAGGGGTACTCGGGAGGACATACGAATAATGCCTCTCATGCAGCCGGCTTACTGCATTTGGTTGGGGATGGTGAGGTGCAGAACCGCCTGGATACAGGAGTTCTGTGACTATCTCATTCTGGAATTTTAGAAGAGATAACGTCCCGCCTGAAGCTCTGTATAGCACATGAGCGTTCAGCAAAGCCAATTGGAATAATGATAGAGACACTTTTTTGTACCAGCGTCTCGCCTTACGGTCAATTAGATACGGCGCCATCAACTGGTCGTTGAGGTCCACCCCTCCCATATTTTGGTTATATTCGTGGACACAGAGGGGTTTCTCCACAACACCAGTCGCCGTACGAATTTGGACTGTCGTGTCTGCATGAAGGGAGGTAAGAAGGAAAACATTCTTATTGTCCCTCCACTTCATAGCGAGCAAGTTATTACACTTCAAGCAGGCTCTCTCCCCCAGCCTAAGACGGGCATCTACAAGCCGCTGGGGAAAGCCCCGGCGATTAGGTCGCACGGTGCCACATGCTCCAATCTTATGATCAAACAAGTGACTAAACAGTGGCACGCTCGTGTAATAATTGTCCACATACAAGTGGTACCCCTTTCCGAATAAGGGTGACACCAAGTTCCACACTATCTTGCCAGCGCTCCCTATGTAATCCGGGCAGTTGACCGACTCAATCTGACTGTCTTTTCCCTCATAAACCGTAAAGTTCACTACATAGCCTGTTGCCCTGTCACAGAACTTGTAGAGCTTGACCCCGTATCTGGCACGCTTGCTGGGAAGGTACTGCTTGAAAGACAAGCGGCCAGAAAATTTAATCAGGGACTCATCAACGCAGACAACTTGATCGGGAGTAAACAAGGCTGCAAAACGTTCGTTGAAGTGGTTTATGAGGGGCCGAATTTTATAGAGCCGGTCGTATTCAGGGTCCCCACGTGGATGACAAAGTTCATTGTCGTTGAAGTGCATGAACCGCAAAATCTGCTCGTATCGTGCCCTGGACATGGAGGCAGAGAACACGGGCATGTGGTCAATTGGGTGCGTGGACCAATAAGCACGCAATGACGGAAATTTATGTGTGCCCATGTTGAGGGAAAGGCCCAGAAAGGTCTTAAATTCGGAAACCGTAATTGGTTTCCAATTTCTGGCAATTTTAGGCAACTGGGGGTTAGCGGTGATAAATTGACCAGCATATAAATTACTCTGGTCCACAATAGATCTATAGAGATCTTCCGTGAAAAACAACGAATAAAAATCAATTGGAATAAAATCAGCTGTTTCCACCTGAATACCGGGTTGGGCAGTGAATGGGGGAAGTACGGGTTCTGCAGAAGTGGTGGGGACCCAATCAGGATAGGCGAATTCTGCAGGAAGGGCAGTATGGGCACGACGGGCCTGCCTTTGTCTTCTTGGTGGCAGCGGGACACTACTTGTGCTTGCCACCTCGCCAGCTTGAACTGCACTTATGGGACTCGCCACATCACCAAGTGTTACTGCAGTGCTGGATGTACGTCCAGGCTGTACTAGGCCGCTGGTGCTTGCCAGTTCACCAGAAGGAATAGCGGCGCTAGTACTACTCTGCTCCATGATACGAGAGACCTGCGGTTCTTGCTCCTCAACAACCTCAGAAGATCGGGATCGGGTACGCCTGACCTTAGCAGGGACCTCAACTTCGTCGTCAGAGCTATCTGACGTGGGGCCGCTGACGTCACTGTCTTCTACGGGAAGATATTCTGAGCCTGAATCTGACAGATACGTGACCTCCTCTTCACTATCTGTCATGCTCAGAATCTCGTAGGCCTCTTTACTAGTGTACCTTCGTCTTGCCATTTTGGGCTCTAAATTTAGGGGTACACTAGTAAGATTCACAGGAAAAAAAGCACCTGACTGTCGTCAGCAAATATATCAAACGCTACAAAAAAACTGTTAGCGATCGCAGGGATCAGGCCTGTCTCTGCGAACGCTGCAGTTATGTGTGTTGTGTTTGGTAAGTGACAGTGATCGATCGATACTGCACTTGGGTGGGCTGGGCTGGGCTGGGCTGGGCGGAGGGGCTAAACGCAGGCGCTAGCAGGTATCTGGGCTGATCCCGCTAACACTGCGTTTTTGGGAACCCTAAACCGCTGGGGATGCTAGTATAGATCTGATCAGATACTATACCACTAAGGGGGGTGTATGCTTTGCGCGTGGGTGTTAGCGTTACTGGCACTAACCTAACACTGCCTGGGGCGACGCAGACCCTCTCTGGCGCTAAAACCTAATTGATCTCACCCGCCGGGCGATCAGGGGGGTTAAACCTTTATTGGGTTATATACGGCGGGTGCCCTGATGCTATAAAAAGCAAACTAATCAACCAGCGTCACCCGTAACCTTTATATGGTGATCACTGGTGAAAGGGTTAACTAGGGGCAATCAGGGGGTTAAAACCTTTATTAGGTTAAATATGGGGGTACCTGACACTATATAAAAACCTGACGGGTAACCTAAATAACTAAATAACTTACTGGCTAACCAGTGACACCAGTGACGCTTATACGGCGATCACTGGTGAAAGGGTTAACTCTAGGGGCAATCAGGGGGTTAAAATAATATATGGGGGTACCTGACACCAATAAAAACCTGCGGCGAACCTAAAAAAATAAATAACTGCCTATCTAAAACACCAGCGACACGAATACAGCGATCGGAAAAACAATCGCTTAGTGACGCTGAAGTTGGGGGGTGAAAGGGTTACCTGGGGGGTGATCAAGGGGTTAAACCTTTATTAGGGGGGGTTAGGGGGCTACCCTGGACCTAAAGGGGCCTAATCCTAACTGCCCTGCAACTTTTTACAATCACAGATGACACTAAATGCAGTGATCAGTAAAATAAATGATCACTGCAATCAGTGACACTGTGATTGGGGGCTTTGGGGTGACCTGGGGGGTGATCTGGGGGTGACTGGGGGGTGATTTGTGTGCCTATGTGTACCTACGTGTCAGTGGACTGTTGGAGCACTAACCTCTGTCTTCACTCCTCGGCGCCGGGAACGAAAAGACCGCGGCGAGGGAGATGACATCACTTCCTCCAGCCTGTGTTTACATCACATGGCGGAGGAAGCAATTTCATTGGCCGGGAGCGATCGCGAGGGGGGGCGGAATCGAGCGGCCGCCCCCTCATGCCTGATCGCTCCCGAACACTTAACGGCCGCTCACTGCAGTGAAGGGGGGTCCGGATGGACCCCCCAACTGCACAAAGGCGATCACGTAGATCTACGTGATTCTGCCTGTCCGTGCCATTCTGCCGACGTAAATCGGCGGTGGGCGGTCGTTAAGTGGTTAAGTGGCAACTTAGAGGCCCAATTTAGCACATTGTCACAAACCCCACAGGGTACTGTGAGAGTCAGGAGTGTTTCAAAGTTATCACATATAAGTTGAGGATTACAATATAGCTTGAGACATCAACACGTATTGTACACAGTTCCAATATTAAGGGCACAGTAGCCGTAAACCCACCTAATAGAAGGCAAGACAACTAGTCCTTTGAACTTAAAGCAGCGCCAATACCCCACACCCTACATTACATATTGGAAAATCAGTTGCAGTTTCTTTTTGGAGAAAAGTTCATTGTGAAAAGAAGGATCCTAGATATGGTCATACATTGACTGCATGCTACTCGATAGAACAATAGTATTGCACTATTTTTGTTACCATTTTTGATGCATTGAAGGATTTAATTTGCACATATTTTCCCGGAATATATATGTCACATGTACACAGAGGTTTTTGATCCACTTATCACGCATCTGTGCATTTATAAATAGGTTGGTGCGCAGCGCATCATTATTTATTATATATACAGGTGTACACTGTGCCACTAACTCCTGCAGATGCCTGTATTAGAGAACAGCAATGACGGGTATATACAGGTGTATAAAAATTATATATATAGTGAAGTCCCCTGGCCTTCTTTCACTATCCCGGCGCAATGATAATCACAAACCCCCTATAACCGACTAATCAAAAATATTGTAGGCAATATCTTCAAACCCCACAAATAAAGCAGCAGCTCAAAAAGCAAAATTGCAATCACATAAGACAAAAAATAAAAAAGGGTAGTAAAACTAACACAAAACCTTGGGGGGGTATTGTAAGTTTGACACAGCAGCGCTAAGTGGCCAGTAGTGATGAGCCGAACACCCCCGGGTTCGGTTCGCACCAGAACCCGCGAACGGACCGAAAGTTCGCACAAACTTTAGAACCCTATTAAATACAATGGATGCGAACGTTCGAAATCTAAAGTGCTAATTATAAGGACTAATATGCATGTTATTGTCCTAAAAAGGGTTTGGGAACCCGGGTTCTGCACCAGGGGACATGTATCAATCCAAAAAAAAGTTTTCAAAACGGCCGTTTTTCGGGAGCAGTCATTTTAATGATGCATAAAGTGAAAAAATAAAGTCAAATATTCCTTTAAATATCGTACCTGGGGGGTGTCTAAAGTATGCCTGTGAAGTGCCACGTGTTTCCCGTGTTTAGAACTGTCCCTGCACAAAATTAAATTTCTAAAGGAAAAAAAGCCATTTAAAACTGCTTGCGGCTTTAATGTAATGTCTGGTCCCGGTAATATGGATGAAAATCTTTAAGAAAAATGGCATAGCTACATCATCACAGCCCCTCCCCCCCTACCCCAGCCCATTACCAGCCCCTTTGGGTCTTGTATGGATATTAAGGGGAACCCCGCACACAAAATAAAAAAGGCCCTATATACTCTGAACAGCCGTATACAGGCGGTGCATACAAGACAGGGACTGTAGGTTTGTTCTTATGTAGAATATGTTTGTAATTTTGAACAGGTACATTGTTTAAGTGTAGCTCCAGCCCAAAAATCTATTTTTAAGCTTTTTGGAAAACATAGGGAAGGGTTATCACCCCTGTAACATTTGTTTTGCTGTCTGTGCAGTGTGCACCTGTTCAGAACAGTTCACCTCACTTTCCGTCCTAATGACAAATGTTTTTTGAAAATTTGGGGTTTTTATTGAAACAAGAATTGGTGATAAAGCATCAGTGTAGAGGAGACACTTTTTTTCCCATATTAACTCTTACAGGAGAGAATTTGCCTTCCTAGGGGTAGATTTCCTCTCACTTCCTGTTGTATCCTTCCGTTTGCAAGGAGGAGTCGTTTGTAAGTTGGATGTTTGAAAGTAGGGGCCTGCCATATATACTCAGCTGAAATTTGTCCCTTAAATGTTGGTGTTGCCACAACACTGTGAGCCCTCACAGTTACTCTTGGTGGGCGCATGAATGGGCCCTGCTGTGAATTATTAGATCAAGAATTGTAATTGCATGCCCCTGTTGAACATGGGCTGAAAAATTGGGCCTTTGTTGGTGGTGGTGGTGGTGTTGACACAACACTGTAAGAACTCACAGTTACTCTTGGTGGGCGCAGGAATGGGCCCTGCTGTGAATTTTTAGATCAAGAATTGTAATTGCATGCCCCTGTTGAACAGGGGCTGAAAAATTGGGCCTTTGGTGGTGGTGGTGGTGTTGACACAACACTGTAAGGCCTCACAGTTACTCTTGGTGGGCGCAGGAATGGGCCCTGCTGTGAATTACTAGATCAAGAATTGTAATTACATGCCCCTGTTAAACAGGGGCAGAAAAATTGGGCCTTAGGCACTGGTGCCACAACACTGCAACCCCTCACAGATACTGTACTTGGAGCACAGCAATGAGCCCTGTTGCAAAGTATTGCATCAAAAATTGTAATTACACGCCCCTGTTAAACAGGGGCAGAAAAATTGAGCCTTAGCCACTGGTGCTGGTGCCACGACACTGCAACCTCTCCCAGATACTCTAGTTGGAGTGCAGGAATGAGCCCTGCTGCAAAGCATTGCATAAAAAATTGTAATTACATGCCCCTGTTAAACAGGGGCTGAAAAATTGGGCCTTAGCCACTGGTGGCGGCACCCAGAAACAAAAATGTTCTTCCAAGCTATCATCAATCGGATCATTGAGGAGGAGGAGGATAGTCAGTCAACATAACAGGACAGTCTATCAGCATCAGCATCAGTCTTGAAGGGATGTGACATTTGAAAATAAATTAGTCTGTTATATCAACTTCAGGTGTTTGGTAGCTGGTGGTGATCCAAGACTGGTTCATCTTTATGAAGGTCAGTCGATCAACAGAGTCGGTGGACAGGCGCACCCTGTGATCCGTGACAAATCCTCTAGCAGCACTGAATGTGCGTTCTAAAAGAACGCTGGATGCAGGACAGGCCAGTAGCTCAATTGCATACTGTGCAAGCTCTGGCCAGTGATCCATCCTCAAGACCCAGTAAGCCAGAGGATTTTCGGTGGGGAAGGTGTCCAAGTCTGACCTTGCCCCTAGGTATTCCTGCACCATGTATATCAGACGCTGGCGATGGTTGCTGGAACCGATCATACCTTGGGGCTGCGGACTAAAGAATTGTCTGAATGCATCGGTCAGACGGCCACCTTCCCCACCGCTCCTTCTTTGACTGACCGAAGCCTCAGCAACTCGTTGTCCAGGACCAGGAGTTTGTAACCTCCCAGTCTCTGGGAACGCATTGCACAGACCTTTCTGCAAGGCCTCCCGGAGTTGTCTCATCCTCTGCTCCCTCTGCGACGGTAAGATAAGGTCCGCAACCTTACCCTTGTACCGCGGATCAAGGAGAGTGGCCAGCCAGTAATGGTCCCTCTCCTTGATCCGAAGAATACGAGGATCCTTCCGCAGACTTTGCAGGATCAGGGAGGCCATGCAGCGTAGGTTAGCTGAGGCATTCGGTCCGGAGTCCTCTGGGTCACTAAGGACGACATGATCCGCAGCCACCTCCTCCCAGCCACGTACAAGTCCACTGGTTTCTTGGGACTGTAAATCATCCCTAAAAGACTGCTGCTGATGATGCTGAGTGCCAGGCTCCACCTCCATGCTGACACAATCCTCCTCCTCCTCTTCCTGTGCGATGGGTGGGACAGAAGGAACACTGTCTGGGTAAAGGGGGCCTTGAGAGGCAAGGAAGTCCTCCTCTTCCTACTTCTGTTCTGCCTCAAGTGCCCTGTCCATTATTCCACGCAGCGTATGTTCCAACAGGTGGACAAGAGGTACAGTGTCACTGATGCATGCACTGTCACTGCTCACCATCCTCGTGGCCTCCTCAAATGGTGCCAGGACAGTGCATGCATCCCTGATCATGCCCCACTGGCGTGGTGAAAAAACCCGAGCTCCCCTGACCCTGTCCTGGTGCCGTAGTCGCACAAGTACTCATTTATGGCCCTCTGCTGCGTGTGCAGCCGCTGCAGCATGGCCAACGCTGAGTTCCACCTGGTGGGCATGTCACATATAAGGCGGCTATTGGGCAGGTTCAACTCCTTTTGCAGCTCAGCCAGGCAAGCACTGGCATTATAAGATCTGCGGAAATGCACACAGACTTTCCTGGCCTGCCTCAGGAGATCCTGTAAGCCCGGGTACCTGCCCAAGAACCGCTGCACCACCAGGTTAAGGACGTGAGCCACACAGGGCACATGGGTCAGTTGTCCCTGTCGGAGAGCGGAGAGGAGGTTGGTGCCATTGTCGCAAACTACCATTCCTGGCTTAAGCTGGCGTGGCGTCAACCACCTCTCAGCCTGCCCCTGCAGAGCAGACAGAACCTCTGCCCCAGTGTGGCTCCTGTCCCCCAAACACACCAGCGCAAGCACTGCATGGCATCTTTTTGCCTGCGTACTTGCGTAGCCCCTTGAACGCCTACGGATCACTGCTGGTTCCGAGGACAAAGCACAGGAAGAGGCCATGGAGGAAGAAGAAGAGGAGGGGGTGGAGGAGAGAGGTGTGTCACAACCAGTAGTAGCATTTTGGAGGCGTGGCGTTGGAACAACCTCCAACACTACTACACCTTGTCCTGCATCCTTCCCAGCTGCCAAAAGAGTGACCCAATGGGCCGTGAAAGAAAGGTAACGTCCCTGTCCATGCCTGCTGGACCATGAGTCAGCGGTAATATGCACCTTACCGCTGACCGCCCTGTCCAGCGAGGCCAAGACATTGCCTTCCACATGCCGGTAGAGAGCCGGAATCGCCTTCCGTGAGAAAAAGTGGCGTTTGGGAACCTGCCACTGAGGAACCGCACATTGCACAAACTCACGGAAGGGGGCCAAGTCTACCAACTGAAAAGGCAGCAGTTGAAGCTAGCAATTTAGCCAAGCTAGCATTCAACCGCTGGGCATGTGGATGGCTGGGAGTGAACTTCTTTCGACGGTCCAGCAGCTGGGGCAGGGAAATTTGCCTGCTAGAATCGGACGTCGGTGTACTGCTAGCAGAGTGCCCGCAAGTACTTGGCTGTGACACACCTAATTCTACACCTTCATTCCTCTCAGTGCAGGTTTCAGAGAGGACTGAAGGTATAGTGGGGTTGGAGATCTCAGCTGATGCGGTGCAAGGAGAGGTCCGCTTTGTTCTTTGGTGTGGGTCTTTAAGGTAGGCTTGCCAACGAGCTGCATGGCAGGTCAACATATGTCTGGTCAAGCATGTGGTGACCAAGCGGGTGATGTTTTAACCACGCGATATACGCTTGAGACATATGTTGCAAACAGCAGCTGTGCGATCTGATGCACTGGACTCAAAAAAGGCCCACACCAAAGAACTTTTTGAATAACGAGCAGAGGCAGCGCCCTGCACAGGCGGAGCTCTGCGGTGTGATTCCGTCGGTGCGCTGCCCTTACGCTGGCCCCCCCGAGGTTATCCTGCTTCGTTGGAGATGTGCCTCCTCCTCATCCTCCTCCTCCTCCTCCTCCTCTCTCCTATTAGGCACCCACGTGGAGTCAGTGACCTCATCATCCCCTCCCTCCTCATCACTGGCAGTATGCTGCAGCTGCTGGAACATGACTGCCAGATTGGTGTCCTTCTTGAGCATCCCCTCTCTCTGCTCTCACGCTACTGCCTTCCTCTAGCTGGGTATCATCATCAGACCCTTCGAAACGCTGGGCATCCTCCTGGAGCATGTACCCAACACTGTGCTCAAACAGTTCGGGGGACTCCTCAGGAGTACATGGTTGGTCTAGGGAAGGAGTGACTGATGATGACATTGATACCAGGGAAGAGGACGCTTTGGCAGCTGCTTTGCCAGTACCCTGAGCCTGGGTGAGAGAGGATGAGGAGGATGAGGAGGGCTTGGTCATCCACTCTACCAAGTCTTCGGCATGATGCGGCTCAACACATCCAGCTGCCGAAAAGAAGGACAAGCGTGTCCCATGGCCACGTGCTGATGGCGATTCACCGCGTCCACGACCAGCACTGTTGTCTCTAGACACAGAGCCTGCTTGCCCTCTTTTATTGGCTCCTGACTGTCTGCCTCTCCTTGTTTGCCTTCCAGACATTCTAATGGCCTGCAGGGAAATGGGAAAACCAGCAATAAGGCCTAGCTTCAGGAGTATATTTTGCAGGAATCACACTACGCCTGCTGTAGGTGCTGCAAATGCCTGTTGGTGTAACACACCAGGAAAAAGCAGCAATACAGGCTAACTTCAGGTGTAATATGATCAGGAGGCACACTCCGCCCACTGTAAGTGCTGCAAATGCCTGTTGGTGTAACACACCAGGAAAAAGCAGCAATACAGGCTAACTTCAGGTGTAATATGATCAGGAGGCACACTCCGCCCGCTGTAAGTGCCGCAAATGCCTGTTGGTGTAACACACCAGGAAAAAGCAGCAATACAGGCTAACTTCAGGTGTAATATGATCAGGATGCACACTCCGCCCGCTGTAAGTGCCGCAAATGCCTGTTGGTGTAACACCCCAGGAAAAAGCAGCAATACAGGCTAACTTCAGGTGTAATATGATCAGGAGGCACACTCCGCCCGCTGTAAGTGCCGCAAATGCCTGTTGGTATAACACACCAGGAAAAAGCAGCAATACAGGCTAACTTCAGGTGTAATATGATCAGGAGGCACACTCCGCCCGCTGTAAGTGCCGCAAATGCCTGTTGGTGTAACACACCAGGAAAAAGCAGCAATACAGGCTAACTTCAGGTGTAATATGATCAGGAGGCACACTCCGCCCGCTGTAAGTGCCGCAAATGCCTGTTGGTGTAACACACCAGGAAAAAGCAGCAATACAGGCTAACTTCAGGTGTAATATGATCAGGAGGCACACTCCGCCCGCTGTAAGTGCTGCAAATGCCTGTTGGTGTAACACACCAGGAAAAAGCAGCAATACAGGCTAACTTCAGGTGTAATATGATCAGGAGGCACACTCCGCCCGCTGTAAATTTTTATTTATTTTGAAAACTACTGCCGATTTTTACAATATATACGAAAAGAAAATAACATAGGCCTCGTACACACGACCGATTTTCTCGGCAAGAACCAGCAAGAAACTTGCTGGCAGAGAGGTCTTGCCGAGTAAATCGGTCGTGTGTACGCTGCTATCGGGTTTCTCGTCGAGAAAACCGACAAGAAACATCGACGAGAAAATAGAGAACCTGCTCTCTATTTTCTCGTTGAGATTCTCCTCGGCATGTTTCTCGACGAGAAAAGTGAGTGTGTGTACTCTTACCTGTCCTCCCCGAAGCCCGCGCATGTTCGAAATGAATTAGACGCATGCGCGGTAGCTTCCTAGGCATACGTAGGGTATACCAAGATGGCGGCGACGGCATCGAATGTGACGAGCGCATGCTCGACGTAGTCGATGACGTCACCGCGTACGCTCCTTTCAAAGAACCGCGGCTTCTTTGAAACGAGCGTGTGTACACTCGGCCGGGACAAGTTTCTTGTCCAAGAATCTTGTTGAAAAAAACGACATGTTTTTTTCAACGAGAATCTCAGCCGTGTGTACGAGGCCATATACATTAAAGAACCCCTAACACATCAAACTAACACATATTTACATAAACTCACCACCACCACCCTTACCCATTGTCCGACCACCCACACGTGGGTCTCTCATTATATACATATCCGAAATCCTAAAATACAAGAAAAAAACACATCACCCACTAATCCTACAAAAATCCTAATACTAACACACATCAAACCTAACACTAACACCAAATCTAACACTAACACCAACCACCCATCGGCTACTTACAGGCGAGAATGCAAACGAGGTCTAGAATGCCTGCAAGCCCTACTGTTAAAAAAAAGAGAAACTCAAAATCTAAGGGGAGTGAAAAGGACAGAAAGAACCACCCCCCGAAAGGAAACAGGCCCAGAGCCTCAAGGAGGCCGGAAGGAGAAACCCCTCCACAGCCGGGCACTCCTATTGGCTCCAACCCTCTCCCTCTAAAGACTCCTCACCTTCACCAACTCCCGGAAGATATCACCCACCACCTCATGCGTGGACAGGACTTTGCCCCTAGTGGACACCAAACACAGAGCGTGCCATGTGTAATAGAGAGCCACTAAACTAGCTAAATAAAGTGACGATAACTCAAACCCTCTGTGAACCCTGAAGTCGCCGTACACCACCTCAGAGTAAGTCAAGGACGAGAGTCGGGGATAACCAATGGCTTCCCCTGCCCCCTCGAGAACCTCAATGTTGAAGGGGCATTCGACCAGAAAATGGTCCATGGTCTCCAATGCCCCCCCACATTCTGCACAAGGACAACCTCTGTCCCCTAGGTTCCTATACTTTAGGTTTCCACGGACATAGAGGCATCCATGGAAGGCCCTCCACGCAAGATCCCAAAACTTGCTTGGGATTCTTGGGGAATTCAGAAGGGCTAGTCCCTTCTCAAGGACTCTCTCCGGGCAATCCCTTAAAGACAGTGGCTTCAAAATGTCCGAGGCCATGACTCTTGAGTACAGCTCACGCCGACCCGAAGAGCCCACCTCAAGGGCAGTTATCCGCCACTGCCTCAGTTCCTTCAAAGCTTGAGGGACATAGGACGGGAGATACCCGTGTGATCTACGAAAATCACCGGGCCGACCCCCATCCTCCCACCTACTCAGGAACAGCAAGAGCCAGTTCTTGCATGAGCGCTCCCACAGAGTAGGCAGGTCCACAAAGATGGACTGTAGGTTGAATTTCACAAATAAGGTGATGAAAAACACCACCGGATTGATCATATTCAACCCACCGCGCCTCCTCTGTCGGTACGTGACTTCCCTCTTGATCAGATTTAGCCTGTTTCCCCACAACAGCAGGAAAAACAGGCCAGAAATCCGGGCATAGAGAGATGCAGGCAAAATACAAACGTAGCAGACATAGAGGAATTCTGGCAGTAGGTATGTTTTGACCAGGCTTACCCTTTCCCTCAATGACAGCTTCCAGCCCCTCCAGGCATTCACCTTCCGAGATGCACCGACCAGTCTGGGCTCCCAATTTAGCTTGGGGTAATCACCCGGGCCAAATAGGATGCCAAGAATTTTAACTTCTGGCTGGGGCTGAGGAAACACGTCCGGAAGAGCGAACTGCTCGCCTTCCTTCCCCAACCAGAGAACTTCGCTCTTGCCCCAATTGACCAATGAACCAGATGCCTCGGAGTAGCTCCCAATTTGCGTTTCCACAAAGAGGGCCTCCTCGCGGCTGGACACCACCACGAGACATCGTCCGCGTAGGCCACCACCCTCACTGCCGGATCCGGACCAATGCAAGGCTCCACCGGAACCCCCCTCAAACGCTCACAGTCGAGCCTTCTCACAAAGGGATCGACGGCAAAGACGTAGAGAAGGGGGCTCAACGGGCAACCCTGCCTGACCCCAGAGTCCACAGCAAAGGCAGGGCCCACCCAACCATTGACAAGAGGGAAGCTCACCGCCCCTCTGTACAATACTTTCAGCCAATTCACAAATTGCTCAGGCAAACCGTACTTTCTCAGAAGAAGCCACAGGTACTCATGGTTCACCCGGTCAAAAGCCTTGGCCTGGTCTAATGCCAGCAGATACCGCCCATCCCCCGTTGCCCTGCACCTTTCCACAGCCTCCCGGACGTTCAGGACGGCACTAAAGGTGCCCCGGACAGGAATTGCGCAGTGCTGGGAGACAGAAAGCATCTTGTCAGCGACTGCTGACATACGCAAAAAGAGTATTTTCGCCAACAACTTCCTATCTGTAGTGAGAAGGGCGATCGGGCGCCAGTTCTCAATCACAGTCGGATCTTTCCCCTTTGACAGCAGAATCAAGGATGACCTTCTCATTGAGGGAGGGAGCAGGCCGTTGGCCAAACACTCATTGAAAACCTCCCTCAAGTGAGGAGCCAAAAGACTCTTAAAGGTTTTATAAAATTCAGCCGTAAGCCCATCGGGCCCCGGCGACTTTTTCAAGGACAAAGAGTCGATGGCCTGCTCAATTTCTGCAACCGAGATTTCTGCTGTCAGAGAGTCCGGGAGATCAGGCCCTGCACGAAGCGGGGTCTCATCAAGAAACGCCCTGGCTTTCTCCATATCTAAAGGCTTCCTTCGAAGGTCTGAAAAATGGTCCCTGATGATGCCCAGGATACACGGTCTGGAC
This sequence comes from Rana muscosa, assembly GCA_029206835.1. Classification (NCBI taxonomy): domain Eukaryota; kingdom Metazoa; phylum Chordata; class Amphibia; order Anura; family Ranidae; genus Rana; species Rana muscosa. Next base: position 205,618,911 of record CM055127.1, on the reverse strand, counting down.
CGGACCAGGGACCCCGAGGCATCCCTCAAGCCATGTATGACCTTCAAACTCACCGCCTCACCACAGCTCTTGTAGGGATCCGGGGAGGAAAACTTCCCGTAATCCCTTTCAAGGACCAGGGAGGCAAGGCGGTCATACTGACACCCCTTCATCCGAAGCTTCAGATCGGATATCTGTTCCTGAGGGCCCCCAGCTGAAACCAGGCGGTCTAACTGCCTGCGCAACCTCTGGTAGGCCAGGTACTTGGATGTCGCCCGGGACCTAGAGATCCTGCGGAAAAAGCCCTCCGACCTCTTCTTCACCACTTCCCACCATTCCTGGCGGGAGCAGCCGCTCTCAAGGAGCGAGGCCTGATCCGCAAGGAAGATCTCATAGGCCTCCCTAACCTCGAGGCCCTCGAGCAGCGATCCATTAAGACGCCAGAAACCTCGACCCTTCTGAGGAGTGTCGGCCACATTCAGAGTCACAGAAACCATACAGTGATCGGAGAACTCCACCGCCTGCAACACGGGGGCCGCAAAGGCAGAGTCCCCCTTTAAAAAAAAACTATCTAACCTACTCCTACTATTACCTCGGGCATAGGTGAACCCAGTGTGGTTGGGGAGGCACTGAACATGTGCATTCACCAACCCGGCTTCCCTTACTATTCTATTCAAAAAGATGCTATCATATCCCAGGGGGCCTGAGGCGCCTGCCCAATCCTTTGATCTGGTGACCATGTTATAGTCACCACCAAAGACCACCTGCTGGGACGTAAACAAATAGGGCTTGACCATCGGGAGGAGGCTCTTCCTATCCCTCTTGGTCTGAGGGCCATAGAAGTTGATCAGCCTAAGGAATTGCCCCCTCACGACGGCGTCCACTACCAGGCACCTACCGACCTCTACCTCAATCACTCGTCGACAAGCCACCGGACCAGTCTTAAAAAGGACTGCAACTCCACTGCAGGGCTCGGCCGCAAGAGACCAGAGGGAGGGCCCGCACCTCCACTCCCTCTTTGCTAGATGCATCTCTGCCACCGATGCCAGCCAGGTCTCTTGCAAAAACAAAATGTCAGCTTCAACTCGGCTGAGAAAATCGAAGGCCATGAAACGAGCCACCGCAGAACGCACACTTGCGACTAACGCGTATTGGAGAGGGTACCGCCATCCTTAGTGATTTTGGCCTGCATTCTCCTCTGCGTTTTTGCCAACACCCCGGGGTCCTCCTCCGAATCGACGACGACTCGGCCACCTCCATCTCCCCCCCCCGAATCCTGGGAAACCACAAGGGAATCAAGGATGGGACGGGAGGGGGAAGGGGGCGAAGAGGAAGGGGGAAGGGAAGAAGGAGAATAGGGGTAAGGGGGGAGAGGAGTGGGGAAAGGGGAAAGAAGGGGGGGAGGGTAGAGGGGGGGGGAGAGAGGGGGGAGAAGGAGAAGAGGGTACGGAAAAAAGAGGGGGAGGGGGGAGGCCCCTAACAGAGGGCCCCTCACCCCCTCGGCCCCTCACCCCTACTGGGACCGATGCTGGCGCACCCGGCCCCCCAGAAACAAGTCCCGAGGGACCAGGCACATTCCCAGCAGGGGCCCCAACTCCACCACGCCTACGCCCGGGCCTCTGCCTCTGCGGCAAAGGCCCCTCTGGGCCACCAACCCCAGGCCCATCACCTGGGCCTGTCTGAGGCGCCTGGGGTGGGAGACCCACCCCCTCCGGTACGTCTTCTGGGCCTGGCCCATCCCCATCAGCCGCATGCCCCCTAAAAGCCTTAGGGCAGCGGCTGAATGGGTGGCCGGACACCCCACAGAGGTTGCAGACAATTAGTCTGCAAGTCTCCGAGGAGTGCCCAGGCCTGTTGCACCTGACGCACCGGGGCGTTGTGCAATCCGCACTCAAATGGGTGGGACTCCCACACTTGAAGCAGCGACGGGGCTGACCGGGGTAAAAGACCAGGATCCTATCTCTCCCAATAAACGCACTTCCGGGGACATGGGTCACACTAGTCCCCTGGCGCTTGAGACGGATCCTGGCCAACCACGCCCCGGTCCAGACCCCGCGCTCATCCAGGTTTTTGCGGAGGGGAGACTGCAGCTGCCCATACCTCCCCAACCAGGTGGCAATGTCCTCAGGTGGGAGGGATTCGTTCCTGACCAAAATGGTCAGGGACTTTATATCTTCCTGCCTGGACAGGGGGACCACCTTAAAGAACTTCCAAGGCTCCGACCTCTTCAGGAGCTCATGGGCGGTGAGAAAGAGCTCCATTAGCACCAAGGAGGAAAAACTGACGTCAAACTCCTTGGTGCCCGTGGGATGGATCACCGCGAAGAGGTCGACTACCTTGAAGTTGGCCCCCTTCAGCAGAAGATCCACTACCTGCCCCCTGCTGGGGCACTGTCCAGGTCCCTCCCACCGCAGCTGCACGACATTGCGCCTGCGCCTCTCCGGACCCCCTGTACCCCTCGACCACGGGTTCACCCCCTGGAGCTGGTCTGCGGGGGGAACCCGGAAGTTTTGGGCACCAAACTGGCCGTACAGGGGGGCCAAAGGGACGCTGGTCCCTGCCACCCGGGCAAAAGACCTGGTCTCCCTAAGTGCTTCAAGCAGCTCTGCCTCCTGGGCCTGCCCCAAAACACCCCCAGCCTGAGCACCAGAAGTGCCCTCCGCCGCATCACCAGGGGCACCCTCGGAGGGCACCCCAGCACCCATGGCTGACACACCAACCGGGGGAACCCCCCGGCCTAATCCTGCCGGGGGGGTCCCTCCCATCCACCGCCCCCCCGGAGCAAGCCACACCCACAACATCTGTCCCTGCCTATGTAACTCTTTCACTGCGCCGGAACACACTACACAAGGCCACCGCGCTGGCGGCCTTTTATAGTGTGGGGCGTGTGCTAAACCCCCTGAGCTATAATTGGCAACCTGCCTGTGGCCAATTACGGCTCTCCTAGCTGCCGGCGCTGTGATTGCCCAAGCATGCGGGGTCACAGTGCATGCTTGGCCAATTACAGCGCCGGGATTGCACTGCGATGGCGCAGTGTATTGTGGGCCGTTCGCGTCACTCAAATTTGGCGCGAACAGCCCAAATCGTTCGATGTTCGCCGAACGGTCGAACAGCCGATGTTCGAGTCGAACTTATGTTCGACTCGAACACCGAGCTCATCCCTAGTGGCCAGCCTTCAGCTATGACCACTCAATCTTATATCAAGTTCATAAGAGTAAAACATAGAGCATAACAGAGTGTGTCATAAATCAAATCAATCTCCACGGAGTCTTCTAAAATGAGGTGAAATCCACTTCCAATGTATATCGCCACAAATGAAGCCCCCTTTCGGGTGGATACTCATTACAAAATGATTTTATATAGGCACCGACAGGTTGACTCAATCCAATCATCCGATCATCTACACATTCAGGGGCTGCTCGATCCCTCCAATCCCCAGATCATCTCACGATATCCACAGGTTTGGTGAAAAAGAAAGGTCCACAATAGTGTAATCCCGTTAACATGCGTTTCATATGCGCTCCAAGACAGGGAAGTCATGTTAGGCTGTTGACGGTGGACGAGATCAGCTGTTACTGACTTCTCATTGGGGCTAGGAACGGCACGTTTTTTGAACTGTTTGCTGGATTTTACTGCTATGTTTTGAAAAACATCTGGAAAGATTTTTAAGGGACTGCTTATTAAAAGTTTAAACAGGATTACACTATTGTGGACCTTTCTTTCTCACCAAACCTGTGGATATCGTGAGATGATCTGGGGATTGGAGGGATCGAGCAGCCCCTGAATGTGTAGATGATCGGATGATTGGATTGAGTCAACCTGTCGGTGCCTATATAAAATCATTTTGTGGTGAGTACCCAACCGAAAGGGGGCTTCATTTGTGGCGATATACATTGGAAGTGGATTTCACCTCATTTTAGAAGACACCGTGGAGATTGATTTGATTCATGACACACTCTGTTATGCTCTATGTTTTACTCTTATGAACTTGATATAAGATAGAGTGGTCATAGCTGAAGGCTGGCCACTTAGCGCTGCTGTGTCAAACTTACAATACCCCCCCAAGGTTTTGTGTTAGTTTTACTACTATTTTTTATATACAGGTGTATACTGTGCCACTAACTCCTGAAGATGCCCCTGTATTAGAGAACAGCAATGACGGGTATATACAGGTGTACACTATGCCACTAACTCCTGCAGTTGCCTGTATTAGAGAACAGCAATGACGGGTATATACAGGTGTATACTGTGCCACTAACTCCTGCAGATGCCTGTATTAGAGAACAGCAAAGACGGGTATATACAGGTGTATACTGTGCCACTAACTCCTGCAGATGCCTGTATTCGAGAACAGCAATGACGGGTATATACAGGTGTACACTGTGCCACTAACTCCTGCAGATGCCTGTATTATAGAACAGCAATGATGGGTATATACAGGTGTACACTGTGCCACTAACTCCTGCAGATGCCTGTATTAGAGAACAGCAATGAAGGGTATATACAGGTGTATACTGTGCCACTAACTCCTGCAGATGCCTGTATTAGAGAAAAGCAATGACGGGTATATACAGGTGTATACTGTGCCACTAACTCCTGCAGATGCCTGTATTAGAGAACAGCAATGACGGGTATATACAGGTGTATACTGTGCCACTAACTCCTGCAGATGCCTGTATTAGAGAACAGCAATGACGGATATATACAGGTGTATACTGTTCTGGGGGCACACAACACCCACTAACTCCTGCAGATGCCTGAGAAAAGAATAGAACATAGAACACACTGTCCCTGCCTATGTATCTCTTTCCCTGCACGCCGGAACACACTGCACAAGGCCGCCACGCTGGCGGCCTTTTATAGTGTGGGGCGTGTACTAAACACCCCTGAGCTATCATTGGCCACAGGCAACCTGCCTGTGGCCAATTATGGCTCTCCTCGCTGCCGGCGCTGTGATTGGCCAAGCATGCGGGGTCACAGTGTATGCTTGGCCAATCACAGCACGGGGAATGCACTGCAATGGCGCAGTGTATTGTGGGCCGTTCGCGTCACTCGAATTTGTCGCGAACGGCCCATAACGTTCGATCTTCGGCGAACGATCGAACAGCCGATGTTCGAGTCGAACGTAGGTTCGTCTCGAACACAAAGCTCATCCCTAGTCCTGGCACCATTTGAGGAGGCCACTAGGATGGTGAGCAGTGACAGTGCATGCATCAGTGACACTGTCCCTCTTGTCCACCTGTTGGAGCACACGCTGCGTGGAATAATGGACAGGGCACTTGAGGCAGAACAGAGGCAGGAAGAGGGGGACTTCCTTACCTCTCAAGGCCCCCTTTATCCAGACAGTGTTCCTGCTGGCCCGGCTATCACACAGGAAGAGTACGAGGAGGAGGAGGAGGAGGATTGTGTCAGCATGGGGGTGGAGACTAGCACTCAGCATCAGCAGCAGTCTTCAAGGGATCAATTACAGTCCCAAGACACCCATGGACTTGTACGTGGCTGGGAGGAGGTGGCTGCGGATCATGTCATCCTCAGTGACCCAGAGGACTCGATACCGAATGCCTCAGCACCGAATGCCTCAGCAAACCTACGCTGCATGGCTTCCCTGATCCTGCAAAGCCTGCGTAAGGATCCTCGTATTCGTGCGATCAAGGAGAGGGATCATTACTGGCTGGCAACCCTCCTTGATCCACGTTACAAGGGTAAGGTTGCGGACCTTATCTTGCCATCGCAGAGGGAGCAGAGGATGAGGCATCTTCGGGAGGCCTTGCAGAAAGGTCTGTGCAACGCGTTCCCAGAGACTGGAAAGTTACAAATTCCTGGTCCTGGACAACGTGTTGCTGAGGCTTAAGTCAGTCAAAGAAGGAGCGGTGGAGAAGGTGGCCGTCTGACCGATGCGTTCAGACAATTTTTTAGTCCGCAGCACCAAGGTATGATTGGTTCCAGCAACCATCGCCAGCGTCTGGTTTACATGGTGCAGGAATACCTAGGGGCAAGATCAGACTTGGACACCTTTCCCACTGAAAATCCTCTGGGTTACTGGGTCTTGAGGATGGATCACTGGCCAGAGCTTTCACAGTATGCAATTGAGATACTGGCCTGTCCTGAATCCAGCGTTCTTTCGAAACACACATTCAGTGTTGCTGGAGGCTTTGTAACCGATCACAGGCTGCGCCTGTCAACCGACTTGGTCGATCGACTGACCTTCATAAAAATTAATCAGTCTTGGATCACCACCAGCTACCAGGCACCTGATGCTGATGTAACAGAATAATTTTCTTTGAAATGTCAGATCCCTTCAAGACTGCCTATGCTGATGTAGAGTGACTATACTGTTATGCTGAGTGACTATCCTCTTCCTCCCCAATAATCATGCTGATAGCTTGAAAGAACATTTTTGGTTCTGGGCACCGCCACCAGTGGCTAAGGCCCAATTTTTCAGCCCCTGTTTAACAGGGGCGTGTAATTACAATTTTTGATGCAATACTTTGCAACAGGGCTCATTTCTGCGCTTTAGGTACAGTATCTGTGAGGGGTTGCAGTGTTGTGGCAACAGTGCTTAAGGCCCAATTCTTCTGCCCCTGTTCAGCAGGGGCATGTAATTACAATTCTTGATCTAATATTTCACAGCTGGGCCCATTCCTGCGCCCACCAAGAGTAACTGTGAGGGCTTACAGTGTTGTGGCAACACCACCACCGCCACCACCAAAGGCACAATTTTTCAGCCCCTGTTCAACAGGGGCATGCAATTACAATTCTTGATCTAATAATTCACAGCAGGGCCCATTCCTGCACCCACCAAGAGTAACTGTGAGGGCTTACAGTGTTGTGGCAACACCACCACCACCACCACCACGAAAGGCCCAATTTTTCTGCTCCTGTTCAACAGGGACATTTAATTACAATTCTTGATCTAATATTTCACAGCTGGGCCCATTCCTGCGCCCACCAAGAGTAACTGTGAGGACTTACAGTGTTGTGGCACCAGCACCACCACCAAAGGCCCAATTTTTCCTACCACTGTTCAACAGTGGCATGTAAATACAATTCCTGATATAATAGTTGACAGCAGGGCATTCCAGCGCCCACCAAGAGTAACTGTGAGGGCTTACAGTGTTGTGGCAAAACCAACACCTAAGGGGCAAATTTCTGCAGAGTATATATGGCAGGCCCCTACTTTCAAACATCCAACTTACAAATGACTCCTACTTGCAATTGGAAGGAGACAACAGGAAGTGAGAGGGAATCTACCCCTAGGAAGGCAAATTCTCTCCTGTAAGAGTTAATATGTGAAAAAGGTGTATCCTCTCCACTGATGCTTTATCACCAATCCTTTTTTCAATAAAAACCTATATTTTTCCCCAAAAAATTGTCATTGGGATGGAAAGTGAGGTGAAATGTTCTGAACAGGTGCACAGACAGCAAAACAAATGTTACAGGGGTGACAACCCTTCCCTATGTTCTCCAAAAAGCTTAAAAATAGATTTTTTGGCTAGAGCTACACTTAAAAAATGTACCTGTTCCAAATTACAAACAGATTCAACTTAAGAACAAACCTACAGTCCCTATCTTTCTTGGAACCGCCTGTATACTGCTGTTCAGAGTATATAGGTCCTGGGGGCCCCATGCCTTTCCTTTTTTTAATTTGGGTGCGGGGTTCCCCTTAATATCCATACAAGACCCAAAGGGGCTGGTAATGTGCTGGGGGGGTACCCATGCAGTTTTTCTCAATGATTTTCATCCATATTGCCGGGACCAGACATTACATTAAAGCCGCAAGCAGTTTTAAATGACTTGAATTCCTTTAGAAATGTAATTTTGTGCAGGGACAGTTATAAACACAGGAAACACGCGCCACTTTACAGGCATACTATAGACACCCCCCAGGCATGATATTTAAAGGAATATTTCACTTTTATTTTTTCACTTTAAGCATCATTAAAATCACTGCTCCCGAAAAAACGGTAGTTTTTAAAACTTTTTTTTGCATTGATACATGTCCCCCGGGGCAGGATCCAGGTCCCCAAACCCTTTGTAGAACAATAACTTTGTGCAAACTTTCGGTCCGTTCTGCTGTTCAGAGTATATAGGGCCTTTTTTTATTTTGGGTGCGGGGTTCCCCTTAATATCCATACAAGACCCAAAGGGGCTGGTAATGGGCTGGGGTAGGGGTGGGTGATGGGGTAGCCATGCCATTTTTCTCAATGATTTTCATCCATATTGCCGGGACCAGACATTACATTAAAGCCGCAAGCAGTTTTAAATGTCTTTTTTTCCTTTAGAAATTTCATTTTGTGCAGGGACAGTTCTAAACACGGGAAACACGTGCCATTTCACAGGCATACTTTATACACCCCCCAGGTACGATATTTAAAGGAATATTTCACTTTTTTTTTCACTTTATGCATCATTAAAATCACTGCTCCCGAAAAAACGACTGTTTAAAAAAATTATTTTTACATTGATACATGTCCCCTGGGGCAGGACCCGGGTACCCAAACCCTTTTTAGGATATTAACATGCATATTAGGCGTTATAATTAGCACTTTAGATTTCGAACGTTCGCATCCATTGTATTTAATAGGGTTCTAAAGTTCGCGCAAACTTTCGGTCCGTTCGAAGGTTCTGGTGCGAACTGAACGGGGGGGTGTTCGGCTCATTCCTATTCATCATTTGTTTCTGTAAAACATAGGTATGATGTGGTCTGAATGTGTATTTTAACCACCTGCCTACCGGGCACGAAAGCCCCCTTCCTGCCCAAGCCATTTTTCAGCTTTCAGCGCTGTCAAAAAACACAATATTTTTTACTTTTTGCTATAATAAATATCAATTTTTTAAAAAAAATTGAAAAATTTTCCTCAGTTTAGGCCGATACGTATTCTTCTACATATTTTTGGTAAAAAAAAAATCGCAATAAGCGTATATTGATTGGTTTGCGCAAAAGTTATTAGCGTCTACAAAATAGGGGATAGATTTATAGCATTTTTGAATTTTTTTTTTTACTAGTAATGGCGGCGATCTGCGATTTTTATTGTGACTGCGATATTGCAGTGGACATATAGGACACTTTTGACACATTTTTTGGACCATTCACATTTATACAGCGATCCCTGCTATAAAAATGCATTGATTACTGTATAAATGTGACTGGCAGGGAAGGGGTTAACACTAGGGGCGAGGAAGGGGTTAATGTGTTTCCTAGATGTGTTCTAACTGTGGGGGGAGGTGACTGACTGGGGGAGGTGACCGATGGTTGTCCCTATGTACAAGGGACACACCATCAGTCTCCTCTCCCTGACAGGACATGGATCTGTGTTTACACACACAGATCCACTGTCCTGCTCGGTTACTGTGCAATCGCGGGTGCCTGGCAGCCATTGCGGCCGCCGGGCACGTGCATCGTGTCCCTAGCGACGTGGCGGGCGTGCGCGCGTGCGTGCGCGCGCCCCCTAGCTGCTTTTAAAGGCAGGACGTCATATGACGTCCTGTCAGAACAAGAGAGTCTTCTGCCCGCCATCATTTGACGGTGGGTGGTAGACAAGTGGTTAAACACACTCCAAGCACCAGAAAAAATACTGTTGGAGGTTGGGATCTGCTAGAGACCTAGCTGCATCGTCAATTGGTAATATTTGAGATTTGCCCCAATTAACTTTGAGGCCGGATCATTCATTGAAACTTGAAAGAATACATAGGGTCTCACGGAGAGAAGGGCCAGGGTCGTTTAAAAATAGAAAAAGATCATCTGCATACGTGGGCAATTTTTTCATGAATGGTACCAACATGGATGCCCCTAACCAGGGTGGCCTTTTTAAGGGCCGAGGCAAGCGGCTCCATCACCAGGGCAAAAAGAGTCTGCGATAACGGGCAGACATGCCTTGTTCCTCTCCCGACTGTGAAAGGGGATGAGAGAACACTGCCCAACTTACTCTCTGCTATCAGATATTTATATAAAATTTCCATCCACCCACGGAACCCAACCCCAAAACCCATGGCTTCTAAAAGCAAGGACATGTAAGGCCAGGCCACTGAGTCAAATGCCTTCTCTATGTTCAATGCCACCAGGACCCTAGTGGAGGAATCAGACTGAGACAGCTGTATATGAGTAAAAACTCTGCGTAGGGGAGCGTGGCATAGCGAATGGAGGAGTAATTTGCTTCCTTCAGGAGCTCCCGCTCACACTGGACTTTTCACGGCCACCCACGCCTTCCACACCCACTATACAGGTCGGTAATGGGGAGGAGAGCCGGGGGAGAGAGCCACCATACCCCCGATCCAGGCAAAGAGAGGGAAATAGGCCGCCTTTTCTTCAAAAAGCTTGCGCCGGATCAGCGCGGCCCCCCTCATCCAAGATGGTGCCGACCCGCTCCTCAGGGACACACGCGGCCTCACATGGAGCTGCTTCTCAGCGCTCCACACCACACATGAGAACCAGGCAATGAGCTAGCTCCCCCAAGACTCTGATAACGGTTGCCTGTGTCCAGTGGATGGAACGCTCATATAAACAAGAGATAGCAGAGCTGCGGAGAGATGTCACAAATAGGCTAGAAGAGGTGGAACGCAGTGTTGAAGAGACTGACTCTACAGTACAATCACATGACGCCATTTTGAATGAGCACACACTGCAGATCCAGCAACTGATGTACCATCAGTATGACCAGGAGAACAGGGCCAGACGCAACAATATACGCATCTGTGGCCTCCCGGAGTCAGTTGACACTAAAGATCTGGCCCCCGCAGTCATCGCCATGTTTAATGATCTAAAATAAATAGTAAAAAACATGGAAACACTAATCTGTATCCAAAATTACTACAAAACAGCGCTATGTTGATTTGAAGAGGTCAACATCACATAATAATCTTTTTAGAAAGATGACAACCAATTCCAGTGTTTCAAAACAGTGTCCATAGGTGATTTCTAAAGAAATTGTAGAGTGCACCATCCACCGATTCTCTAGGTCCACCACGTGATTGCACACACCCCTTAGGGGTTAACACTCACCAGATCACCAATGAATATAAGCTTTAAACAATGTTCACATCCAAGCTGTACACCGGAAAACTGCATCCATCCAGGGGGTATCACAGTGCGTTCGACTCTTCCAAGCATGAATCACATAATAGGCACAGCATATATAGGAAACACAACCTCTGATCTGCTTCAAAAAGACAAAGATGCCCCTATGGAGCTTGACCATGTTCACAGGGCCCTGGGCCCCAAAAATCCAAATCTGGAACACCCCAGAGATGTCATCTGCAGGGTCCACTTCTATGCGAATAAAGACGCCATCATGCAAGCAGCACGTACGCAAGAGGCTATATACTTTAATGGCACCCAAGTATCTCTACTACCAGATGTCTTCAAGCTGACCCTGGACATGCGTCGGGCTCTGAAGCCCCTCACCAGAGCCCTACAAGCCAAACAAATTAAATATCGCTGGGGTTTCCCCTTTCACCTCTTTGCCTCTCATGAGGGGAAGTCGGTGGTGTTCCGCACACTCGGTGATCTCCCCAAGTTAATTGGGACCTTTGAGCTACCTCAGATTCCTTTACCCGCCTGGCCTCTTCATGCTGCCACTCCCGGATTCCCGATCGCCTCAGGCTGCCAGAAACAATCCAAGAAACCCAAGCGTTCCAGATCGGAAGCCTCCAAGTCGACCGCCGGATGATTCTACAAAGCCTGCTCTTTGTAACTACCTTTCTCCTCACAGGCATTAGACCAGTGAAGCCGTCCCTGTTCACAGTTTACAGTTTTGTTGGGACACCATGCTACTATCTTATGTTTTATTTCCCATTTACGGGGGGAATTTTGCCCTTTTTATTTTCCTTTATGTTGTTCCTCAGAACGATGACCTCCTGTTGAACTAGTTTCATCCCCAGTATGCATTTATTGTCCCCCCACCTAGTTGGTTCCCCATGCCTTCCCCTTCCCTCCCACCCCCGACCGTTCTCGTAATAAATTTTTATGTTTAGAGGCCTGGTACAGGACCCTTTTTGCTGTTAAGAGTTCATAGTATCTGTCTGGGACTTCTCTCCCGGACATATAAACATGGGTATACCAAAAACGTACAGCCACTCAGGGTCCTGAGCCATTAAGTTTGTAAAGGTTATACAGTGTTTACTATTGCTGACTGGTGTGTGCGGGCATCTCTATGCACTGTCTGCGGCCCCCCACTTAGGATTTTCAGCGCCCATTGTGGTCTTAGCTGACATGTTGCTTGCAGCGTTACTAGTGTGGCCCTTGAGGCCTTGTTTTTCCTTTCTTTTCTCTCTTTTTCTTTTTCATTTTTTTTGTGTGTTTATCTCTTTTGTGTCTTTCAATAGATGTTGCTTCACCCCCCCCCCTTTCTCCCCCCACACCCCTCCCCTTGAGACAGCGAGCTCGGTCAGGTAGATACCCATTTACCCCCCACATCGCTCCCTCCATGGTGGTACCTACCTCCTTAACAGTCTCATCCCTGAATTGCAGGGGTCTTAACACCCCCGAGAAGAGAAGGCAAATTTTATATCACTTTCATAAACTCCGCACCCAACTCCTCCTCCTTCAAGAAACCCACTTTAGGTCTGATACGATCCCACAGCTTCTCCATAAACAATAGCCCACCTGGTTCCATAGCACCAGCCCTTTAGCAAAGGGAGTTTCCATTGCCTTCCACGCCTCATTCACGCCAGATGTTCTTGACACCTATGTCGATCCAGCAGGGAGATATGTCTTTCTTAAATTGTCATATTTGAATGTGATTTATACTGTAATTAACGTATACTCTCCAAATCAGGATCAACTGCAGTTCCTCTCCTCGGTGACCGCTCGTCTGGACCGGTTCAGCACAACCATCATGATCCTGGGAGGTGACCTCATTGCCACCCTGATACCCCGCCTTGATGCTTCTACGGGTATGTCCTTGATCTCCCTGGCTTCTCTGACCAAAATGCGCACCCTCCTGTCTGACCTATCACTAGTGGACGTGTGGAGAGTGTTACACCCCACCACTAAGGACTACACATCTTACTCCCCTGCACATTCCTCTTACAGTAGACTGGACTACATATTCATCTCCCAATCTCTGTTAGACTACTCCCCTAGCACTTCTATTGGTCTCACACTTTGGTCTGACCATGCACCCATACACATGAGCTTGGGGAAAGTCCCCACCTCCAGGACCAGATCCTCTTGGAGGCTCAATGATAACCTACTGTCCGATACAGTTTGCACCCAAGACATCCTACAGACTATTACGCACTTTATTGCAGACCACGCACATGATGATACTAACCCACTTACGAAATGGGAAGCACTTAAATGTGTCCTTAAGGGTAAATTCATCCAACATGGCTCTAGACTTAAACAAGCACGCACGGCAGATATAACACGCCTTCTTGCCACTATAGCGGCTCTGGAGGAGTCACACAAACGAACCCCGGATGCCAGAATACAATTGGATTTGGCCAATGCTAGGAGAGATCTCCTACAAATCTTCATGGAACGCTCCTTGGTGGCAAGGGATAAGGGGCGATTCGCCCATTACTCCCAGGCCAACAAGTGTGGTAGACACCTGGCTACTACGCTCCAACCCCAACAAGCTCTGAAACGTATTCCCTTCATTAACGCCTCAACTAAGAGTAAATTACTAGCTAACTCAGCTATAGCCGAATAATTCCGCCAATACTACTCCAGTCTTTATAACCTATCTCCCCAAACCCCTCCACCCCTGTCCCAATCAGGAGACTCGGTGCAAGACATGTCGTCATATGTCCAGGACACTGCTCTCCCTACCATACCAGCTTCAGACATGGAGGAACTGGAGTCCCCCCTCTCTGAAGCTAAATTCCAACTGGCCATCAAGAAGCTCAAAAACGGTAAGAGCCCTGGCCCCTTTCCTCACAAACGCATTTAACGCCATAAATGTGAACCTCTCCCCCTCCTCCTCCCTACTCCAAGCTCAGATTGAAGTTATTCCAAAACCCAGTAAAGACCCCTCCTTATGTGCTAACTATAGACCAATTTCCCTATTGAATATAGACTTAAAATTGTTTGCCAAGATCCTGTCGAATCGTCTTTCACCACTATTACCCAAAATTATACACAGAGACCAGGTGGGTTTTGTTCCTGGCCGTGATGCTCGGGACAACACCACTTAAACTATACACCTTATAGCCTATGCTCAACTTAATCATATACCAACCTGCCTTCTCTCCTGTGATGTGGAGAAGGCCTTTGACAGGGTCAGTTGGCCGTTTCTCCAATCCACCCTATCCCCGGACTAGGCCCAAAAATGCTTTTGCGTATCATGTCCCTATACTCCAAACCCTCTGCCTCCATTTTAGTGAATGGCATCCTATCAGGAACACTTATGATAGCAAATGGCACCAGGCAAGGCTGCCCCCTCTCCCCTCTCCTCTTTGCCCTTGTAATCGAACACCTGGCCCAAGCTATTAGAGCGAACCCGAACATACACAGTATCCAAACCCCTTCCTCCCAATGTAAACTTTCCTTATACGCAGATGATCTGCTACTTTATGTAACTCAACCTCATATCAGTATCCCATTCATACTATCAGAGATTAACCGGTTTGGCCGGTTCAGCAACTTTAAACTGAACATCTCCAAAATGGAAGCCCTGAACCTTTCATTACCACAGCCCACCTTTACCTCCCTTAAAGCCTCCCTTAAAGCCAATTTCTCCTTTCAATGGCAGACAAAATCCATTTCATATTTAGGAACAGCCATCCCAGCACACACGTCAGATATATATGCACTAAAATTTAGGCCACTCCTTACAAAACTCAGATGCCTCACTGATGAATGAATGGATCTACCATTGTCGTGGTTTGGTCGCATGAACACGCTAAAAATGGATATACTTCCCAGATTACTGTACTTATTCCAAGCCCTCCCGATCGCTCTTCCCTCCACATTCTCTGTACCCTCCACTCTATTGCCATAAGATTTGTGTGGAGGGGGAATCACCCAAGGCTGAAACATAAACTCTTATGCTCCTCCACCGCTAAAGGCGGAATGGGTCTTCCAGACTTTGAGTTTTATCATTCGTCAGCGGTGATCTCCCGGATCCTGGAGTGGTTCCCCCACCCCCTGATCAAAGCCACCACCCTGTTAGAACAAGATTTGTCCTTGATTGACCTTCACACCCTCCTTTGGGGATTCGATCAGACACATAGGTCTCTTTCCTCGCTGTCCCCCCTCACTAGAGACGCCTTGGTAATTTGGTACCGCAGAAGGGAGACTTATGCTCTATCTACTGAACCGAGCCCACTTACCCCCTTATTTGATAACCCATCCCTCCCAGAGAGCAGATCAATCCACACCCTAGACGATTACAACAGAGACTCCTGGCCCGCAGGACAGCAATTTGATTCGAGACGAATCGCGACTCTACATCCTCCAGAGTGACTTGGCTAACTTGCATACACCTGACATCACTGCCTTAGGCCTCGCCCACAGAAAAGGCCTCACCATCTCACGATTGCCTAATTTGCCTTTCAGGTGTTGTTGTGTGGGACTGGGACAGTGGGACTCGCAAGCGGCGGACGAGGCGGGACAACACAAAGTTACATACATGGTGATCATGGTGGATGGTGGGCAGGCTCAGGCTGCCTGCATCCAATAGCAGGCTCCACTGCCATGGCGCTGTCCTCCTAGAGTCCTAGCCTTTCCCCCAAAGTCGGTGACGGCGGCCCTAGCGTATGACGGGAGTTGTAGTTCTCCCACAGAGCAGAAGCACACAGACTTCAACATGGCCGTCTGGCACCTGTGCTCTGCAGAGACTACAACTCCCAGATTGCACTGCAGGGCAGAGGGAGAGAGAACGTCATGTGTTGCTTCTCCGAGTCCTGCAGTGCTGCCTTTAGTAGTGGAGGAGGAGGACCAAGTCACCAAGGCGAGGAGCAGGAGCAGGTACTCTATAATATAACTATATTATCTATATAATCCACCTCCCTACTGTGCACGAAAACCCCCTTCCTGCCCAAGCCATTTTTCAGCTTTCAGCGCTGTCACACTTTGAATGACAATTTCGCGGTCGTGCGACGTGGCTCCCAAACAAAATTTGTGTCCTTTTTTCCCACAAATAGAGCTTTCTTTTGGTGGTATTTGATCACCTCTGCGGTTTTTAATTTTTGCGCTATAAACAAAAGAAGAGCGTCCAGTTTGGAAAAAAACCACAATTTTTTACTTTTTGCTATAATAAATACCCTTTTTTTTTTTTAATAAAATTTTCCACAGTTTAGGCCGATACGTATTCTTCTACATATTTTTGGTAAAAAAAAAATCGCAATAAGCGCGTATTGATTGGTTTGCGCAAAAGTTATAGCGTGTACAAAATAGGGGATAGATTTATAGCATTTTTTTTTTTTTTTTAGTAATGGCGGCGATCTGCGATTTTTTATTGTGACTGCGATATTGCGGCGGACACATCGGACACTTTTGACACATTTTTGGGACCATTCACGTTTATACAGCGATCCCTGCTATAAAAATGCATTGATTACTGTATAAATGTGATTGGCAGGGAAGGGGTTAACCACTAGGGGGCGGGAAGGGGTTAAATATGTTCCCTCAATGTTTTCTTACTGTGGGGGGAGGTGACTGACTGGGGGAGGTGACTGATGGTTGTCCCTATGTACAAGGGACACACCATCAGCCTCCTCTCCCTCACAGGACGTGGATCTCTGTGTTTACACACAGAGACCCACTTTCCTGCTCATTTCCCGGGCAATCGCGGGTGCCCGGCGGCAATCGCGGCCGCCGGGCACGCGCACCGGGGCCTTGTGAACGCGGCGGGCGCGCGCGCGCGCCGCTGGCGGCGAGCGTGCGCCTTCTAGCTCGTTTTAAAGGGAGGACGTCATATGACGTCCTCCCAGAACGAGAGTGTCCTCCGCCCGCCGTCAATTGACAGTGGGCGGTGGACAAGTGGTTAAATGAAAAACTACAACAATGCACCCCCAAGTCAAAGACCATTTTATTTCTGCAATCTGCATGGGCTTTAGGTCATATTATGAATTCTTGGAGGAGTTTGTTTCTTCATTCATTGCAAAGTGCTTCTTTTCTCAAATTAACCACTTAAGCCCCAGACCATTTGGTAGCTAAAGGACCAGAGGTGTTTTCAGAATTTTGCACTGCGCTGCTTTAACTGGAAATTGTGCGGACATGCAATGTTGTGCCCAAACGAAATTTGCGTCCTTTTCTTCACACAAATAGAGCTTTCTTTTAATGGTATTTGATTGCCTCTGCGATTTTTTTTTTTTGCGATATAAACGGAAAAAGACCGAAAATTTTGAAAAAAAATGATATTTTCTACTTTTTGTTATAAGAAAAATCGAATAAACTCAATTTTAGTCATACATTTAGGCCAAAATGTATTCAGCCACATGTCTTTAGTAAAAAAAATGTCAATAAGCGTATATTTATTGGTTTACGCAAAAGTTATAGCGTTTACAAACTAGGGTACATTTTCTGGAATTTACACAGCTTTAAATTTATGACTGCCTATGTCATTTCTTGAGGTGCTAAAATGGCAGGGCAGTACAAAACCCCCCCAAATGACCCTATTTTGGAAAGTAGACACCCCAAGGAAATTGCTGAGAGGCATGTTGAGCCCATTGAATATTTTTTTTTTGTCCCAAGTGATTGAATAATGACAAAAAAAAAAAAAAATTACAAAAAGTTGTCACTAAATGATATATTGCTCACACATGCCATGGTTATATGTGAAATTGCACCTCAAAATACATTCTGCTGCTTCTCCTGAGTACGGGGATACCACATGTGTGGGACTTTTTAGGAGCCTAGCCACGTACGGGACCCCGGAAACCAAGCACCCCCTTCAGGATTTCTAAGGGCGCAAATTTTTGATTTCACTCCTCACTACCTATCACAGTTTCGAAGGCCATAAAATGCCAAAATAGCACAAAACCCCCCAAATGACCCCATTTTGGAAAGTAGACACCCCAAGCTATTTACTGAGAGGCATGTTCAGTCCATGGAATATTTTATATTTTGCCACAAGTTGCGGGAATATGACAAACTTTTTTTTTTTTGCACAAAGTTGTCACTAAATGATATATTGCTCACACATGCCATGGGCATATGTGAAATTACACCCCAAAATACATTCTGCTGCTTCTCCTGAGTACGGGGATACCACATGTGTGGGACTTTTTGGGAGCCTAGCCGCATACGGGACCCCAAAAACCAAGCACCGCCTTCAAGGTTTCTAAGGGCATACATTTTTGATTTCACTCCTCACTACCTATCACAGTTTTGAAGGCCATAAAATGCCAAGATAGCACAAAACCCCCCAAAATGACCCCATTTTGGAAAGTAGACACCCCAAGGAAATTGCTGAGAGGCATGTTGAGCCCATTGAATATTTTTTTTTTGTCCCAAGTGATTGAATAATGACAAAAAGAAAAAAAAATGTACAAAAAGTTGTCACTAAATGATATATTGCTCAAACATGCCATGGTTATATGTGGAATTGCACCCCAAAATACATTTTGCTGCTTCTCCTGAGTACGGGGATACCACATGTGTGGGACTTTTTGAGAGCCTAGCCGCGTACGGGGCCCTGAAAACCAAGCACCGCCTTCAGGATTTCTAAGGGCACAAATTTTTGATTTCACTCCTCACTACCTATCACAGTTTCGAAGGCCATAAAATGCCAAAATAGCCCAAAACCCCCACAAATTACCCCATTTTGGAAAGTAGACACCCCAAGCTATTTGCTGAGAGGCATGGTGAGTATTTTACAGCTCTCATTTGTTTTTGAAAATGAAGAAAGGCATTTTTTTTTTTTCAATTTTCAAAACTTTGTGACAAAAAGCGAGATCTGCAAAATACTCAACATACCTCTCAGCAAATAGCTTGGGGTGTCTACTTTCCAAAATGGGGTAATTTGGGGGGGGTTTTGTGCCATCTGGGCATTCCATGGCCTCCGAAACTGTGATAGGCAGTGAGGAGTGAAATCAAAAATTTACACCCATAGAAATCCTGAAGGCGGTGCTTGGTTTTCGGGGTCCTGTACTCGGCTAGGCTCCCAAAATGTCTCACACATGTGGTATCCCCGTACTCAGGAGAAGAAACAGAATGTATTTTGGGGTGCAATTCCACATATAACCATGGCATGTTTGAGCAATATATAATTTAGTGACAACTTTTTGTACATTTTTTTTTTGTCATTATTCAATCACTTGGGACAAAAAAAAATATTCAATGGGCTCAACATGCCTCTCAGCAAATAGCTTGAGGTGTCTACTTTCCAAAATGGGGTCATTTGGGGGGGGGGTTTGAACTGTCCTGGCATTTTATGCACAACATTAGGAAGCTTATGTCACACATCATCCACTCTTCTAACCACTTGAAGACAAAGCCCTTTCTGACACTTTTTGTTTACATGAAAAAAAAATTTTTTTGCAAGAAAATTATGTTGAACCCCCAAACATTATATATTTTTTTAAAGCAAAGGCCCTACAGATTAAAATAGTG
Organism: Rana muscosa; assembly: GCA_029206835.1. NCBI lineage: Eukaryota > Metazoa > Chordata > Amphibia > Anura > Ranidae > Rana > Rana muscosa. The sequence continues at coordinate 205,599,434 of CM055127.1, read as the reverse complement.
GGTGTTGCATTTTTTTTTCCACACAGTATTTGCGCAGCGATTTTTCAAACGCATTTTTGGGGGGAAAAACACACTTTTTTTTATTTTTAATGCACTAAAAAACACTATATTGCCCAAATGTTGAAATAAAAAAGATGATCTTAGGCCGAGTACATGGATACCAAACACGACATGCTTTAAAATTGCGCACAAACGCGCAGCGGCGACAAACTACATTCATTTTTAAAAGCATTTAAAAGCCTTTACAGGTTACCACGTTAGATTTACAGAGGAGGCCTACTGCAAAATTACTGCCCTCGATCTGACCTTCGCGGTGATACCTCACATGCATGATGCAATTGCTGTTTACATATGACGCTAGACCGACGCTTGCGTTCGCCTTTGCGCAAGAGCAGGGGGGGACAGCGGTGCTTTTTTTTTATTTTATTATTTATATTGCTTTTTTATTTTATTTTTAAACTGTTCCTTCCATATTTTTATTTTTTTTACCATTTTTATTGTTATCTCAGGGAATGTAAATATCCCCTATGATAGCAATAAGTAGTGACAGGTACTCTTTTTTTGAAAAAAATTGGGGGGTTAGACCCTAGATCTTTCCTCTGCCCTCAAAGCATCTGACCACACCAAGATCGGTGTGATAAAATGCTTTCCCAATTTCCCAATGGTGCTGTTTATATCCGGGGGGGCGGGACATTCCCTCCCACTGCTTGTAAAAGCAGTCTAGAGGCTAATTATCTGCTAGAATTGCTTTTACATGAAAGCCGGCCACTGGCTGAAAAGAATGATACCAAGATGATACCTAAACCTGCAGGCATCATTCTGGTATAAACAATCAAATTCCAGCAACATACCAGTACGTTGCTGGTCCTTGTTGGACATGTATTGTAATCTTTTTTTTCATGCAGCCTGTTGGCTGAACGAAAAAAAAGAGATTGATCGGTGGGTATGCCCACCATTAGAATACCTGCCTTCATCCACCCACTTCTAATGATGGGCATACATGCACCATTTATATATGCCGAAGCATGGGGGTATCCTCCCGCAAAAAAGTTATGCCGCGTACACATGGTCTGACTTTTCCACGGGCAAGCCTTAGTCGGAATTTTGACCGTATGTACGTGGCATAAAAGGTTATGCCGCGTACACACGGTCAGACTTTTCCACGGGCAAGCCTCCGTCGGAATTTCGACCGTATATACGCGGCATTAGGAGCAAAATCGCTCCTCCGCCCCTGCTGCCCCCATGCTTCGGCATATATGCTCTTTTTTTTAACTGTGGTGGTAAAATCACCTCCTACAGCGTTGGAGTCACGGCTTTATGTATCGTGGGAGCAAACGCTGTTGCTGTCAAGATAAATAGATCCGCCCTGCAACTGAATGGCGTACCTGCTAAGCAAATGATGGTTAACATTAAAACAAAGTAACATTACAGTACAACAGTAAGACCTTACCATACCATACCTGCAAAGCAAATACCAAAACAAAACCTAGTAAAAAATAAAAAACATTTTTAACGCAACCTGTGCCTAAAATATATATATGCCGAAGCATGGGGGCATCCTCCCGCAAAAAAAGTTATGCCGCGTACACACGGTCGGACTTTTCCACGGGCAAGCCTTAGTCGGAATTTCGTCCGTATGTACGCGGCATAAAAGGTTATGCCGCGTACACACGGTCTGACTTTTCCATGGGCAAGCCTCTGTCGGAATTTCGACCGTATATACGCGGCATTAGGAGCAAAATCGCTCCTCCGCCCCTGCTGCCCCCATGCTTCGGCATATATGCTCTTTTTTTTAACTGTGGTGGTAAAATCACCTCCTACAGCGTTGGAGTCACGGCTTTATGTATCGTGGGAGCAAACGCTGTTGCTGTCAAGATAAATAGATCTGCCCTGCAACTGAATGGCGTACCTGCTAAGCAAATGATGGTTAACATTAAAACAAAGTAACATTACAGTACAACAGTAAGACCTTACCATACCATACCTGCAAAGCAAATACCAAAACAAAACCTAGTAAAAAATAAAAAACATTTTTAACGCAACCTGTGCCTAAAATATATATATGCCGAAGCATGGGGGCATCCTCCCGCAAAAAAAGTTATGCCGCGTACACACGGTCGGACTTTTCCACGGGCAAGCCTTAGTCGGAATTTCGTCCGTATGTACGCGGCATAAAAGGTTATGCCGCGTACACACGGTCTGACTTTTCCATGGGCAAGCCTCTGTCGGAATTTCGACCGTATATACGCGGCATTAGGAGCAAAATCGCTCCTCCGCCCCTGCTGCCCCCATGCTTCGGCATATATGCTCTTTTTTTTAACTGTGGTGGTGAAATCACCTCCTACAGCATTGGAGTCACGGCTTTATGTATCGTGGGAGCAAACGCTGTTGCTGTCAAGATAAATATGTCCGCGCTGCAACTGAATGGTGTACCTGCTAAGCAAATGATGGTTAACATTAAAACAAAGTAACATTACAGTACAACAGTAAGACCTTACCATACCATACCTGCAAAGCAAATACCAAAACAAAACCTAGTAAAAAATAAAACATTTTTTTAACGCAACCTGTGCCTAAAATATATATATGCCGAAGCATGGGGGCATCCTCCCGCAAAAAAGTTATGCCGCGTACACACGGTCGGACTTTTCCACGGGCAAGCCTCCGTTGGAATTTCGACCGTATGTACGCGGCATTAGGAGCAAAATCGCTCCTCCGCCCCTGCTGCCCCCATGCTTCGGCATATATGCTCTTTTTTTTAACTGTGGTGGTGAAATCACCTCCTACAGCACTGGCTTTATGTATCGTGGGAGCAAACGCTGTTGCTGTCAAGATAAATAATTCCGCGCTGCAGCTGAATGGCGCACCTGAAAACAAAAAAATTACATACCTGAAAAGCAAGCATGATAAAAAATTGCAGAATAGAATACAGTAAAAAAGAGCAGAACAATAGAGAGAAAATAGAGAGAGAGAGAGAACAATAAAACGACAACTATTTTTGGTTTTTTTATTTTATATTTTTTACGTTTTTTTTCTTTTTTACACTTTTTTTTGTAACTTTAACAACTGTAATGGTTCGGGTCTCTCAAAATGTAATGGCATCTTGGCAGACCCTGTGTAAGTGTGTCCTAGTCTGTGAAATGCTGTACCCTACGCTAAAACTTCACTTTTGAGTGGTAGCGTTCAAAACATTCACCAAGGCAAAGACCAGGTTTGTCAGGACAGAGTGGACAAAAAACACGGGTGTCAAGCCTAAATCCACGCTTGCTACAGACACAACATCTTTTTTGGGGGGTTCGTTGGGTAGGGGTACTCGGGAGGGCATACGGATAATGCCTCTCATGCAGCCGGCTTACTGCATTTGGTAGGGGATGGTGAGGTGCAGAACCGCCTGGATACAGGAGGTCTGTGACTATCTCATTCTGGAATTTTAGAAGAGATAAAGTCCCACCTGAAGCTCTGTATAGCACATGAGCGTTCAGCAAAGCCAATTGGAATAAGGATAGAGACACTTTTTTGTACCAGCGTCTCGCCTTACGGTCAATTAGATACGGCGGCAACAACTGGTTGTTGAGGTCCACCCCTCCCATATTTTGGTTATATTCGTGGACACAGAGGGGTTTCTCCACAACACCAGTAGCCGTACGAATTTGGACTGTCGTGTCTGCATGAAGGGAGGTAAGAAGGAAAACATTCTTATTGTCCCTCCACTTCATAGCGAGCAAGTTATTACACTTCAAGCAGGCTCTCTCCCCCAGCCTAAGACGGGCATCTACAAGCCGCTGGGGAAAGCCCCGGCGATTAGGTCGCACGGTGCCACATGCTCCAATCTGATGATCAAACAAGTGACTAAACAGTGGCACGCTCGTGTAATAATTGTCCACATACAAGTGGTACCCCTTTCCGAATAAGGGTGACACCAAGTTCCACACTATCTTGCCAGCGCTCCCTATGTATTCCGGGCAGTTGACCGGCTCAACCTGACTGTCTTTTCCCTCATAAACCGTAAAGCTCCATACATAGCCTGTTGCCCTGTCACAGAACTTATAGAGCTTGACCCCCAATCTGGCACGCTTGCTGGGAAGGTACTGCTTGAAAGACAAGCGGCCAGAAAATTCAGGGACTCATCAACGCAGACAACTTGATCGGGAATATACAAGGCTGAAAAACATTCATTGAAGTGGTTTATGAGGGGCCGAATTTTATAGAGCTGGTCGTATTCAGGGTCTCCACGTGGACGACAAAGTTCATTGTCGTTGAAGTGCATGAATCGCAAAATCTGCTCGTATCGTGTCCTGGGCATGGAGGCAGAGAACACGGGCATGTGGTCAATTGGGTGCGTGGACCAATAAGCACGCAATGACGGGAGTTTATGCGTGCCCATGTTGAGGGAAAGGCCCAGAAAGGTCTTAAATTCGGAAACCGTAATTGGTTTCCAATCTTTGGCAATGGAAGGCAACTGGGGGTTAGCGGCGATGAATTGACCAGCGTATAAATTACTCTGGTCCACAATAGATCTATAGAGATCTTCCGTGAAAAACAGCGAATAAAAATCAATTGGCATAAAATCAGCTGTTTCCACCTGAATACCGGGTTGGGCAGTGAATGGGGGAAGTACGGGTTCTGCAGAAGTGGTGGGGACCCAATCAGGATAGGCAAATTCGGGGGGGCGTGGCTACAGCGCAAGGGGGGGCGTGGCTACAGTGCAAGTGAATGGACGTGTAAGAGCACAGCTCTGATCCAGACACGGGAACCGCAAACAACTACGGGGTCGCAACAGGCTGTATCCACATCCACATTACCTGTAAAGGTCTAGCAACACCCGCGGAATGACCCGCAAGCGAAAAGAAGCGGCCAAGCCAAAAAAACTGGAGGACTTTTATTCGCCGAAAGGCCGCAGCATTATCCAAGATGGCGCCGGCGGGGAAGGCATCTCTCCTTCCTCCTCCTGCAACTCGCGGTCCACAGCGCCTAGCCCAGGATTACAGCCACTCTCCGGAGGCATCTACTCCTTTAGCAAGCAGCCCTGCGAAGTCCAAGCCTCGCCTGGATGTCAACACTAATAAGGTGAACACAGGCCATGACTCTATGGAGGACACGAGGGAGCTCGTGGATCCCTTCACTGCATTCCCCACAACAGGCGCGGCGGTCTCTGACACTACCCTGAAGGACATGCTTGTCTCCCTCTGCAGCTCCATGCATGCGGACCTGATGCAGTGTATGAAGAACTTTAAGACTGACATAACTGAGCTGGGGGGAAGGGTAGCACATGTTGAGGACAAAATGGGGGAATTTGCAGCATCCCATAATACCCTGATTGATGCTCATGACCTTTTGAAGAAGTTCCTCCCATCAGTCCCTGACTCAGAACTCCAAGTGGACCGCATCCACAGACTGCCTAAGCCGTCACACCTCCCAGGCAACGTACCCCGAGATGTCCTGATGCGGGTTCACTTTTAAAACGTAAAAGAACAACTCATGGTAGCATTCCGAAAGTGCCAGCAACCTCCTGAGCAATTTGCTCATATCCAGCTTTTTGCAGATTTGTCACAGTTTACCATGCAAAAGCGTAAGGCATTACTCCCTGTGACCAAAGCACTCCGCAACCACAATATCCCCTACCGCTGGGGATATCCGGTAAAGCTTACTGTCACCCATGATGATAAAACCACTGTAATTAGGGAGCTGGACGAGGGCCTAGCTCTTCTACGCTCTTTGGATATACTCCCTGATCTAGCACCCGCAAGTTCCTCTCCCCCTGCGAGGTTCAATAGCCAGTATGAATGGCAAACGGTGTCAAACAAAAAAAGCGGCAAGAAACACGCCGCATAATCTGCCACCCTGAGATCCGCATACTCCAAGTTCAAGGTTCCTGATGTGTTCTGGAATATTCAGTTCGCTGTTTCTTGTTTTCCCCTCCCATGTTCTGGGCAGCTGATCTGCTCTCAGACTCTTGTTTGAGCAAATTTTTTACTCGAGTAACTGTTTTTTTTCTATATTTCATTTTGTTTTATCCCTTTGATTCATCCTTTTCTCCCCCTCTGCTGCTCCATCCTGCGCTGGATCCAACACACTTCTGCGATCTTGATGCTGCTCATCTCATGAACCCTCATCCTGTGCCGAATGCCTGCGAAAACAACCTTCCCTTCTTTGAGGATAAGGTACTGTTCCTATCTACACCAACAATGCTCACATGGCGCTTAAGATAGTTTCATTTAATGTGAATGGCCTCAATCACCCGGCCAAAAGGACCTCGACCTGGAAAGAAGCGCTTAAACTCCAGGCTGACGTCCTCTGCATCCAAGAGACTCACTTTTTAGCTGACAAGCCTCCTCACTTTCATCACAAGAATTTTCCCCACATCTTTTTAGCCTCAGCACCCACCAAACAGAAAGGCGTGCTGATCGCAATCAGGGACTCGGTAGCCTTCTGCCTCATAGAAACCCACGCTGACCCGGAAGGGAGGTTTCTCATTCTGGTGGGAGAACTCAACAATAAGCCCTTCACTATTGTTAACTTGTACGCACCCAACTCCCACCAATTCCGCTTTTTGAAAAAACTTTATAGCACGATTGCAAATCTCCAGAAAGGCTCCCTAGTAATATGTGGGGACCATAACGTTACTGTAGATCATACTATGGACTCCTCTTCCAAGGCGAAACGTCCTTCCCCTCAACTTCAACGTCTGCTTCATACAGAGGACGTCTATGATGTGTGGCGATGCCAACATGCGAATGAGAGAGACTGCACATATCGCTCTGCCAGACATAATTCTTATTCCAGAATTGATCTGATCATTGTTGACAAAATGCTTTTGCAGGCAGTGTCCTCCTCCTCCATCCATGATATCACGTGGTCAGATCATGCCCCGGTTTCTGTCACGGTGGTGGAGGGGCACACACCCAGCCCTGCCTATATCTGGAGGGCTAACTCTCGAGTCTTCCAGATGCCCTCACATGCTGCGAAGATTACGGATAGTTTGTCCAAGTTCTTTGCTGAAAACACAGGCTCCGTGTCTGAGCCTGCGATGTTATGGTGTGCCCATAAGGCATATATAAGAGGTATAATTTTACAAATTTGTGCTAGGGTAAAGAGGCAGAGGACACAGAAACTGGACCGTCTTCTGAATGATATTAAGGTATTGGAGACCCAAAACAAATCCAATGCTAGTACACAATTAGCCCAACAAATCTCCCAGCTTCGCTCTGATCTCAGACTCCTTCTTATCGAACAATATGACAAGCATCTCCAATACCTGAAGCTAAACCATTACTCCTCTGGCAATAGGGCAGGTAAATTCCTGGCCCAGAGGCTAAAATCCGCCAGACTTAGATCGAAAATAAAATTTTTGATCCACCCGATAAATAAACACAAAATCCTTAATCCTAAAGACATAGCAAACTCGTTTGCAGAATATTATTCCTCCTTATATAATCTCAACACTGACCCCAAAACCCCTCAACCTACGGAGGAGGGTATTCAGGCATTCCTAGCTAAAATTAACCTCCCCTCCCTCACGCAAACACAACTTCAGGCGTTGAATGCTCCCATTATGGACTCTGAGATCAAGAGAATTATTAAAACCCTTCCCCTGGGTAAGTCACCTGGCCCCGATGGTCTACCGAATGACTATTACAAATCATTCCAGGATAATTTGGTTCCGACCTTGCAGGCGGTATTTATGAATGCAATGTCCTCTGCCTCGTTCCCTGCTGAGATGCTTCAGGCATATGTGGTTACTATTCCTAAACCTGGTAAAGAGCCTACTACTCCGAGTAACTTTCGGCCAATTTCTTTGCTCAACACTAGGGATGAGCTTCGTGTTCGAGTCGAACATACGTTCGACTCGAACATTGGCTGTTCGATCGTTCGACGAAGATCGAACGATTTGGGCCGTTCGCGCCAAATTCGAGTGACGCGAACGGCCCACAATGCACTACGCCATCGCAGTGTCATCCAGGCGCTGTGATTGGCCAAGCATGCACTGTGACCCCGCATGCTTGGCCAATCACAGCGCCGGCAGCGAGGAGAGCAATGATTGGCCACAGGCAGGATGCCTGTGGCCAATTATTGCTGAGGGTGTTTAGTACACGCCCCACACTATAAAAGGCCGCCAGCACGGCGGCCTAGTGTAGTGTGTTCCGGAGCAGGGATAGAGTAGCATAGGCAGGGACAGTGACTGTTATTTCTTTCTTGCTTAACCTGGATTCCTTTAGTTTAGGGAAAGAGAAGGATAGGTAGGGAGAGTGTCAGTGTGTTTTGTGCTTCTGCTATAGTGTGCTTAAAAAAAAACATTTATTCTAGGGACAGAAAACTCTAGGTAGGGACAGTGTCAGTTTCTTTCACTCTGCAAGTCCTTGTTTCCAGGGACCTGGAAGGACAGTGAGTGAATTGTCCTTTTGCTATATTGTGATTAAAAAAAACATTTATTCTAGGGACAGAAAACTCTAGGTAGGGACAGTGTCAGTTTCTTTCACTCTGCAAGTCCTTGTTTCCAGGGACCTGGAAGGACAGTGAGTGAATTGTCCTTTTGCTATATTGTGATTAAAAAAAACATTTATTCTAGGGACAGAAAACTCTAGGTAGGGACAGTGTCAGTTTCTTTCACTCTGCAAGTCCTTGTTTCCAGGGACCTGGAAGGACAGTGAGTGAATTGTCCTTTTGCTATATTGTGATTAAAAAAAACATTTATTCTAGGGACAGAAAACTCTAGGTAGGGACAGTGTCAGTTTCTTTCACTCTGCAAGTCCTTGTTTCCAGGGACCTGGAAGGACAGTGAGTGAATTGTCCTTTTGCTATATTGTGATTAAAAAAAACATTTATTCTAGGGACAGAAAACTCTAGGTAGGGACAGTGTCAGTTTCTTTCACTCTGCAAGTCCTTGTTTCCAGGGACCTGGAAGGACAGTGAGTGAATTGTCCTTTTGCTATATTGTGATTAAAAAAAACATTTATTCTAGGGACAGAAAACTCTAGGTAGGGACAGTGTCAGTTTCTTTCACTCTGCAAGTCCTTGTTTCCAGGGACCTGGAAGGACAGTGAGTGAATTGTCCTTTTGCTATATTGTGATTAAAAAAAACATTTTTTTCTAGGGACAGAAAACTGTAGGTAGGGAGAGTATTTTTTTTCTTTCACTCTGCAAGTCCTTGTTTCCAGGGACCTGTAAGGACAGTGAGTTAATTGTCCTTGTGCTATATTGTGCTGAAAAAAACATTTATTCCAGGGACAGAAAACTCTAGGTAGGGACAGTGTCAGTTTCTTTCACTCTGCAAGTCCTTGTTTCCAGGGACCTGGAAGGACAGTGAGTGAATTGTCCTTTTGCTATATTGTGATTAAAAAAAACATTTTTTTCTAGGGACAGAAAACTGTAGGTAGGGAGAGTGTTTTTTTTCTTTCACTCTGCAAGTCCTTGTTTCCAGGGACCTGTAAGGACAGTGAGTTAATTTTCCTTGTGCTATATTGTGATTAAAAAAAACATTTATTCTAGGGACAGAAAACTCTAGGTAGGGACAGTGTCAGTTTCTTTCACTCTGCAAGTCCTTGTTTCCAGGGACCTGGAAGGACAGTGAGTGAATTGTCCTTTTGCTATATTGTGATTAAAAAAAACATTTATTCTAGGGACAGAAAACTCTAGGTAGGGACAGTGTCAGTTTCTTTCACTCTGCAAGTCCTTGTTTCCAGGGACCTGGAAGGACAGTGAGTGAATTGTCCTTTTGCTATATTGTGATTAAAAAAAACATTTATTCTAGGGACAGAAAACTCTAGGTAGGGACAGTGTCAGTTTCTTTCACTCTGCAAGTCCTTGTTTCCAGGGACCTGGAAGGACAGTGAGTGAATTGTCCTTTTGCTATATTGTGATTAAAAAAAACATTTATTCTAGGGACAGAAAACTCTAGGTAGGGACAGTGTCAGTTTCTTTCACTCTGCAAGTCCTTGTTTCCAGGGACCTGGAAGGACAGTGAGTGAATTGTCCTTTTGCTATATTGTGATTAAAAAAAACATTTATTCTAGGGACAGAAAACTCTAGGTAGGGACAGTGTCAGTTTCTTTCACTCTGCAAGTCCTTGTTTCCAGGGACCTGGAAGGACAGTGAGTGAATTGTCCTTTTGCTATATTGTGATTAAAAAAAACATTTATTCTAGGGACAGAAAACTCTAGGTAGGGACAGTGTCAGTTTCTTTCACTCTGCAAGTCCTTGTTTCCAGGGACCTGGAAGGACAGTGAGTGAATTGTCCTTTTGCTATATTGTGATTAAAAAAAACATTTATTCTAGGGACAGAAAACTCTAGGTAGGGACAGTGTCAGTTTCTTTCACTCTGCAAGTCCTTGTTTCCAGGGACCTGGAAGGACAGTGAGTGAATTGTCCTTTTGCTATATTGTGATTAAAAAAAACATTTTTTTCTAGGGACAGAAAACTGTAGGTAGGGAGAGTATTTTTTTTCTTTCACTCTGCAAGTCCTTGTTTCCAGGGACCTGTAAGGACAGTGAGTTAATTGTCCTTGTGCTATATTGTGCTGAAAAAAACATTTATTCCAGGGACAGAAAACTCTAGGTAGGGACAGTGTCAGTTTCTTTCACTCTGCAAGTCCTTGTTTCCAGGGACCTGGAAGGACAGTGAGTGAATTGTCCTTTTGCTATATTGTGATTAAAAAAAACATTTTTTTCTAGGGACAGAAAACTGTAGGTAGGGAGAGTGTTTTTTTTCTTTCACTCTGCAAGTCCTTGTTTCCAGGGACCTGTAAGGACAGTGAGTTAATTTTCCTTGTGCTATATTGTGATTAAAAAAAACATTTATTCTAGGGACAGAAAACTCTAGGTAGGGACAGTGTCAGTTTCTTTCACTCTGCAAGTCCTTGTTTCCAGGGACCTGGAAGGACAGTGAGTGAATTGTCCTTTTGCTATATTGTGATTAAAAAAAACATTTATTCTAGGGACAGAAAACTCTAGGTAGGGACAGTGTCAGTTTCTTTCACTCTGCAAGTCCTTGTTTCCAGGGACCTGGAAGGACAGTGAGTGAATTGTCCTTTTGCTATATTGTGATTAAAAAAAACATTTATTCTAGGGACAGAAAACTCTAGGTAGGGACAGTGTCAGTTTCTTTCACTCTGCAAGTCCTTGTTTCCAGGGACCTGGAAGGACAGTGAGTGAATTGTCCTTTTGCTATATTGTGATTAAAAAAAACATTTATTCTAGGGACAGAAAACTCTAGGTAGGGACAGTGTCAGTTTCTTTCACTCTGCAAGTCCTTGTTTCCAGGGACCTGGAAGGACAGTGAGTGAATTGTCCTTTTGCTATATTGTGATTAAAAAAACATTTATTCTAGGGACAGAAAACTCTAGGTAGGGACAGTGTCAGTTTCTTTCACTCTGCAAGTCCTTGTTTCCAGGGACCTGGAAGGACAGTGAGTGAATTGTCCTTTTGCTATATTGTGATTAAAAAAAACATTTATTCTAGGGACAGAAAACTCTAGGTAGGGACAGTGTCAGTTTCTTTCACTCTGCAAGTCCTTGTTTCCAGGGACCTGGAAGGACAGTGAGTGAATTGTCCTTTTGCTATATTGTGATTAAAAAAAACATTTATTCTAGGGACAGAAAACTCTAGGTAGGGACAGTGTCAGTTTCTTTCACTCTGCAAGTCCTTGTTTCCAGGGACCTGGAAGGACAGTGAGTGAATTGTCCTTTTGCTATATTGTGATTAAAAAAAACATTTTTTTCTAGGGACAGAAAACTGTAGGTAGGGAGAGTATTTTTTTTCTTTCACTCTGCAAGTCCTTGTTTCCAGGGACCTGTAAGGACAGTGAGTTAATTGTCCTTGTGCTATATTGTGCTGAAAAAAACATTTATTCCAGGGACAGAAAACTCTAGGTAGGGACAGTGTCAGTTTCTTTCACTCTGCAAGTCCTTGTTTCCAGGGACCTGGAAGGACAGTGAGTGAATTGTCCTTTTGCTATATTGTGATTAAAAAAAACATTTATTCTAGGGACAGAAAACTCTAGGTAGGGACAGTGTCAGTTTCTTTCACTCTGCAAGTCCTTGTTTCCAGGGACCTGGAAGGACAGTGAGTGAATTGTCCTTTTGCTATATTGTGATTAAAAAAAACATTTATTCTAGGGACAGAAAACTCTAGGTAGGGACAGTGTCAGTTTCTTTCACTCTGCAAGTCCTTGTTTCCAGGGACCTGGAAGGACAGTGAGTGAATTGTCCTTTTGCTATATTGTGATTAAAAAAAACATTTATTCTAGGGACAGAAAACTCTAGGTAGGGACAGTGTCAGTTTCTTTCACTCTGCAAGTCCTTGTTTCCAGGGACCTGGAAGGACAGTGAGTGAATTGTCCTTTTGCTATATTGTGATTAAAAAAACATTTATTCTAGGGACAGAAAACTCTAGGTAGGGACAGTGTCAGTTTCTTTCACTCTGCAAGTCCTTGTTTCCAGGGACCTGGAAGGACAGTGAGTGAATTGTCCTTTTGCTATATTGTGATTAAAAAAAACATTTATTCTAGGGACAGAAAACTCTAGGTAGGGACAGTGTCAGTTTCTTTCACTCTGCAAGTCCTTGTTTCCAGGGACCTGGAAGGACAGTGAGTGAATTGTCCTTTTGCTATATTGTGATTAAAAAAAACATTTTTTTCTAGGGACAGAAAACTGTAGGTAGGGAGAGTATTTTTTTTCTTTCACTCTGCAAGTCCTTGTTTCCAGGGACCTGTAAGGACAGTGAGTTAATTGTCCTTGTGCTATATTGTGCTGAAAAAAACATTTATTCCAGGGACAGAAAACTCTAGGTAGGGACAGTGTCAGTTTCTTTCACTCTGCAAGTCCTTGTTTCCAGGGACCTGGAAGGACAGTGAGTGAATTGTCCTTTTGCTATATTGTGATTAAAAAAAACATTTTTTTCTAGGGACAGAAAACTGTAGGTAGGGAGAGTGTTTTTTTTCTTTCACTCTGCAAGTCCTTGTTTCCAGGGACCTGTAAGGACAGTGAGTTAATTTTCCTTGTGCTATATTGTGATTAAAAAAAACATTTTTTCTAGGGACAGAAAACTGTAGGTAGGGAGAGTGTTTTTTTTCTTTCACTCTGCAAGTCCTTGTTTCCAGGGACAGAGAAGGACACCTGAAGGTAGCCCTTATTGCTTTTTTCCCATCTCCCTGCAGGCCATCTATTAGAATGTCTGGAAGGCAAACAAGGAGAGGCAGACAGTCAGGAGGCAATAAAAGAGGGCAAGCAGGCTCTGTGTCTGGGGGCAACAGTGCTGGTCGTGGACGCGGTGCATTGTCATCAGCACATGGCCATGGGACACGCTTGTCCTTCTTTTCGGCAGCTGGACATGTTGAGCCACATCATGCCGAAGACTTGGTAGAGTGGATGACCAAGCCCTCCTCCTCCTCCTCATCCTCTCTCACCCAGGCTCAGGGTACTGGAAAAGCAGCTGCCAAAGCGTCGTCTTCCCTGGTATCAATGTCAGACAAATCATCAGTCACTCCTTCCCTAGACCCACCATGTCCTCCTCCTGAGGAGTCCCCCGAACTGTTTCAGCACAGTGTTGGGTACATGCTCCAGGAGGATGCCCAGCGTTTCGAAGGGTCTGATGATGAAACCCAGCTAGAGGAAGGCAGTAGCGTGAGAGCAGACAGAGGGGATGCTCAAGAAGGACACCAATCTGGCAGTCATGTTCCAGCAGCTGCAGCATACTGCCAGATTGGCTCCAGTGATGAGGAGGGAGGGGATGATGAGGTCAATGACTCCACGTGGGTGCCTAATAGGAGAGAGGAGGAGGAGGAGGATGAGGAGGAGGCACATCTCCAACGAGGCAGGATGCCCTTTGGTGGCCAGCGTAAGGGCAGTACACCGACGGAATCACACCGCAGAGCTCCGCCTGTGCAGGGCGCTGCCTCTGCCCGTCATTCAAAAAGTTCTTTGGTGTGGGCCTTTTTTGAGGCTAGTGCATCAGATCGCACAGCTGCTGTTTGCAACATATGTCTCAAGCGTATATCGCGTGGCCAAAACATCAGCCGCTTGGGTACCACATGCCTGACCAGACATATGTTGACCTGCCATGCAGCTCGTTGGCAAGCCTACCTCAAAGACCCACACCAAAGAACAAAGCGGACCTCTCCTTGCACCGCATCAGCTGGGATCTCCAACCCCACTATAACTTCAGTCCTCTCTGAAACATGCACTGAGAGGAATGAAGGTGTAGAATTAGGTGTGTCACAGCCAAGTACTTGCGCCCACTCTGCTAGCAGTACACCGACGTCCGATTCTAGCAGGCAAATTTCCCTGCCCCAGCTGCTGGACCGTCGAAAGAAGTTCACTCCCAGCCATCCACATGCCCAGCGGTTGAATGCTAGCTTGGCTAAATTGCTAGCGCTTCAACTGCTGCCTTTTCAGTTGGTAGACTCGGCCCCCTTCCGTGAGTTTGTGCAATGTGCGGTTCCTCAGTGGCAGGTTCCCAAACGCCACTTTTTCTCACGGAAGGCTATTCCGGCTCTCTACCGGCATGTGGAAGGCAATGTCTTGGCCTCGCTGGACAGGGCGGTCAGCGGTAAGGTGCATATTACCGCTGACTCATGGTCCAGCAGGCATGGACAGGGACGTTACCTTTCTTTCACGGCCCATTGGGTCACTCTTTTGGCAGCTGGGAAGGATTCAGGACAAGGTGCAGTAGTGTTGGAGGTTGTCCCACCGCCACGCCTCCAAAATGCTACTACTGGTTGTGACACACCTCTCTCCTCCACCCCCTCCTCTTCTTCTTCCTCCATGGCCTCTTCCTGTGGTTTGTCCTATGAACCAGCGGTGCTCCGTAGCCGTTCACGGGGCTACGCAAGTACGCAGGCAAAAAGATGCCATGCCGTGCTTGCGCTGGTGTGTTTGGGGGACAGAAGCCACACTGGGGCAGAGGTCCTGTCTGCTCTGCAGGGCCAGGCCGAGAGGTGGTTGACGCCACGCCAGCTTAAGCCAGGAATGGTGGTTTGCGACAATGGCACCAACCTCCTCTCCGCCCTCCGACAGGGACAACTGACCCATGTGCCCTGTGTGGCTCACGTCCTTAACCTGGTGGTGCAGCGGTTCTTGGGCAGGTACCCGGGCTTACAGGATGTCCTGAGGCAGGCCAGGAAAGTCTGTGTGCATTTCCGCAGATCTTATAATGCCAGTGCTCGCCTGGCTGAGCTGCAAAAGGAGTTGAACCTGCCCAAGAACCGCCTTATATGTGACATGCCCACCAGGTGGAACTCAACGTTGGCCATGCTGCAGCGGCTGCACACGCAGCAGAGGGCCATCAATGAGTACCTGTGCGACTACGGCACCAGGACAGGGTCAGGGGAGCTTGGTTTTTTTTCTCCACGCCAGTGGGGCATGATCAGGGATGCATGCACTGTCCTGGCACCATTTGAGGAGGCCACGAGGATGGTGAGCAGTGACAGTGCATGCATCAGTGACACTGTACCTCTTGTCCACCTGTTGGAGCACACGCTGCGTGGAATAATGGACAGGGCACTTGAGGCAGAACAGAGGCAGGAAGAGGAGGACTTCCTTGCCTCTCAAGGCCCCCTTTACCCAGACAGTGTTCCTTCTGTCCCACCCATCGCACAGGAAGAGGAGGAGGAGGAGGAGGAGGAGGAGGATTGTGTCAGCATGGAGGTGGAGGCTGGCACTCAGCATCATCAGCAGCAGTCTTTTAGGGATGATTTACAGTCCCAAGAAACCAGTGGACTTGTACGTGGCTGGGAGGAGGTGGCTGCGGATCATGTCGTCCTTAGTGACCCAGAGGACTCCGGAGCGAATGCCTCAGCAAACCTACGCTGCATGGCCTCCCTGATCCTGCAAAGTCTGCGGAAGGATCCTCGTATTCTTCGGATCAAGGAGAGGGACCATTACTGGCTGGCCACTCTCCTTGATCCACGGTACAAGGGTAAGGTTGCGGACCTTATGTTACCGTCGCAGAGGGAGCAGAGGATGAGACAACTCCGGGAGGCCTTGCAGAAAGGTCTGTGCAACGCGTTCCCAGAGACTGGGAGGTTGCAAACTCCTGGTCCTGGACAACGAGTTGCTGAGGCTTCGGCCAGTCAAAGAAGGAGCGGTGGGGAAGGTGGCCGTCTGACCGATGCGTTCAGACAATTCTTTAGTCCGCAGCCCCAAAGTATGATTGGTTCCAGCAACCATCGCCAGCGTCTGATAAACATGGTGCAGGAATATCTAGGGGCAAGGTCAGACTTGGACACCTTCCCCACCGAAAATCCTCTGGCTTACTGGGTCTTGAGGATGGATCACTGGCCAGAGCTTGCACAGTATGCAATTGAGCTACTGGCCTGTCCTGCATCCAGCGTTCTTTCGGAACGCACATTCAGTGCTGCTGGAGGATTTGTCACGGATCACAGGGTGCGCCTGTCCACCGACTCGGTTGATCGACTGACTTTCATCAAGATGAACCAGTCTTGGATCACCACCAGCTACCACACACCTGATGCTGATATAACAGACTAATTGATTTTAAAATGTCACATCCCTTCAAGACTGATGCTGATGCTGAGTGCCTGTGCTGTTATGTTGACTGGCTATCCTCCTCCTCCGAGTCCTCAATGATACGATTGATGATGATAGCTTGGAAGATCATTTTTGTTTATGGGTGCCGCCACCAGTGCCTAACGCCCAATTTTTCAGCCCCTGTTTAACAGGGGCGTGTAATTACAATTTTTGAAGCAATACTTTGCAACAGGGCTCATTGCTGTGCTCCAAGTACAGTATCTGTGAGGAGTTGCAGTGTTGTGCCACCAGTGCCTAAGGCCCAATTTTTCAGCCCCTGTTTAACAGGGGCGTGTCATTACAATTTTTGAAGCAATACTTTGCAACAGGGCTCATTGCTGTGCTCCAAGTACAGTATCTGTGAGGGGTTGCAGTGTTGTGCCACCAGTGCCTAAGGCCCAATTTTTCAGCCCCTGTTCAACAGGGGCATGTAATTACAATTCTTGATCTAATAATTCACAGCAGGGCCCATTGCTGCACCCACCAAGAGTAACTGTCAGGGCTTACAGTGTTGTGGCACCAGCACCACCATCAAAGGCCCAATTTTTACTACCACTGTTCAACAATTATATGTAATTAAAATTCCTGATATAATAGTTGACAGCAGGGCGTTCCAGCACCAACCAAGAGTAACTGTGAGTGCTTACAGTGTTGTGCCAACACCAACAACTAAGGGGCCTATTTCTGCAGAGTATATACGGCAGGTCCCTACTTTCAAACATCCAACTTACAAACGACTCCTACTTGCAAACGCAAGAAGACAACAGGAAGTGAGAGGAAATCTACCACTAGGAAGGAAAATTCTCTCCTGTAAGAATAAATATGGGAGAAAGGTGTCTCCTCTGTACTGATGCTTTATCAGCAATCCTTGTTTCAAGAAAAACACCACATTTCAAAAACAGTTGTCATTGGGACGGAAAGTGAGGTGAAATGTTCTGAACAGGGGCACAGACAGCAAAACAAATGTTACAGGGGTGATAACCCTTACCTATGTTTTCCAAAAAGTTTAAAAATAGATTTTTGGGCTGGAGCTACACTTCAACAATGTACCTGTTCAAAATTACAAACAGATTCTACATAAGAACAAACCTACAGTCCCTGTCTTGTATGCACCGCCTGTATACGGCTGTTCAGAGTATATAGGGCCTTTTTTATTTTATGTGCGGGGTTCCCCTTAATATCCATACAAGACCCAAAGGGGCTGGTAATGGGCTGGGGTAGGGGGGGGGGGGTCATGGGGTAGCTATGCCATTTTTCTTAAAGAATTTCATCCATATTACCGGGACCAGACATTACATTAAAGCCGCAAGCAGTTTTAAATGGCTTTTTTTTCCTTTAGAAGTGTCATTTTGTGCAGGGACAGTTCTAAACACGGGAAACACGTGGCACTTCACAGGCATACTTTAGACACCCCCCAGGTACGATATTTAAAGGAATATTTGACTTTTTTTTTTTCACTTTATGCATCATTAAAATGACTGCTCCCGAAAAACGACCGTTTTTAAAACTTCTTTTTGCATTGATACATGTCCCCTGGTGCAGAACCCGGGTTCCCAAACCCTTTTTAGGACAATAACATGCATAATAGTTGTTATAATTAGCACTTTAGAATTCGAACGTTCGCATCCATTGTATTTAATAGGGTTCTAATGTTCGTTCGAACTTCCGGTCCGTTCGCGGGTTCTGGTGCGAACCGAACCCGGGGGTGTTCGGCTCATCACTACTCAACACGGACGTCAAGTTATATGCAAAGATTTTGGCTCATAGACTGTTACCCATTCTCCCTTCGCTCATCGGTCCTGACCAGTCTGGCTTCACCCCCGGAAGGCAGACGTCGGACGCCACTAGAAGAGTCATGGGCGTTATGCAGTGTGCTAGGTCCAGTCGGACGCCTTCTCAGCTCCTATCCTTGGACGCGGAGAAGGCGTTCGACAGGATTCACTGGGGATACATGAAAAGCACCCTACAGAGATTTGGATTTACGGGGCCCATCCTCTCGGCCATTCTTGCTCTCTACTCGTCTCCCTGTGCTCAGGTTTACACATCCAATTTGCTGTCCGATACCTTCACTATCTCTAATGGCACTAGACAGGGGTGTCCCCTCTCCCCCTCTATATTTAACCTTCTTATTGAGCCCCTGGCGGAGAGGATCAGGTCCCATCCAGACATCACAGGGTTCCCCATAAAAGGTAAAATACACAAGATAAATTTGTTTGCAGATGACATTATTCTATTTCTGACTTCCCCCTCCACTTCTCTACACCATGCTCATGACGCTCTTAATGCATTTAGTGCAGTCTCCTTTTACAAGGTAAATTTCACAAAATCAGTCATCCTGGAAATGGGCATACCACCCCCTTTGAAAAATCGCCTACAGGCATCTTTTCCCTACTCATGGAGTAAATCAAATATTTCCTACTTAGGAATTAAACTAACGACTGACCCCCGACAACTAGCTGAAGCAAACTATTCCCCATTGCTTGACAAAATCTCCAATGAAGCTAAAAGACTATCTAACACAGAATTGTCCTGGTCTGGCCGCCTAGCTGCATTTAAAATGCTCATTCTTCCGCAAATACTTTACATTTTTAGGACACTTCCTGTGCCCATCCCTAGATCACACCTCACTCACTTGAACTCTCTACTCTCCAGATTTCTTTGGAGAACTAATAGACCAAGATGCTCCAAATCTTTATTGGTTAAAAACAGATTAGCAGGTGGCATGGGCCTGGTCGACATACGGGATTACTTCCGCGCTGCCATCCTAGTACAATTGAAGGGGTGGTTAGTCCCGACGGCTGACTCAAATTGGTGTGATATTGAACAATCTCTGAGCCCTACTAAAAACCTTTGTCTTCTCCTCTTAGTAGATGTGTGGAAACCAATTCCTATACATACACTACCTCCAACGATTCAGGCCTCTTTGGAGGCCTGGAGAGATCTCCTAAAAATCCCAGTCCCACTCTCTGATCAAACGTCAGTTCCCATTCCCATAACAATCCTCTCCCAGATTATCCCTAACATATCTCTCTCTGATTGGCAGGCGAAAGGGATTAAAACGATAGATGACTTATATCATGACCACACCCTCCTTTCGTTCACCTCAATTCAAGAAAAGTTTAATCTAGCATCTAACGACCAATACAAACACACTCAAATTTCTCACTTCCTTGGTTCTCTCAGTTCACATCAGATTCTGCTACCAAAAGAAGTTTGGTGTTTCTATACTACGACCCCCACTCCCCCTAGAGGCATCTCTTTGTTCTACAATCTCTTCCAACACAAACTACAATTCGTAAAATCCCAACCCTTTAGAAAGTGGGAGGTGGATTTGGGTATTAACATCTCGACTCTTCAATGGCAACAGGCGCTGAAATCGCTCTATAAAGCCTCTAGCTGCATTAACCACTGGGAGCTCTCCCAAAAGATAGCACTTAGGTGGTACCTCACCCCCTACAGAATATCTAGGTTTGGCGCCCTCAACTCTCTGTTGTGCTGGAGGAATTGTGGAATGACAGGCAATTTACTACATATGTTCTGGTCGTGTAGACATTTAACTAGTTTTTGGAACTCGGTCTTCCGCTGTGTCTCCAGGATCACTGGGATCCTGACTCGCCCAAAGCCTAGCCTGGCATTACTACATATAGGCATCGAAATGTTCCCCCCAAACTTCAGGGTGGTGGTGACTCATATCCTCCTAGCAGCCAGGTCTTTGATTGCAAGGCAATGGAAAGCAGATAAGGCACCCAATGCCTCAGAGGTACACTTGATCACCCAGACGCATTATGTATATGAGTCCATGCTGGCTGGTAGAAGAGGGAATAAACAAGAGTTTGATAGTAATTGGAAAATATGGACGTTATGGTTTAAAAGTAACAAAAGTCATGTTTGAATTTATTATGTGAGTTTGCAATTTATGTAATTGCTCTTCTTGTGCTATATTTATGGTGAGACCGCAGGATGACCCTTTTGACCCTTTTTTCCCCTCTCCCCTTCCCCTAGTCCCTTCCCCCTCTTTCTTTCCAAATTCCCCCTATTCTCTCTCTTCTCCTTCCCCCTTTTCTTTCTTTTCTCTTTTTTTTTTTTTTTTCTCTCCCTTTTCTCCAGTTTTGCATTGTTTCAAGTAAGTCATGATATCCTAATCACACGGGCCAAGGTTTATCGTTATCTTTAATCCCTCGCGACTATGTCATCGTCACGCGTGTTGATATTGTAATGCTATATTACTTACTTGCTTCGACTTTTGTATCTTGCCATTTGTTTGTTTTTTTTGTTTTTTCTTTGAAAATTCTTAATAAAAACGATTTGAAAAAAAAAAAAAAGGATAGGCAAATTCTTCAGGAAGGGCACTATGGGCACAACGGGCCTGCCTTCGTCATCTTGGTGGCAGCGGGACACTACTTGTGCTTGCCATCTCGCCAGCTTGAACTGCACTTATGGGACTCGCCATGTCACCACGTGATACTGCAGTGCTGGATGTACACCCAGGCTGTACTAGGCCGCTGGTGCTTGCCAATTCACCAGAAGGAATAGCGGCGCTAGTACTACTCTGCTCTATGATACGAGAGACCTGCGGTTCTTGCTCCTCAACAACCTCAGAAGATCGGGATCGGGTATGCCTGACCTTAGCAGGGACCTCACCTTCGTCGTCAGAGCTATCTGACGTGGAGCCGCTGACTTCACTGTCTTCTACGGGAAAATATTCTGAGCCTGAATCTGACAGATGCGTTACCTCCTCCTCACTATCTGTCATGCTCAGAATCTCGTAGGCCTCTTTACTAGTGTACCTTCGTCTTGCCATTTTGGGCTCTAAATTTAGGGGTACACTAGTAAGATTCACAGGTAAAAAAAGCACCTGACTGTCAGCAAATGTATCAAACGCTACCAAAAAAACTGTTAGCGATCGCAGGGATCAGGACTGTCTCTGCGAATGCTGCAGTTATGTGTGTTGTGTTTGGTAAGTGACAGTGATCGATCGATACTGACACTTGGGTGGGCTGGGCTGGGCTGGGCTGGGCAGAGGGGCTAAACACAGGTGCTAGCAGGTATCTGGGCTGATCCCGCTAACACTGCGTTTTTGGGAACCCTAAACCGCTGGGGACGCTAGTATAGATCTGATCAGATCAGATATTGATCTGTTCAGATACTATACAACTAAGGGAGGTGTATGCTTTGCGCGTGGGTGTTAGCGTTACTGGCACTAACCTGACGCTGCCTGGGGTGACGCAGACCCTCTCTGGCGCTAAAACCTAATTGATATCAGCCGCCGGGCGATCAGGGGGTTAAACCTTTATTGGGTTATATACGGCGGGTGCCCTGATGCTATAAAAAGCAAACTAACCAACCAGCATCACCCGTAAAACTTATATGGTGATCACTGGTGAAAGGGTTAACTAGGGGCAATCAGGGGGTTAAAACCTTTATTAGGTTATATATGGGGGTACCTGACGCTATATAAAAACCTGACGGGTAACCTAAATAACTAAATAACTAACTGGCTAACCAGTGTCACCAGTAAAACTTATACGGTGATAACTGGTGAAAGGATTAACTCTAGTGGCAATCAGGGGGTTAAAATAATATATGGGGGTACCTGACACTATAAAAACCTGCGGCGAAACTAAAAATAAATAACTGGCTATGTAGGGCACCACCGGCACTAAATACAGCGAACGGAAATACGATCGCTTAGTGACGCTGGCGTTAGGGGGTGAAAGGGTTACCTGGGGGGGCGATCAAGGGGTTAAACCTTTATTAGGGGGGTTAGGGGGCTACCCTGGACCTAAAGGGGCCTAAACCTAACTGCCCTGCAACTTTTTACTGTCACAAATGACACTGATTGCAGTGATCAGTAAAAAAATGACCACTGCAAACGGTGCACTGTGACTGGGGGTACTGGGGGTGATCTGGGGGGTGATCTGGGGGTGACTGGGGGGTGAAAAGTGTGCCTACGTGTACTGGTGTCAGTGGGCTGTTGGTGCGCTTACTGTGAGATGTCTTCACTCCTCGCGCCGGATCGAAAAGACTGACACGAGGAGAGATGACATCACTTCCTCTGCCTGTGTTTACATTTACACAGCAGAGGAAGCTTTTCATTCGCCGGGAGCGATCGCGAGGGGGTGGCCGGAATCGAACGGCCGACCCTCATCTCGGATCGCTCCCCAACGGAAAACGACTGCTCACTGTATAGGAGGGGGGTCCGATCGGACCCCCCAACTATACAAAGGCGATCACGTAGATATACGTGACTTTGCCTGTCGGTGCCATTCTGCCGACGTATAATTACAGTGGGCGGTCGTTAAGTGGTTAATAATTTCAAAATGTTGACCTAGCTATTCGTTCATGTATCATTGACATTGACAAGACAGTTTTATTTTCCCACATTGTAAAAATAACTTGTCATCTCTCATCTGCTTTACTGAGGTTTGCCTTTTCCTGGATCAATAGAATTAGAATTACTGAAGGTTGGTTCTCTTTGAACCTTAGTAGCTTTTTTTACTAATGGGCCCATAATGGCTGAGGCCATATCTTTATCCATTTCCTGTAACATGATCCACAATGTGTGAGTCAGCAAAAGCTCAGTATTATAGGTGACTCTTCCTTTCTGCAAACACTTTGGATCATATTCACCTTTCCTAACTTTCCTAACCAATACTTCCATTACTTTTTATTAGCTTCCATTACACTCCATTCTTTCTGCCTTAGGTACATTACTACATGCTGTCTCTGTCTGTACTGTACCCAATCTCTGTCTATTGGTCTCATCATCATTGTCTGTACCCTGTCACAGTGGCAACTTTTGATGGGCACAGTGGCTTCAATTGATGGGCACATTGGCTGCAATTGATGGGCACAGTGGCTGCGTTTGATGGCACAGTGGCTGCGTTTGATGGCACAGTGGCTGCAATTGATGGGCACAGTGGCTGCATTTGATGGGCACAGTGGTTGCAATTGATGGGCACAGTGGCTGCCCCTCCTGCCCCAGTACTGTGCCCACTTACCCTCCTTCCCTGGTACTGTGCCCACTTACTCTCCTCCTGTACCCTCCTTCCCCAGTACTGTGCCCACTTACCCTCCTCCTGTACTGTACCCTCCTGCCCCAGTACTGTGCCCACTTACCCTACTCCTGTATCCTCCTGCCCCAGTACTGTGCCCACTTACCTTCCCCCATACTATACTCTCCTGACCCGGTACTGTGCCCACCTACCCTCCTCCTGTATGTACCCTCCTGCCCTGATACTGTGCCCACTTACATCCGTTCTCTCCTGCTCCCTGCTTTACTGTACCCTCATGCCCCCTGTACTGTGCCCACTTACCCTCCCCATGTGCTGTGCCCTCCCACTCCCCCGCACAATACCCTTCTGCCCCTTGTACTGTGCCCACTTACCCCCTGTGCTTTACCCCCCTGCTCTCTCCTGTACTGTACCCTCCTGCCCCATGCCCACTTACCCTCCCCTGTGCTGTGCCCACCTGCTACCTCTTTTACTGTATCCTCCTGCCCCCTGTACTGTGCCCACTTACCCCCTGTGCTTTGCCCTCCTGCTCTCCCCTGTACTGTACCCTCCTGCACTGTGCCCACCTACCCTCCCCCTGTGCTGTGCCCTCCTGCTCCCTCCTTTACTGTACCCTACTGTCCCCTGTACTGTGCCACTTACCCCCCAGTGCTGTGCCCTCCTGTTCCTTCCTTTACTGTACTCTCCTGTCCCCTGTACTGTGCCCACTCCACTCACCCCCCATGCTGTGCCCTCCTGTTCCCTCCTTTACTGTACCCTCCTGTCCCCTGTACTGTGCCCACTTCCCCCCAGTGCTGTACCCTCCTATCCCCTGTACTGTGCCCACTTACCCTCCCCCTGTGCTTTTCCCTCCTGCTCCCCCTGTACTGTACCCCCTGCCCCCTGTTCTTTGCCTACTTACCCTCCCCCTGTGCTGTGTCCTCCTGCTCCCCCTGTACTGTACCCTCCTGCCCGCTGCACTTTGTCCACTTCTCCTTCCCCTGTGCTGTGCTCTCCTGCTCCCTCCTTTACTGTACCCTCCTGCCCCCTGTACTGTGTCCACTTACCACCCATGTTGTGCCCTCCTGCTCCCTCCTTTACTGTACCCTCCTGTCCCCTGTACTGTGCCCACTTACCCCCCATGCTCTCCTGCTCCCTGCTTTTTTGTACCCTCCTGTCCCCTGTACTGTACCTACTTATCCTCCCCCTGTGCTTTGCCCTCCTGCTCCCCCTGTACTGTACCCTCCTGCCCCCTGTTCTGTGCCCACTTACCCTCCCCCTGTGCTATGCCCTCCTGCACCCCTTGTCCTGTGTCCACTTCCCCTTCCCCTGTGCTGTGCCCTCCTGCTCCCTCCTTTACTGTACCCTCCTGCCCCTGTACTGTGCCCACTTGCCCTCCCCCTATGCTGTTCCCTCCTGCTCCCCCTGTACTGTACCCCATTACCCCCTGTACTGTGTCCACATGCGGATTGTCCTTTATCCACTGTGTCCACATACCCCCCCACCTTGTGCTGTGCCCTCCTGCTCCCTCCTTTACTGTACCCTCATTCCCCCTGAACTGTGCCCACTTACCCTCCCCCATGCTGTGCCCTCCTGCTCCCTCTGAACTGCACCCTCCAACTAGGGTGACCATGTGTCCCGGATTGCCCGGGACAGTCCCGCATTTTGCAGGTCTGTAGGTCTTTCCCGGGCACCTTCATTCCAGGACAACACAGTGTCCCGGAATGAAACTGACACAGCCATCCCCCGGGCCACTCTGATGCCCCCAGAAAAGGCTGCCACATCACCGCTTTACTCACTGACAGTACTTGTCCTGCCCGAGAATGCCTGAAGGAGCACAATCCCGCCCCCTGCTTGTGATTGGAGAAATCATAAATCCTGCCTCTTGTGTCCAATCATTGGGCTGTGGTTCGTTACAGCACAAGCTGATTTTTGGGAAGGGAGGGTGTCCCTGAATGGTAGTTTGGAAATGTGGTCACCCTACCTCCAACCCCCTGTACTGTTCCCTCCTCTCTCCTTTAATGTACACTCCTGCCCCCTGTACTGTGCCCACTTACCCTCTCCCCGTGCTGTGCCCTCCTGCTTCCCTGTACTGTATCCTCTTGCCTCCTGTACTGTGCCCACTTACAATCCCCCTGTGCTGTGCCCACTTACCCTCCCCCATGCTGTGCCCTCCTGCTCCCTCTGTACTGCACCCTCCAACCCCCTGTACTGTGCCCTCCTCTCTCCTTTACTGTACACTTCTGCCCCCTGTACTTTGTCCACTTACCCTCCACCTGTACTGTATACTCCTTTTAAAAATACATTTTTATTGCTTGAATTATTTTTCCCATTATGGGTGTGAGGGGGCCTCATGCCTAAGTTTTGCCTAAGGCCTCACAAAGCCTAGAGCCACCTCTGCCTGACATCCTACTGCAAAACCCTCCACGACTCCAAAAAGATACACAGACCCCTGACTAGCTTTGAACAAACGTGCACACTTCCGGAAACCCCTCGCCATATCCTTTCTCTGATCTATAAACTGATCTTGGACCATACCCACGGCTCCTTACCTAAGTATTCTAAAGTTTGTTCAGAGGATCTTGGGAGAGACATCACTGAGGCAGAGTGGAGTAAAGCCTTTCTCTTTACCCACAAATCATCCGTATCGAGCTACACTCAGGAAAAAAACTACAAAGTGATATCCAGGTGGTACCGGGTGCCGACCACCCTCAGAATCATG
Organism: Rana muscosa; assembly: GCA_029206835.1. NCBI lineage: Eukaryota > Metazoa > Chordata > Amphibia > Anura > Ranidae > Rana > Rana muscosa. The sequence continues at coordinate 205,573,201 of CM055127.1, read as the reverse complement.
TTTCCATCGGTTACTGACTCCTGCAGGAGATGTAATTCAGCAAAGGGTATGTACAGCCACATCTGGTGGGAATGCGATGTAATCCGCCCATTTTGGAAACAAATCTTCCAAATTTATTCTGAAATTTGCGATAGACCTCTAACGCCATCTCCTTCTATTGCCCTCCTTTCCATTCTACCGGGTACTGTCAAATTCCAAAAGCACAACCACCTTAAATTCTTTCTCAGTGCAGGCTGACAACTCATCTCTAGGCACTGGAAAATCACCTCCCCTCCATCCCTTGTAGAATGGGTGAGTGAGATGAATACTATTATGCTAATGGAAGAGATGCATGCCAAGTCTCTTGACAGGCACGCAAAAATTTCCTTCATTTGGAGTATATGGAGGCATTACTCTACTTCAGATAAACGAAGGAACAGACTCCCACCCGCGAATGTCCCCTGAGAGTTTAACTAACCCCGTACTTACGGCCCCACGTTTTAGAATGGTACATCCCCATTGGACTGCAGCTCGCTGTCTCTTCATCCCCCACCCCTCCCCTCCCTTCTCCCGTCCAGAATTCCCCCCTTCCTTATGCTGGACTCCCCTCTTTATTTTTGTTTTTAACTTTTCTTGCTTTTTCTGCGGCCGTCTATGCTTGGCCAATTGAAGAACTCATATGCATTCTGTCCTTTTTATACAAGTATTTCTATTACTTGTTAGACTTAAAAATTTACCAATGTTTTAGTGCCAATAGAATTTATGATCCGGTCACTTCTCTCCGACTTCTTCTGTCCCTCGACGCAGCAGGTTCCTGCAGGGGCGTCCAGGCCGAACAAAGTAGCTTTTAGATGCAGAATAGCACTGTGTAAATCTCAATGTGTCTTACAGATGTTCTCACAAGTTGACTATTTGTACACCATCATTTGAAAGTTATTGTATGTCTTTCTCTCATGTTTTGCAGACCAGGTCGTCCCTTGTTGCAATCAGCATAGAGTTTCAAATGTTTTGGTGCGACTAGGGCTGCATACATGTGGTACCAGTCACCAGATAGGCCCTTCAAACCAGGTGTTTTGCCACTGGGAGAAGATCGAATTGCCGCTTCTATTTCTTCAGCAGTAAAATCTCTATCCAAGTACTCAAGATCTTCCTGCGAGAGAGTGGGTAAGCATAAGGATTGCATATATGCTTTAAACTGCTAACTAGGCCAACCAGGGGTAAAAGGACCTAAACTAATTTAGTATTTGCTCCGGTTCAGAGACAACCCTGCCATCCGAGCAACAAATTTCTGACATCACCTTTTACATCTTATAGTCAGCCTCTAGATTTGTTAGGAGTTTACTATTTTTGTCTCCAAACTCGAAGATCCTTCCAGCCAAGGAACCAAGTTCCAAATGCATAGCCGAGTCAAGATGTATAGACAAAGCTCTTCCCGCATCAGCCAGCTGACTTAAAATGATCCGGAGTCGGAGAGTCAGAAAAAGTTTCTGCCACCTTGGATTCACCAGCTTCAAGTTGTTGGACTTTAGAGGACATCTCAGAGCGGACCGCTTTAATAGCAGAGATGTACTCCCCCTTGGTGGTGGCCTTAAAGACTTCCCATACCACAGGATGCAATACGTTAATCATAGCATACACAGTCATTCTAATTTCTGACAACAGCATAATATAATGAACTTCTGGGTCAGTCACCGGGTGTAGAACCTTGTATGGAAGGGATTTATTTAGTAGTATAGCCATTCTCTTTGCGTAGCTAGAATAGGTTGCATGGAATGACTGCTGAATCAAGGGCCTATGAAGAGAAAGGATCTTGTTGCCAAGGAGATGCGTCTCCTGTAGGAACAAGATATAGGGCTTATGGTGGCTCAGGTACTTAAACATCAAAGCTCTCTTAATTTTGTCATTAAAGCCCTGGAGATTCCAAGATACAAGTTTCAGTTCCATTCCAAGTAGATAGATAATACACATAAGGGAGGCTTCCGCCTATTTGGATACTGAGATAGGGTGTAGAACAGAGCCACTCTAGAGATGACCCAGACTAACATATCATCCCAAAAGAGCCAGTTGGACAGTGAGTATAGAGCATACATTACATAAAAATAAACAAAAAAAACAATAAAACCAAAATAAACTATAACCTCACTACTGGCCACAGGTGGGGACCACATCGACTTACCACCCTATAACTAGCAGTGGGTTGAACTCCCTACTAACCGGAAACACCAACAACCATTCCAGTCAATTTAATACCCTGAACGCTAACTAGATCTTCTTTTTGAAGTTACTCCAGGTATATGGAGAGTAGCAGTTCCTCAACTTCAGTTGTTCTCTAAGAAGATAAACCTTGAGGGGGTAAGTGTGAAGCAAGCCCAAATTTGCACATGAGGTAGCTCCGGTACATGCAGAAAAAATTGTAGGATAAGACAAATTCAGGATATGGAGGATCCATACACCTTATGATTCCAAGAGATAGGATTTTGTTAGCCTCCCCAGGCCCGCAGGCACTGTATACTCTGAACAGCAGTATACATACAATACACCCCAGATGATTTCCTAGGAGACTAAACGCATCGGGAGGACTCCATTGTTGCCACATTCTTTGAAAAGCGCTTTTATATCAACTTAAATGTAAGTGTTTCCACTACATTAAATTTTGATTTACATACAGAGTTATGCTATGTGGCTGTTTCTTTTCTCCATTACATGATACTGTTGTGGAGATTTTTATGGAAATGTATTAATGTATGTTGTCAGATGTCCCCCCAGTGTCAGTTTTGCTGTAATGCGCTCATCTGAGCGTATTTGCACATACAGACGTTGGTGGAAGATCGGTGGCGGGAAAATCTTCCTATGGAAACAGCAATGTTTGCTGCATTTAGAGATGTTGTTTTGCGCCCCGTTGGGGGAACTGCCCGGCCCCTGGCGGGGGGCGTTGAATGACTCCGAGCGCACATATCTGTGTCCACAGGAACAGTAGCATAACTATAGAATAATTGTGGTCCATTTGAGGCATAATTGTTGTGTAGTTTTCGTCATTTGGTAGCAGTCTATGTCACTGTTAGTCAATTTGAATGAACATTGTATCTGTTTGGAAGGATGTCCTTGTATGGTCATTCTCATGTGGAAGGAACATCCTGTGATGTTCCCGCCCATGGGGGGAGGTGACTGGTTGCTGCAACCAATCACCTCCTGTCTTGAGATCTTTTGAGTTGAATAAAAGCCTATGATTAGGCGTCGGCTGAAGAGTCTATGCTGGAATGGCCTGATGAGAAGATAAGCTTTTGTGGTGCTGCCTTTCTTGGATGAATGGGAATGAACGGTGAGTGGATCTTTAGCAAACTTAGGCTAAAGATAGCATTATTGCAAAAGGATGAAATCTGATGTGTGCTTAGATAGCACAGGAATTATAGGCTGTGTGCTCTGCAAACAGCCTAGGAATTCCACAACAGAATGGCGACTCACGGTTGGGACCAATTGCGGCCTCTTTGAGCATCAGATCAGCAGAGGAGGAGAGTGGACCTGCGATGTGATTGATGCGTAAAGAGGCTGTACTTTGAAACGAACAAAAAAAAAAAATTTGTCTTTTTGAAATCATGCTTTAAGTTTGCAGCGTGTGCATGTGTGTGTGTGATTTTGTCATGGATCGTATGCCTGTGAATTTGATTGTGTGTGGGTATGCCTGCATGTGCCTGTGTGATTAGATTGTTTGTGTGATGTAGGACATGTGTACCCATGAGTGCGATTGAAATTGTGTAAGAGATGGCTGTTTGTGCGATGTATTGAGCAGTCTGCTGCCAGCCATGGCTGCTGCATTATTCTGATCCTTGTGAGCCATGAGGTTTAATGGGGGAGGGGCAGGCAACATCTCAGTTACAAGGGTGAAAGTTGGTGACTTTCTGTAAATAGCATTCAGGAGTTTTGTAGTGGGAGGGCCCTGAGAGATGATCGGATGGAAACTGTATATTGTGTATGAAATGAAGGTATAGCTGTGGTATTTAGTGCACTGAGAAGTTTGTAAGTAGATTGTTTGGCTGCCATGTGCTTGAATGGGGGAAGGGCTTGCCCACTGCTTTGTGTTGCAGGGGTTGTGCCCTAAGGGAAGGACAATGGTGCTGGAAGGGAAACGCCCTGAGAGATGATCTGATGTACAAGCAACAATATACTGTATGTGTGTGGTGTTTGTGATTTCTATGAAAAATAGAAATGGTTAGATTGTGATTTTTGCCTTTATAGGGGACAAAGACACATGTCCCCATAAGTGTAAAAATATTTTAAGTAAAGAGTTGGGTTTTTGAGTTGAAAGTTCCCGCCGCATATCCAAGTGGCCAGGCATTGCTAGAAGGCAGACATAGTATGTCTCTGCAATGGCTTGTTATGGAAGCTGAGGCCACTGTGTGTGAACTTTAGGTAGAGAAAAGTGGTGAATATCTCAGAGTATATGAACTTAGAGAAATGAATGTTTTTAATATTGTCATGTAACTCACATTTATTGAATGTGCTGTTTAGTTGGCAAAAGGGAGGCTAAGTTTGTAAGTGTACATGTGGTCCTTGTAGAGTGTAGCTGACACCTTTTTCAGTGGATTTTGATGATAATTTAGAAAAGTTTCAATGGTGTAGTCAGTCTTTGTGGAGAAAAACATTTTTGATTTTCTTTTAAAGAGATGCTGGTTTTGGCGGGAAAAAGTAATGGCGCCATTCTTGGCTTTTGTTAGCCTTGCAGGTTTGTCTGCCATTTTGAGGCACAGTTTTTCCTTAGCCTGTGGGTATCCTATAAGGGAAGGTACAGCCACCTTTCCTTTGGGAGTGATGATATGTGACCATACTGTGGCATTCGTCAGCTATGTTGCTGATAGAATTTCTCAGTTTTTGATGTTTAGTGCGAATTGGGTAGTGCGGCCTTTTTAACCTGCTGGAGGCCATTTGTGTTTGTCTTTGTGTGGGGGAACCCATGTGGTGTTCATTGTGACGTCCCATGCTGGTTTTGGCGGGAAAAATTGCATGCGTCAATGGCGCAATTCTTGTTGTCCATGAGGTGCTGTGGTGGGTCATCCACCATTTTGTAGTCCTGGCTTGTCGGCCATTTTGAGAGACGTTTACAGTTTGAGATAGGAAGTTCCAGTTTAGCAAACACGGCTCCTGAATATGCTGTATTGGCATTTGTTGATCGGCGCAGTTTTCTTATGTTTTATGCATTTACAGTTTGACCTGTGCACTGCTGGGAAGAGTAGTGAGACACCAGGGGGACATACTGAGAGACTGGTTTTTGTTTAATGAATTCGCTGGTTTAAATTGTTTTTCTAAGCATCGCCTTTTGAGTTGAGTAGAGTGGTATCTTGAAATAGCACGGTCTTACCCCGAGGGGCCACAACGTGCTTGTGGACACACGCACATGCTGGGGCCTATTTATGGATGGGATCTGGCTGACCTACCAGCAGTTGGAGTGTGGGAGGAGGCCAACGCAGAGACAGGGACAACATGCAAACTCCATGCAGATGGTGTTAGGAGAAAGGTTTCTCTGTTTTCATTTAAGTGAATGTAAGCTATTGCAGGGTCAGCTGACTTTGCAGTATATGCGTTTTTTTTGCATTGGATTTTGGTTTTAAGAAAAACTTCACTTTACACTGAATTTTGATAGATTGTAAGACTAACAGAGTTTTTGTACAATGATGTGTTTTTATGTTTAAATATTTGGGAGTTTCCCAGAGAGCAATTAATTTTTTTGGAACTTGTACTGTATAGCCATCTTTTGGCAGGAGTTTGTATTTTGAGTCCCAACTTATGGTCTGACTTCCAGGGAATGTGGGTCAGGGGGGATTCCCTCCCATTTGCAAAGGGGGGTTTACTCCATCATTTCCTTGACAAGGTTTTAAATGGTTGAAATATATAATGTGTAGCCATGGATTTTTTTGGAGTCTTGATAGACAAGGCTAAGGCCTCCCCTCCCCCTCCCTCTTCCTGAACAATTGATATGTAAATAAACCAGTTTGGTTTTTTAAGTAGCTGAGCATGAGCCGGAAGTTTCTTTTCAGCATTTATATATCAGCAGAAAGTTAGTGGGAGGAGCTTGGGGTTTTCAAAGGTGAGCAATGAGATTTGTGTCTGGAAGGAAAATGGAAAGCATTTTGGCGTTTAAAAGTCTTTTATATTTTGTTCCAGTTTTGTGAAGTTTTGGACTGTAATACAGTTTTGGGTAGAGAGCAAACAGGGGGTATCACCATTATTTTATCATCTAGATACAGAGAGATGCCACATTGTTCTGCAGGTGGTAAACTGGCGTAAGTGTTCTGTGTGGTTTAGTCTGACAACGCAGTGTATGGGTGTATAGCGGAAAATGCTTGTGTATGCATGCACTGTGAGGGGTAGAGGCCTAATTCGGGGGTTGATCTGTGGTTGTTACTGTAGTTCCAAAAGTGTTGGGACAACAAGCCATAGAGTTGACGCCTCCGTTAGGGTTTCTAGTTGGAGGACTTGACCATATAGTGGTTGTAGTTCTGCAATTCACCGTATAAGAAGACACCGGGCGGTGATCTCCGAAAATGGGTGCAACGGTTTAACCTGGACGCAGGTTTAAGACGATAAGCCGATTCGAATCGCCATGGACACAAGGAGGTCTGTGCAAAGGGAAGGAATGGAGGCTTCCCATAGTCAGACGGTCACACAGTGCACGAAGCCTAGTTTTGGGGCAAAGGCCTTTGAACCCCAAAAAGATTAACATAGGTGGTCCAAGGATACTATTTTGGGTATCCCTCTGGAATGGATGTAGTTGAGCTGCGGCTTCAGAAATCTGTAATGATGAGTGTTGATGGAGGTGTAGTCTCATGCCCGTTTGTTTGAACTTTGTATGGCTGGTCCATGCAAGCTTCTCGAGTTGTCTCATATTCCCATTGTATTTTTTTCTATTGCTGAAAGAGTGAAGGGAGAATTCTGGCTGTTTGTTTTTTTTAATTTTTGGTTTTGGAAACTATGAAGTATCTCCCCCACGTTTGTATCTGAGTGTTTATATGTAGTAACGTGAATATGTTCGAACTTACCGCGGCGATCCTTCGATGCGTCGCGGCTGTTGTATTTTTGTAGGAACGGGAAAAGTAAGGGTTACAGAGGGTTTTGTATGAATCAGTTTTGAAAGAATGTCATTGACAATTTACCAATGTACAGGAATGTCATTATTGTTTTACCATTCTTTGCAGGTTAAATATGAAGAAAAGAGTAATGATTTTGCTTATAAGTATTTTTCAGGTCCAAGGAGTTTGTACACAGGGAACAGGTGTATGTAGACAGCGGTACATATGGATAAATATGAGTCTAAGGCGGTAAAAGTATCATAGGCTATTTCATTGTTTCTTTTTTCCTGCACCACGCATTTCTTCCTTCAGTCTGTAATGAGGAAGAAAAGGGGGGAGAAGTGATAAATGTAAGAGTGACAGTTTTTTTTCAAACTAATAATAACCTCTGTAATTCTAACCAAGTTTGTGCCAAGACTGTCTTTCTTTGATAGAATTTGAATCGGCAAGCAGCAGTCTGGTGAAGTAGGTTCCCATCCCAGAGGCTAAGAACCTTTTGTCAGTGGTTCCAGGTATTGTAAGCCACGCACAGGTTATGCAGTGACCACAGTCCAAAGTGTCTGGGTTATTGTCATATGAGGGTTGTTTGGAGGTCAATCAAAATCAGGGTCGTACTCTCCTCATTAGCTGTCACTTATATTCTCGGCTGATGGGGTGGGTGCGATCGTTGTGACATGAACTTCAAAATGTCCACCACAGGGTTCACGATTCCCTCCCGGACCCTGACTTAATAATCAGTTTACATTCTTTCAAACCAGGTGACTGGGTCATTGTAAAGAAGCTTGAGGGTTGAGACCACGCCAGCCACTGCAAGAAGCGGCTCAACCACACCAAAGAATGAGGAGTATCTTTGTTTATTTATATTTTTGTTGTTTAGTAAATTTTAGCGAGGGTAACGATGAAAAGCATCCCAAGTTATTATGTAAAGTGTATGTCCTGACTAGCTCAGAAAGCGAACAGGACCGATGGTCTGTTCTGAGTCTTCACCGAGTTTTAGTCCCCAGCGATGACAGCGGTACATGCCATTTATGATGTTATTATGGGTATGAGGAGTTTTAGTCCCCAGCGATGACAGAGGTACATGACATTTATGATGTTATTATGGGTATGAGGAGTTTTTGACAAACTAGTGAAGACTCCAGACAGACACTTGTCAATGGAATCTAACGATGTATTTTTAGAGGGTAAAATTGGTTTTAGTTTTAATGGCTCTGTCTCTTGTCGGTTTGGGTATCTAGGCAGACCACAAGTGTGTTTGAACTTTAGTTTGGTGTTTATGTGGATCTGCAGCTTATAAAGGTAATTCCCCCAAAGCAAGAGGTTCATGCGCGATGGTGAAGCTGTCCCAACATTTTAGGTCACGGCCGATCGCGAGGATCTGATGGCGCAGGAAATTAAGAATGGCAGGGACAGCTAGAAGGGATTTGTTCACCAATCCCGACCAGGTCTGGGCATGGGGTCCTGCATGTACAAGGTGGGGGGGGCTCGGGCTTGGGATACGATTGAACAATTCTCATCCGTTAAGGATAGGGTTCTTCATGTAATTGTTGAAGCCAGAGCTGTAGCTAAGTGAAGGTTGGGAGTCCTTTTTAAGGGTCTGGGAATCTTTGGGGATCTAATTTTTATTTTACAGCGGATCGTGGTTAAAGGAAGTGGGAATATATATACTCATGTCGTTTTTATTTCTATTCTTTCTATGTCGTGACGAGAGGCTCCTGTTGCCTGATTTGACGCGTGACCAGAGTTTCCTTGATGAGACGCCCCGAAACCGGACCCACATACAAGACACAGAGGATCACAGATGGATCAGCGATTACTACAGCTCACCATGTCGTGTCCTCCTTTATAAGTCATGCCCCTGAAGAGTAGAGTCTACATGTCAAGCCGTGTTTTCCTTTTTATGGACTAAGGACTGATTCATTTCCAGGTGTAAGAAGCAGATCAACTCTCATCGATGGACACATGGGGTGCATATGACAAAAAAGGGAGGAGTGTTGTGGAGATTTTTATGGAAATGTATTAATGTATGTTGTCAGATGTCCCCCCAGTGTCAGTTTTGCTGTAATGCGCTCATCTGAGCGTATTTGCACATACAGACGTTGGTGGAAGATCGGTGGCGGGAAAATCTTCCTATGGAAACAGCGATGTTTGCTGCATTTAGAGATGTTGTTTTGCGCCCCGTTGGGGGAACTGGCCGGCCCCTGGCGGGGGGCGTTGAATGACTCCGAGCGCACATATCTGTGTCCACAGGAACAGTAGCATAACTATAGAATAATTGTGGTCCATTTGAGGCATAATTGTTGTGTAGTTTCCGTCATTTGGTAGCAGTCTATGTCACTGTTAGTCAATTTGAATGAACATTGTATCTGTTTGGAAGGATGTCCTTGTATGGTCATTCTCATGTGGAAGGAACATCCTGTGATGTTCCCGCCCATGGGGGGAGGTGACTGGTTGCTGCAACCAATCACCTCCTGTCTTGAGATCTTTTGAGTTTAATAAAAGCCTATGATTAGGCGTCGGCTGAAGAGTCTATGCTGGAATGGCCTGATGAGAAGATAAGCTTTTGTGGTGCTGCCTTTCTTGGATGAATGGGAATGAACGGTGAGTGGATCTTTAGCAAACTTAGGCTAAAGATAGCATTATTGCAAAAGGATGAAATCTGATGTGTGCTTAGATAGCACAGGAATTATAGGCTGTGTGCTCTGCAAACAGCCTAGGAATTCCACAACAATACCTACCTGCTCATATTGATTGGGATATTCCCGGACCACTACTGCATATGAGGTTATCTGCTAAGAGGTCATCTTTCTTCTGCGGTTTCTCTCTCCCTGTTGATGTTTGGGCATTTCCAGCACAGCAATTTGCAGCATACAGATTGTCCAGGTTCCATCGTGGTTCCACCACACCAAGCCCGTTTGACCCACTGAACATATGTTCCTCTGGGTTCAAACTATCTGGTAAGCTCCTTACCTATTGGTGGTGGTTCTCTTCATCTTCTCACCGTCAACAATTTTCCTTCAAAGTTTTCACTCACCTTTGAATTTCACCATTTCCTCTATTTTTGAATTACTTTAGGACACTCAGTTGCACAAGTTTTCACTTGTATTTCGTTTATAGACATTTTGTATATATGAGGACTTTTCACTGTTCTTATTTAATATTTGAGTGTCTTTTTTATATTGCACTGTTTTATATATCCATTTGAGTGCGTCATGCATTCTTGTTAATTTTTTGATTAGCGCTACACTTTTTGTTTCCACGCTTTTTACTATTTGTCTACTTGTTGTGTTAGCAGCTTATCCAAAGGGCAGCACGGAAATATTTTGTATGATACATACAATACAGCCTGCCCTATATACTCTGCAGAAAATTGGGCCTTAGGTGTTGGTGTATAAAACACACAAAAAAGGCGCTGGAATAAATTATATAAATGGATGTGTGAAATAAATGTGCAGCAGCTAAACAGCAAGTGCTAAAACTTGAATAATGTGAAAACGTGAATTTAACTATAGCGCTAGCAAAAAACACACAAGAAAAAAACAGGGAATGTCCAATAATATCTCAATGTGAAAAACAAATAGTCAATGTATAAATCTTCTTGCAAATTGTGAAAAAATAAGTGCAAAATAAATAGGCAGCAAATGATCACAAATAGTCCTGCAGATGTCACAAGCTCAGATGGATTATAGTCAAACGATCCACTCACCATTAGTAAAAGGTGCTTACTTCCAAGGACAAGAATGATGAGCTCAGATAAACACAAAATCCAAATAAAAATGACTTACTGGAAACTAGTAGAGTGAGGTTCAAATGCACGGGAGAACAAATGAGAAGTTACTTGCCCAGTCTAGCCCGTTGGCTAGACTTACAAAGCACAGGATGGTAGAAGCAGGCACTCAGTATCAACTTCCACGAGCGCAGCTGAATAGCGTGCGCTCTACAAGAAGCAGTAAATGGTGTCAATGGTTAAGCCGTAAACCGGACGTGCGTCGACGCGTTTCGCTCCTCCCACAGAGCGTCACCATTTCCTGCTTCTTGTGGAGCGCACGCTATTCAGCGGCGCTCGTGGAAGTTGATACTGAGTGCCTGCTTCTACCATCCTGTGCTTTGTAAGTCTAGCCAACGGGCTAGACTGGGCAAGTAACTTCTCATTTGTTCTCCCGTGCATTTGAACCTCACTCTACTAGTTTCCAGTAAGTCATTTTTTTTTGGATTTTGTGTTTATCTGAGCTCATCATTCTTGTCCTTGGAAGTAAGCACCTTTTACTAATGGTGAGTGGATCGTTTGACTATAATCCATCTGAGCTTGTGACATCTGCAGGACTATTTGTGATCATTTGCTGCCTATTTATTTTGCACTTATTTTTTCACAATTTGCAAGAAGATTTATACATTGACTATTTGTTTTTCACATTGAGATATTATTGGACATTCCCTGTTTTTTTCTTGTGTGTTTTTTGCTAGCGCTATAGTTAAATTCACATTTTCACTTAGGTGTTGGTGGTACCAGAACACTGTAAGCCCTCACAGTTACTCTTGTTGGGCGCAGTAACGGGCCCTGCTGTGAAATATTATATCAAGAATTGTAATTACATGCCCCTGTTATACAGGGGCAGAAAAATTGGGCATTTGCTGGTGCCACAACACTGTAAGCCCTCACAGTTACTCTTGTTGGACCCTGCGTTGAAATATTATATAAACAATTGTAATTACATTCCCCTGTTAAACAGGGGCAGAAAATATGGGCCTTTGGTGGTGGTGGTGATGCCACGACACTGTAAGCCCTCACAGTTACTCTTGTTGGGCACAGGAATGGGCCCTGCTGTGAAATATATCAAAAATTGTAATTACATTCCCTGTTAAACAGGGGCAGAAAATATGGGCCTTTGTTGGTGGTGGTGCCACGACACTTTAAGCCCTCACAGTTACTCTTGTTGGGCGCAGGAATGAACCCTGCTGTGAAATATTACATCAAAAATTGTAATTACATGCTCCTGTTAAACAGGGGCAGAAAAATTCGGTCTTGGGCGTAGGTGGTGGTGCCACAACACTGTAACCCCTCACAGATACTCTTGTTGGGCGCAGAAACGGGCCCTGCTGTGAAATATTAGATCAAAAATTGTAATTATATGCCCCTGTTAAACAATGGCAGAAAAATTGGGCCTTGGGTGGTGGTGGGGGTGCCCTAAACCAAAAATATTGTTGGAAGCTAGCATCATCAAGATTGAGGAGGATTAGGATAGTCAGCATAGGCAAACTTCTAGGGATCCCACATCCATAGCAAATTCAATCAGTTAAATCAGCATCAGGTGCTTGATAGCTACTGATCCAAGACTGATTAATTTTTATGAATGTGAGCCTATCAACAGAGTCTGTGGACAGGCACACTCTTTGATGTGTTACAAACCCTCCAGCAGCACTGAATGTGTGTTCAGAAATTACGCTGGATGCAGGACAGGCCAGTAGCTCAATTGCACATTGAGCAAGTTCTGGCCAGTGGTCCATCCTCAAGACTCAGTAACCCAGTGGATGCTCTGTTGATGGTCTCCAAGTCTGTTCTTGCTCCTAGATATTCCTGCACCATGTAATGCAAATGCTGGCGATGGTTGCTTGAACCGATCAGACCTTGGCGCTGAGGACTGAAAAATAGTTTAAAGGTATCGGTCAGCCGCCCACCTTCTCCACTGCTCTTCCTCTGACTGTACGAAGCCTCAGCAACACGTTGTCCAGCACCAGGAAATTGTAACCTCCCAGCGTCTGAAAATGTGTTGCACAAACCTTTCTTAAAGGCCTCCTGAAGATGTTTCATCCTCTGCTCCCTCTATGAAGGCAGGATGAATTCTGCAACCTTACCCTTGTAACGTGGATCAAGAAGGGTTGCCAGCCATTAATGATCCCTCTCCTTGATACCACGAATCCTAGGGTCCTTTTGCAGGCTTTGCAGAATCAGGGAGACCATGCAGGGTAAGTTTGCAGAGGCATTCGATTCTGAGTCCTCTGGGTCACTAAGGATCACATGATCCGTAACTACCTCCTCCCAGCCACATACAACTCGTTGGGTTTCTGGGGACTGAAAATTATCCCTTGACGACTGCTGATGAGTGTTATTCTCTACATCCATGCTGAAACAATCCTCCTCCTCTTCTTCCTGTGTGTTTGGTGGGCCCACAGGAATGCTATCTGGATAAAGAGGACCTTGAAAGTTAAGAATGTCCTCCTCTTCCTCCAGCTGGAGGTTCTGCCTCAAGTGCCCTGTCCATGATTCCACGAAGCGTGTGCTCCAGCCAGAAAACTAGAGGGACAGTGTCACTGATGCATGCATTGTCACTGCTCACTATCCTTGTGGCCTCCTCAAATGGTGATAGGACAGTGCATGCATCCTTGATCAGTAGCCACTGGCGTGGCGAAAAGAAGCCAAGCTCCCCTGACCCTGTCCTGGTTCCATACTCGCACAGGTACTCATTGATGGCTCTCTGCTGTGTGTGCAGCCGCTGCAGCATTGCCAATGTTGAGTTCCACCTGGTGGGCATGTCACAAATGAGGTGGTTGGTGGACAGGTTGCATTCCCTTTGAATGTCAGCCAGCCGAGCACTGGCATTGTATGACTGGCGGAAGTGTCCATAGACTTTTATGGCCTGCCTCAGGAGATCCTGTAAGCCTGAGTACCTGCTCAAGAACCGCTGCACCACCAAATTCAGGACGTGTGCCAAACATGGAACATGGGTCAAGTGTCCCTGTTGGAGGGCGGAGAGAAGGTTGGTGCCATTGTCGAATTCAACCATTCCTGGCTGAAGGTGGCGTGGTGTCAACCACCTCTGAGCCTGCCCCTGCAGAGCTGACAGAATCGCTGTCCCAGTGTGGCTCCTGTCCCCTAAGCAGACCAACTCAAGCACCACATGGCATCTTTTAGCCTGACTGCTTGTGTAGCCCCTTGAACACTTACGGAACACCGCTGGTTCAGAGGACAAATCTGCAGAAGAGGCCATAAAGGAAGAAGAAGAGGAGGGGGTGGAGGAGAGAGCTGTGGGCAGAATCACCACTAGCATTTTGGAGGCGTGGTGGCGGAACAAACTCCAACAACACTGAACCCTGTCCTGCATCCTTCCCAGCTGCCAGCAGAGTTACCCAGTGCAACGTGAAGGAAAGGTAACATCCCTGCTGATGCCTGCTGGACCATGAGTCAGCGGTAATATGAACCTTACTACTGACCGCCCTGTCCAACAAGGCCAAAACATTGCCTTCCACATGCTGGTAGAGAGCCAGAATGGCCTTCCATGAAAAGAAATGGCATTTTGGAACCTGCCACTGAGGTACAGCACATTCCACAAATTCACAAAATAACGCTGAGCATGTGGATGGCTGGGACCGAATTTCTTTTTACGGATCAGCAACTGGGGTAGGGAAATTTGCCTGCTAAAATCAGATGGTGGTGTACTGCTAGCAGACTGGCTGCAAGTATTTGGGACACCATGCAAGCATGTGGTGCCCAAGCGGCTGCTGTTCTGGCCACGCTTGATCTGCTTCAGACATAGGTTGCGGGTGCATGGCCAAGATAGTGCACGTCTGTGAAGATCCTCGGCTTCTTCTCTCATCAGGGCACAGACAGCCTCTAACACATGGCTGTGGACACCCTTATGCACCGCCACTCATCAAGGAACTCCAAAGGACGGAGTAAGAAGCTCAGTTTCCCCCCTTGCCAGAGGAACCTTCCCTGGCCTGCAGCAACCACGTGGGGACCAGCGCATGTTCCTCCATTAATATAGCGTCACAGACAGAGCAGGCCGAGCAGCCCCCTCCTCCCCAGCTGGGCCTAGCTGATGTTTTGCCAGCCGTAGCGAACTGCCAGGCCTCTATCACCACCCTGACCACTAAGGTGGACGCTGTGCAGCTGGATGTGGGGCTTATTAGGCTGGACATGGATAAAATCAGGTCCCGACTCTCCACTGCTGAGAAGCACCTGGGCCAGGTGGAGGACACGGTGGAAAGCCATAGCACCGACCTCCGCACCCTGCAAACAAAAATTGGGGCCCTGAAATATAAGGCCGAAGACGCTGAGAATCCCAATAGGAGGAATAACCTCTGCATCTTGCATCTGGCGGAGGGGGTGGATGGCCCGCACCCGACAGAGTTTGTGGAAAAGTTACTGCGCTCCCTCCTCCCTTCGGCCCAATTCTCGCCCTTCTATGCAGTGGAGGGGGCCCATCGCATCCCCCCTAAGCCCGGACCGCCGGGCACTTTTATTCTGAAGTTCTGAACTTTAGAGATAGGGATGAGGTGCTCAGGTCGGCTAGGATGCAAAGTGAACTAGCCTACCAAAACAGCAAGCTTCAAATTTTTCCGGACTATTCGGTTCAAACTCGAAAACTGAGACGCTCATTTGATCATGTTAAAGCAGCTCTGCGGGCTAAGGGCATTCGCTACAGCATTCTCTTCCCTGCCCGTCTGAAGGTACAAGATGGCGAAACTACCAGGTTCTTCACCTCCCCCAGGGATGCATCTTCATGGTTGGAATCGCTCCCTCCACATCGCTGAGTAATGGCTTCCTGCTTTTTTTGATATGCACCATTCTCTGCGGCGATGCAAGATGGAGGATCACAGTATTCCCTGCAAATGTATTGCTGCATTGCACCTGTTATGCCTGTTATTACTTCTTGTTTGCAATGTACTCAAGATATGTGCCCCTGATATGACCAGGTGTTACTCTTACTGTGAGCCTTGTTACCTAAGTACTTAAGGGTTAATTGTGCCCTCATTGTGGCTGCCAGCACTTTACTGACATTTCTTGCTGGAAAGTCCTATCACTGGAGTTTTTTGCCAATGCTTTGCTCATGCTTGTCTCAATACCTGATGTGTGCAGCTTTCCATTGCTGTGATTCCCTTGTAACTGCAAATGCTACATTCTACCCAACTTACCCATTTCTCCTACGTGGACTCTAGCCTGCTGAGGACTGCCTGGCTGCCCTCCCCCCTCTCCTAGCCAGATGGGAGCCTCCTGCATATATCTGGGTGCCACATCTGCAGTCAGGTTTTCCTTTTTCCTTTTTCTTTTTCACATCTACTTTTATTTTGCATTTTTTCTTTTTGATAATCTCAGAGAAGCCCTCTGATTTTTCATTTTTCTCCTTTTACGGTGGAGCCTCTCATTGCGAGGTACGGACAGACCAACTCCACTACGAGACTACACCCACTGGTTCACGCCCCCTGACATTGGGTGTTTGATGTTTGGGGATATAAGCATTCCTTGGTTGGGGTGGGGGTTGCGGGGTGGGGGGGGTGGTTTTTTGTTAGGGTTGTTAATTTATTATTTTTTGTTCACAGGTTCTTTGTTCTATATGTATTCAGGTACACTTGACATAGGAATGTATATAGTGTTATACCATTTACAGTTCGGGCCTGGTTGCTGCCCCTACGAGCGTTATCCCCCTAATTTGATTTTTTTCCAACCCCAGATGTCTCAGTTTTCAGTAATCTCGTGGAATGTCCGAGGTCTCAACTCGGTGGTTAAACGATCCCTGGTGTTCCGTTTCCTGCAGAAGCATAACCCACAAATTTGTATCCTTCAGGAGATGCATCTCCAGGGACAGAAAACCATTTGTCTTAAAAAAGCTTGGATGGGACTAAACTACCACACCACCTACTCGGCCTATGCCCGCGGGGTCAGCATCCTGTTCCGGAAAACCCTGCCATTCCAGCTTCTTGAGGTTAGGACTGACAGGGAAGGGAGGTTTATCATTCTACAAGCCAACATATTTGATAAGACTGTGGTGTTGGTTGGGATTTATATCCCACCGCCTGCCTCGGCCCAGATCCTGCACGAGATTATGCAAATGGTGATTCAGTTCGATACTAATCTAGTTTTTCTCCTAGGTGATTTTAATATGGTTCCATCTGTGGATCTGGACAGGCTGAGCTCTTCGGCTCATGACTCTCCTGACCTTAGGCAATGGGCTGATACCTTCACCCTCACAGATGTCTGGAGACACATGCATCGGACTCTGAGGGAATACACCTGTCATTCCTCCTCCTACAAGACCCTGTCTAGAATTGATCTAGTTTTTGCTTCTGTGTGTCCCCTACAATGTGTCCAAGACCTGACTGTGCTTCCCCGGGGTATATCTGACCATGCACCCTTATGCCTGTCCCTGGCCCTGACTACCCCCCCGAGACTCAACTCTGGCGGTTGTCCAGATTCTGAGCGAATGATGAGCGCCTGCAAGAGCCTCTCACTGCCTCTATATGTAACTTTTGGACTGACAACTCTGACTCTGCCGCCTCCCCGATTCTCTGGGACTCCTTTAAGGCCTGGGCTAGGGGGAATACATCTCTAAAATTTAGCGACTTAAGAGGGACACTGCCCGATCCCTGGAGGAGTTGGGAACAAGGGCAACTGTGCTTGTCTCCACCCCAGATGATGAGCATTACCAAGCATGGCAACGGGCGTTACAGAGTCTCTCTACAGCTAGGGTGGCCCAAACTGACAAGCCTCTGTTATAACTAGGTAGATTGAAAATGGACTTTGAAGGCACGAATATATATAAATTAAACACATTTTATTAGCACAATAGTACAATTTACTAATTGTATTCTCAGAATACAAGAAGATATAATCTAAAATAAGAAAACATGGACATGAACCATACTGGGACATTCAATGATACAAAATACTCAATTCGTGGGTGTACATGATGAATCTTCCCACTGAAGATATATATGGCAAAGAGATGTCCCCCAAAAGGAAGTCCATGTATTTCTTGATAGTTTAAAAATAGCTCAACATGTTTCGCGATTATCCGCAAATCGCTTCCTCAGGAGCTTCTAAATTTCAAGATAGAAAATCAAATTTTAGATATGCCTCATAAATATATACATTTGTATTGTACTTCGCAAGTATATCAGACACTGATGCCAGTATCTAACACTTACCAAAAGTATCACTTGAATTTGCCCAATGCAATCGCTTCACCCCCTCCCAGGTGTCTCAACCCCAAAAACCTGTGCCCGTATAGAGGGCGTCTCACTAGGCTGAAATGGTGAGGAAGAAACAGGGGAAAGTGAGTAGTGGGAACATGGGGATGCACCAAGTATTTATGAAGTAAACCAACATCGTCTATCAGAGAAACAAGAGAAATATATATATTATTATGGTGCCCTAGGGCCAACCTAGTAACATAAACTAGTAACTTACTTGTAGTGTAAGAGAATAATAATTGAGAAAAAGAGGGGGGGGGAATTTGCGGCGCCGTACGGTGGTCCTCGAGAAGTATGGTCTCGTAGAGCAATTAGTTTGAAAAAAGCATAGATATGCTGAAAGACATTAGCATAATTCTCTCAGCAGGCCTATTAAAGCAACAAAAACCTATATCTCAGAGCATGCACATATGAGATGGTATAATGGATCTGAGCATTCACCTTAGCATAGTTGGAACTCAGATAGAATTGTTCCCCAACAGCATAATAAATGAATCGGGACATCTCTTTGCCATATATATCTTCAGTGGGAAGATTCATCATGTACACCCACGAATTGAGTATTTTGTATCATTGAATGTCCCAATATGGTTCATGTCCATGTTTTCTTATTTTAGATTATATCTTCTTGTATTCTGAGAATACAATTAGTAAATTGTACTATTGTGCTAATAAAATTTGTTTAATTTATATATATTCGTGCCTTCAAAGTCCATTTTCAATCTACCTAGCTACATACATTCAACTAGGACGTGGCACCTTTGTTATTTAGGGGGACCGATTACTACCCCAGGGCTAATGTAATCAATGATCACAAGCCTCTGTTATATTCAGCCCAGAAGGTGTTTGAATATGGGGGGAAGAATGGGAAACTTCTGGCCTGGTTGGCTAAGGGTAACATCCCCTTCACTCCCAATGGTTCTATTAGGGATAGCCACAACCGTTTACTTACAGCACCTGGTTAAGATTAGGGATGAGCCGAACACCCCCTGGTTCAGTTCGCATCCAGAACATGCGAACGGACCGAAAGTTTGCACAAAGTTATTGTTCTACAAAGGGTTTGGGGACCTGGATCCTGCCCCGGGGGACATGTATCAATGCAAAAAAAAGTTTTAAAAACTACAGTTTTTTCAGGAGCAGTGATTTTAATGATGCTTAAAGTGAAAAAATAAAAGTGAAATATTCCTTTAAATATCATGCCTGGGGGGTGTCTATAGTATGCCTGTAAAGTGGCGCGTGTTTCCTGTGTTTATAACTGTCCCTGCACAAAATGACATTTCTAAAGGAATACAAGTCATTTAAAACTGCTTGCGGCTTTAATGTAATGTCTTGTCCCGGCAATATGGATGAAAATCATTGAGAAAAACGGCATGGGTACCCCCCCCCCAGCACATTACCAGCCCCTTTGGGTCTTGTATGGATATTAAGGGGAACCCCGCACCCAAATTAAAAAAAGGAAAGGTGTGGGGCCCCCAGGACCTATATACTCTGTGAGGGGGTTAGCTCGGCAGCGGGTGTGTGTGACCCCCGGGATGGGCTCCCCACACAAAACAGGCCCAGCAAACGGAGGTTGTGGTTTTCAAAATCAAAAAAGGTGCAGTTTATTTTCTATTTACAGTGACAAAACACAGCAAAGCAAAAGAAACATAACCAAAATAAATCCTGGTCAAGTTGACCTCTGACTAAACATACAGGTTTCCTAACTAACAACTGGGATCAGCCTAGTGCTGTCCTAGTCCCTAAGTCCCTGGTTTTAAATGTCCAAGCAAATAGCCACACAGGCTTTGTCTCACCGCACAGGGGTTCACTCTCCCTAGACAGTCCACACAGGTCTGGTTCCAGGCATGAGCTAACATCTAATGAAGCTGGGAGTTCTTATAGAGGCCTAAATGAGCTGACAAGCTTCAGCTGGTCTCATCAACTCCCTGTCTGCACGACGCCCAGCCCTCTCCCTAGAGGTATGAGTCATCCATGAGCCCACTAGCCTTATACAACTCTCCACCTAGTTGTATAAGTCGGCGTAAAGCCTGAATCTGGGCGAAATATATCTACCCCCCTGGATGCAACCAGGTGACTTTACCTTCCTGCTGTCACATACCCCCCCTCTTGTTTTAACCTCGGGGTTGGAACACCAGCAATCAGGCATTCATGTACTTGAGACAAAGCATCCACATTCCCCATTTGAACGCCAGGGCGATGCTTTACTGTGAAGTTGAATTCCTGGAGGGCCAGGAACCACCTATTCACTCTTCTATTTGTTTCCTTGTTTTGAGCCATCCACTTTAACGGAGCGTGATCCGTAACTATGTCAAAGTGCCTACCTAGCAGGTAGTACCGAAGGGAATCTAGAGCCCACTTCACCGCTAAACACTCCTTTTCAACGGTGGCGTAATTTACCTCATGGGACTTCAACTTCCTGCTGAGGTAAATGACTGGGTGCTCTTCCCCGTTCCAGACCTGGGACAATACTGCTCCTAACCCCACATCTGACGCATCACTTTGTACGACAAAGTCTTTAGAGAAGTCGGGTGAGTACAACACTGGCTGGCTACATAAGGCTTGTTTCAAGAATTGGAATGCTGCCTCAGCCTCGGGGGTCCATTTAATCATGACCGACCCTTTCCCCTTCGTCAGGTTGGTTAGGGGCACAGCCTTAGAAGCAAAGTGGGGAATGAATCGCCGATAATACCCAGCGATTCCCAGAAAGGCTCGTACCTGCTTCTTGCTGTTGGGACGTGGCCAACTCTGGATGGCCTCGACTTTGTTGAGTTGGGGTTTTATTACTCCCCTCCCAATGGTGTACCCAAGATATTTGGCCTCCTCCTGCCCAATGGTACACTTCTTGGGGTTAGCCGTAAACCCCGCTTCCCGAACAGAGTCCAGGACTGCTTGCACTTTTGGCAGATGTGAGGCCCAATCTGTGCTATGGACAATTACGTCATCCAGGTAAGCCGCAGCATACTTCCGATGGGGCCTCAGCATCTGGTCCATTTTCCGCTGGAATGTGGCCGGCGCATTCTGTAACCCGAACGGCATTCTTTTATATTGGAACGCCCCGTCTGGGGTTACAAATGCGGTTTTCTCTTTGGCCGACTTGGCCAGGGGGATTTGCCAATACCCTTTTGTGAGGTCAAGAGTCGTCATGTATCGGGCTGTTCCCAGCCGGTCGATCAACTCATCTATACGTGGCATGGGGTAGGTGTCAAATTTTGTAACTTTGTTCAACTGACGAAAATCGTTACAAAATCGCCAGCTCCCATCCGGTTTAGGCACCAACACGATGGGACTAGACCAATCACTTTGGGACTCCTCTATCACCCCTAAGTTCAGCATTTTCTGTACTTCCTCCCGTATTGCCTCCCGTCGAGCCTCTGGGATCCGATAGGGTTTTAACTTCACCCTTTCACCGGGCGGGGTAATGATGTCATGCTCTACCCCAGATGTTTGTCCCGGCAGCTCAGAGAATACCTCCTTGTTGCGAAGCACAAACTCCTTAACCTCCTGTTGTTGGGGTTGTGACAAGGTGGCTGCTATTCCAACCTCAGGAATCACGCAACCAGTTTGAGCTGGTGACCAAGTGTCTGCGACTAGGGACTCTCTATCCCTCCAGGCTTTCAACAGATTAACGTGATAGATCTGTTCGGGCTTTCGCCTTCCTGGTTGTCTGACCTTGTAATTCACTTCGCTCACTTTTTCCATTATCTCGTAGGGGCCTTGCCATTTGGCAAGGAATTTACTTTCAACCGTGGGGACAAGTACCAATATCCTATCCCCCGGGGAAAAGGTACGGGTCTTGGCTCCACGGTTGTACACTCTCTGCTGTGCCAACTGCGCTTGGGCCAAATGTTCCTTCACGATGGGCATTACCTGTGCAATTCGATCTTGCATCAGGGCGACATGCTCAATCACACTCCTGTGGGGAGAACTCTCACTTTCCCAAGTTTCCTTGGCAATATCCAACAGCCCTCTTGGGTGTCTCCCATACAGTAACTCAAAGGGGGAGAATCCCGTAGAGGATTGGGGCACCTCCCTAATAGCAAACATCAAATAAGGAAGTAAACAGTCCCAATCCTTTCCATCTCTATCCACCACTTTCTTCAACATTTGTTTTAGGGTTTTGTTGAATCTTTCAACCAGCCCATCGGTTTGGGGGTGATACACAGACGTACGCAATTGCGTCACTTTGAACAATTTACACAGCTCTTTCATAACCCGGGACATAAAGGGTGTACCTTGGTCCGTAAGCAGTTCTTTACAAATACCCACCCGGCTAAAAACAAGAGATAGCTCTTTGGCTATGGTTTTGGCCGAGGTATTTCGGAGAGGGATCGCTTCTGGATAACGGGTGGCATAGTCCATTATAACTAATATGTACTGGTGCCCCCTAGCGGACTTGATTATAGGACCTACCAAATCCATGGCGATCCTCTCAAACGGGACCTCAATGATGGGTAGAGGGACCAGCGGGCTACGGAAATGTGGCATCGGGGCCAACCTCTGACACACAGGGCAGGAGGAACAATAATTTTCTACGTCCTTCATCACCCCCGGCCAATAGAATCTCTGTAATACCCTCTCTCGGGTTTTCTCTGTCCCCAGATGACCTCCAAGAATGTGCCCATGGGCCAACTCCAACACCAACTTCCTGTAAGGTTTGGGCACCACAAGCTGCTCAACGGTTTCTTCTGCCCTTTTTGCCACCCGATACAGTAGGTCCTTCTCTACGCTGAAGTATGGGTAAGTGCAGGTATTATCTGGGTTCACTAACTCGCCATCTATTTTCACTACGTTTTCCCGTGCCTTTATTAGGGCGGGGTCTTTCAACTGTTCTGTGGCAAAGTTTTCCCTGTGAACCTCAAGATCAGAAAACTCCACAGACGGTAGGTTTTCGTCTGAGGAGGTGGGCTCCTCTCCAGTTTCTTGAGTCTCCCCTGCCAATACTGATAAGGGAAATTCCGGAGAGTCCTCACCACTCTCAGGGGAGTTCTGGCTATCACATTCCTGGTACATAGGGGCACCAGTGAGGGGCTCAGGATCATCCCACAGTTCCCAGAACTTCGGAAAATCCCTTCCCACAATGGCGTCATGCGGTAACTGAGATACTAAGCCCACTGGATGAGAGAGGGTACCTTTGGGGGTCTCGAAACACACTGTAGTCACTGGATACTCTCGGGTGTCCCCATGCACACAAATAACAGCTACCTTGCTATTCCCAGAGACCCCTGTTTTAACTAACTCAGCCTTTATCAGGGTCACAAGGCTACCTGAATCCAGCAATACCACAACATTTCTACCATTAACACACATTTTGCATAAATGTTTCTCAGTTCCTCGAATGGCAGTGCATGCGACTGTCGCACACAGCGACTGACGTCTGCCCGTCAGAAAGTCACACTGCATGGGTTCCTCCACAACCGGGCAATTGGCTGCAATATGTCCCGCTTGCCGGCAGCGGTAGCAAACGATCCTTCTTGCCGCCTCTTGAGCCGCTGATTTCCCAGGCTGTTCTCGCCAAACTTGGGGTAGAGCTCCCACCCTCTCACTCTCTCCACCCTCACCCCTTGGAATCCTCTTATCCGCCCCTGGGGATGGTCTGGTCTTAGGGTGGAAAGTCCGAGTGTCTCTGGAAGAGGCCGTCAGGTTCTCTGTAGCCAAGTATTTCTCCACACGATCCACAAGACCATCGGCCGTCTCTGGGTCTCCATGGCTTACCCACTTTTGGATGGCAGTAGGAAGAGCTCTCAAAAACCGATCCATTACAACACGTTCCACAATCTTTGGTGCGGACAAAGTCTCTGGCTGTAGCCACTTTCTGCTCAGGTGAATGAGATCATACATTTGAGACCTGGGGGGTTTTCCAAGCTGGAAAGTCCAGTTATGCACACGCTGAGCCCGGACAGCCTGGGTGACACCCAGCCTTGCCAATATTTCAGCTTTTAGCATCACATAGTCTTTTGCTTGGTTAGGCTCTAGGTCATAGTAAGCTTTCTGCGATTCACCAGTTAACAGAGGAGCCACCAGTCCAGCCCACTGCTCCTCAGGCCACTTTTCTCTTTCAGCGGTCCTTTCAAATGTGGTCAAAAATACCTCTGGATCATCCTCTCCAGTCATTTTTGTCAATAAACGACTCACCCCAAAGGACGCCGTATTAGTGGGACGGCTTTCCTCACTGCTCTGCGGACGTTGCTGCATTACTGCTTCCATCTGTTGTTGTAGTCTCTGCTCTTGCTTCTGCAACAGGTCTATGAAGCGGGCCTCAGATTGCTGCTGGGCTCGTTGCTGAGCCTCCAGACTCTGTTGCAAAGTTGCGTTTGTCTGCTGCTGGGCTGCAAGGCTCCTTTGCAAACCTGCATTTGTCTGCTGTTGATTGGCATTTGCTAGAGCCAGCTGCTTCAGTATCTCCTCCATGCTGGCTTAAAAAAAACTGCCCGCATTCTCCACCAACTGTGAGGGGGTTAGCTCGGCAGCGGGTGTGTGTGACCCCCGGGATGGGCTCCCCACACAAAACAGGCCCAGCAAACGGAGGTTGTGGTTTTCAAAATCAAAAAAGGTGCGGTTTATTTTCTATTTACAGTGACAAAACACAGCAAAGCAAAAGAAACATAACCAAAATAAATCCTGGTCAAGTTGACCTCTGACTAAACATACAGGTTTCCTAACTAACAACTGGGATCAGCCTAGTGCTGTCCTAGTCCCTAAGTCCCTGGTTTTAAATGTCCAAGCAAATAGCCACACAGGCTTTGTCTCACCGCACAGGGGTTCACTCTCCCTAGACAGTCCACACAGGTCTGGTTCCAGGCATGAGCTAACATCTAATGAAGCTGGGAGTTCTTATAGAGGCCTAAATGAGCTGACAAGCTTCAGCTGGTCTCATCAACTCCCTGTCTGCACGACGCCCAGCCCTCTCCCTAGAGGTATGAGTCATCCATGAGCCCACTAGCCTTATACAACTCTCCACCTAGTTGTATAAGTCGGCGTAAAGCCTGAATCTGGGCGAAATATATCTACCCCCCTGGATGCAACCAGGTGACTTTACCTTCCTGCTGTCACAACTCTGAACAGCAGTATACAGGCGGTTCCAAGAAAGATAGGGACTGTAGGTTTGTTCTTAAGTTGAATCTGTTTGTAATTTGGAACAGGTACATTTTTTAAGTGTAGCTCCAGCAAAAAAAACTATTTTTAAGCTTTTTGGAAAACATAGGGAAGGGTTATCACCCCTGTAACATTGGTTTTGCTGTCTGTGCACCTGTTCAGAAGATTTCACCTCACTTTCTGTCCCAATGACAATTGAATTTAGAAAATTTTGGGATTTTAGGGAAACAAGGATTGGTGATAAAGCATCAGTGGAGAGGAGACATGTTTTTCCCATATTAACTCTTATGGCAGAGAATTTCCCTTCCTAGGGGTAGATTTCCTCTGACTTCCTGTTGTCTCCCTCTGTTTGTAAGTAGGAGTCGTTTGTAAGTCGGATGCTTGAAAGTAGGGGCCTGCCCTATATACTCTGCAGAAATTTGGGCCTTAAGTGTTGGTGTTGCCACAACACTGTAAGCCCTCACAGTTACTTTTGGCTGGCGCAGGAACGGGCCCTGCTGTGAAATATTGGATCAAGAATTGTAATTACATGCCCCTGTTGAACAGGGTCAGAAAAATTGGGCCTTTGGTGGTGGACGGTGTGGTGGTGTTGCCACAACACTGTAAGCCCTCAAAGTTAATCTTGGTGGGCTCAGGAACAGGCCCTGCTGTGAAATATTAGATCAAGAATTGTAATTACATGCCCATTATATACAGAGGCAGAAAAATTGGGTCTTAGGCACTGGTGCTGGTGCCACAACACTGCAACCCCTCACAGATTCTCTAGTTGGAAAGCAGGAATGAGCCCTGCTGCAAAGCATTATAGCAAAAATTGTAATTACACGCCCCTTTAAACAGGGGCAGAAAAGTTGGGTCTTAGGCACTGGTGCTACAACACTGCAACCCCTCACAGATACTCTAGTTGGAGCGCAGGAATGAGCCCTTCTGCAAAGTATTACAGCAAAAATGTTAATTACACGCCCCTGTTAAACAGGGGCAGAACAATTGGGCCTTAGGCACTGGTGCTGGTGCCACAACACTGCAACCCCTCACAGATACTCTAGTTGGAGCGCAGGAAAGAGCCCTGCTGCAAAGTATTGCAGCAAAAATTGTAATTACACGCCCCTGTTAAAATTTGGCCTTAGTCACTGGTGGCGGTGCCCAGAACCAAAAATTTTCTTACAAGCTATCAACATAAACATTGAGGAGGAAGAGGATAGTCACTCAGCATAACAGGATAGTCACTCACCATCAGCATAGCCAGTCTTGAAGGGATCTCACATTCCAAAAAATTTGGTTACATCAGCATCAGGTGCTTGGTAGCTGGTGATCCAAGACTGATTCATTTTTATGAAGGTCAGCCAATCGACCAAGTCGGTGGACAGGCGCACCCTGTGATTGGTTACAAAGCCTCCAGCAGCACTGAATGTGCATTCCGAAAGAACGCTGGATGCAGGACAGGCCAGTACCTCAATTGCCTACTGTGCAGGCTCTGGCCAGTGATCCATCCTCAAGACCCAGTAGCCCAGAGGATTTTCGGTGGGAAAGGTGTCCAAGTCTGATCTTGCCCCTAGGTATTCCTGCACCATGTAAATCAGATGCTGGCGATGGTTGCTGGAACCGATCAGACCTTGGGGCTGCGGACTAAAGAATTGTCTGAACGCATCGGTCAGACGGCCACCTTCTCCACCACTCCTTCTGTGACTGACCGAAGCCTCAGCAACATGTTGTCCAGGACCAGGAATTTGTAACCTCCCAGGCTCTGGAAACACGTTGCACAAACCTTTCTGCAAGGCGTCCCGAAGATGTTTCATCCTCTGCTCCCTCTGCGATGGTTGGATAAGGTCCACAACCTTACCATTGTAACGTGGATCAAGGAGGGTTGCCAGCCAGTAATGATCCCTCTCCTTGATACCACGAATCCGAGGATCCTTAGGCAGGCTTTGCAGGATCCCCTGACCCTGTCCTGGTGCCATAGTCACACAGGTACTCATTGATGGCCCTCTGCTGTGTGTGCAGCCACTGCAGCATGGCCAATGTTGAGTTCCATCTGGTGGGCATGTCACAGATTAGGCGGTTCTTGGGCAGGTTCAATTCCTTTTGGAGGTCAGCCAGCCGAGCGCTGGCATTATATGACCGGCGGAAATGCATACAAACTTTCCTGGCCTGCCTCAGGAGATCCTGTAAGCCCGGGTACCTGCCCAAGAACCGCTGCACCACCAAGTTAAGGACATGAGCCAAGCAGGGCACATGGGTCAGGTGTCCCTGTTGGAGGGCGGAGAGGAGGTTGGTGCCATTGTCGCAAACCACCATTCCTGGCTGAAGCTGGCATGGCGTCAACCACCTCTAAACCTGCCCCTGCAGAGCTGACAGAATCTCTGCCCCAGTGTGGCTCCTGTCCCCCAAGCATACCAGCTCAAGCACCGCATGGCATCTCTTTGCCTGCGTGTTTGCGTAGCCCCTTGAACGCCTACAGAGCACCGCTGGTTCGGAGGACAAATCAGCAGAGGAAGAGGCTATGGAGGAAGTAGAAGAGGAGGGGGTGTAGTAGCATTTTGGAGGCGTGGTGGCGGAACAACCTCCAACACTACTGCACCCTGTCCTGCATCCTTCCCAGCTGCCAGCAGAGTCACCCAGTGCGCCGTGAAAGATAGATAACGTCCCTGTCCATGCCTGCTGGACCATGAGTCAGCGGTAATATGCACCTTACCACTGACCACCCTGTCCAGCGAGGCCAAGACATTGCCTTCCACATAACGGTAGAGACCCGGAATCACCTTCCGTGAAAAAAATTGACGTTTGGGAACCTGCCACTGAGGTACAGCACATTCCACAAACTCACGGAAGGGGGCAGAATCTACCAACCGAAAAGGCAGCAGTTGAAGTGCTAGCAATTTAGCCAAGCTAGCATTCAACCGCTGGGCATGTGGATGGCTGGGAGCAAATTTCTTTCACTGGTGTAGCAACTGGGGCAGGGAAATTTTCCTGCTACAATCGAACGTTGGTGTACCGATAGCAGATTGCACGCAAGAACTTGGCAGTGGCACACCTAATTCTACACCTTCATTCCTCTCAGTGCAGGTTTCTGAGACGACTGAACGTATAGTGGGGTTGGAGATCCCAGCTGATGAGGAGCAAGGAGAGGTCCGCTTTGTTCTTTGGTGTGGGTCTTTTATGTACGCTTGCCAACGGACTGCATGGCAGGTCGACATATGTCTGGTCAAGCATGTGGTGCCCAAGCGGCTGCTGTTTTGGCCACGCTTGATACGCTTCAGACATATGTTGCAAATGGAATATATAAAAACTGTGCTTAGAAAAACCAATAAGCAGCAACACAGTATTGGATAAAAACAAACAGTATTGGTAAAAGGAAGGTTGCGCTCTAACTAATAATGTGAAAAACCACCAATAATGATAATTGGATAATGCAAAAAAACATAAATAATCAATAAGGTTAATCACTAAATTCATATATATCATGTGAAACATATATGCGTGTAGATATCTGTGTAGAAATTAATATATCAAATATCCACTCAAAGAATAATTATGATCACTATATGAAAATGCAAGTGAAAATAAAAAATCCCGTGAAGGACAAATCCTGTGCTAAAATTCTTAATCAAAAAATTCATTAAAAAGCACAAATAGTCCAAAAATATCAACAAAAAAAATCTTTCAGTGAATAAAGATCCTGTGTAGAAAAAACTTTCAGTGAATAAAAAATCCTGTGAAAAAAAGGGAGTCCTGTGCTGGAGATGATATTTGTAGCATAAATCATCAACCCATATAGTCTTAATGAAAAGAGAAATCACAATGGTGTCTGGGATAATTTGCATATAAACATTCCAGGGAGGATTCAAAGAGAAAACATCAAGGTGTGCATACATCCAAATGCTTGTGACTTTAAACACCACAGATCTGCCACTAGAAGAAGTGTGCGCTTACCCGCTGCACAGACCAAAATAGCCTGTGGTTTTAAACCCAGCCGGGGCCTTTTCCTCACGATGCAGGGAAGATCCTCACCGCTCCTCCAGAAAAGCTGTGTGTGTGGGGTCACTAAGGATGATGTCTCTCCACCGATGTAACTGACGATGTGTCTCAGAAAAAGATAAACATACAAACACTCCATAGGTAAAACCTGGGTAGGTATGTTTATTTAAAAATCGGCAAAGGGTGTAAATAACAAAAACAATAAGTATTAGGTTAAAAGTTGCTGCCGACCGGCTGCAGTACAAACACCCATGCTCAAACAAAGGGACGTATCGTGCGGTGACATCAGCACGTCGCTCTTCCCGACGTGCTTCATCACTTATCTGACGTTGTCCTGGGGCAAAGGCGATGTACTGACGCACCGCTTGATATAGTAACCAACAAACGACGCTTCGTTCTGAATCTTGGGCGGCTAGCTGGAAACACCATTTTAATTGTTGGCAACAAAGGGACAGACCAATATCTCATGAATGGGCAAACATTGACCTGATCTTGTTCAACGAAAGTTAAATTACAAAACATCTTGATCTAAATAGGCACATTAGCCGCTTGTCTCAGTGGCCCGATGTGCTCAAACAGAGTCTCCATAGCAAGTATGTTGTTGGAAACAAACATGGAGATATCAATATTGGCGCGCAGCGTCATCTCTGGACACGCCATAACAGGCATGAAAACTGTTTGTAATGAAAATATAATGTGTCAGGAAAAGCCAACAGGCCAGATGCTGACAACTAAGACCCAATAGAATGCAAAAAATTTGTAATTCTCCACGTATATAATGGTAAGCACATATTGTAAACATCTGATCCTCCAAATATGGAAAAACATATGTGCCTCCACTCAAATTAATCAAAAATTTTGATAAAAATTTAAAATTTAAAATAAAAATAAGTACCCTATGCTAGCCTATACTCAAAGGGGGTACTTGGGAAAGTGGTGGAACCAACTCAGAGAAAATAGTATGGAGATAGAACATCCTAGGTGTTTATATTGGCTATTTGAGTAAAGACAAAATAAAAATAAAAAATAAATAAAAAAATATCATTATTGAAGAGGACTTGGAAGACTCATGAGGGAAAGAGCGCAAGTAAGCCAACATGCCGCATACACACGACCATTTTCATGACGGGAAAAATGCAATTTTTAAAAATGGTCATGAAAAATGGTGGTGTGTATGCTCCAGAGCATTTTTCTCGATGAGAAAAATGCCCGAAAAAAAATTAGAACCTGCTCTATTTTTTTTCGTAGTTTTTCACGTCGTTCTTTTTAACGTCGTGAAAAAAGGTCGTGTGTATGCTTTTACGAGGGGAAAAAAATGCGCATGCTCAGAATCAAGTATGAGACGGGAGCACTCATTCTGGTAAAACTAGCATTTGCAATGGAGATGGCACATTTGTCACACTGTAACGGACTGAAAAGCACAAAGACTGAAAATCGTGAATCGTCTCTCACCAAACTTTATTAACAAAAGGATCAGCAAAAGCATCCCAAAGGGTGGTGCCATTCGAATGGAACTTCCCCTTTATAGTGCCGCCGTACATGTTGTACGTCACCGCGCTTTGCTTGAGCGTTTTTTTTTCACGAACGTGTGTATGCAAGGCAGGCTTGAGAGGAAACACGAAAAATCACCTTGAGAAAAACTTTGTTTTTTTCCATAATGGTCGTGTGTACGCGGCAATAGAGTCAAACTCTCAAGTATGGGGCAACCCTAAAGTGTGGAAACACTCCTCCATCAGTAAGATGCAGGGAGGGTATCCACACAAGGACACTACAACTAAAGAACCATAGCACAATACACAAATAGACACCACTAATATAAATAGTGAGTCAATCATGTACATATGGGTCAGTAGGATGTCAAATGTAGGGCCCAACCCACAACCCATAATGAAATCAGGGAGCTTGCTTTCCAAGATTCAGAACTAGTTCACACCATCTTATAGGACACTACTAATCTTCCCCTATCAACAGGAAAAAAGGGGTGTGACTATAGATCCATCATGCGTTATCAATAAAGGCGTTGACATCAACATCCACATTTAACCCGTGAGGGACTAAAGTCTTCAACCTATGTGCCCATGCCATCTCTGACCTAGAGATACTCCTCATGTGGTGACTACCCCTCCCCCCTCCAATGGGCTTCAAATCTGTTTATCCCAAGAAACATAGTATTGGAGGGATTTCTAGTGGAAAGTCATGTAGTGCTTCGATACTGAGTGTTTAGTAAAACCCTGTCTAATGTTATTGATATGTTCGTTAAGGCAAACCTGGAGGGGGTGCTTGGTCCTGCCCACATACTGGAGGCCACAAGGGCACTGTAGTAGGTAGACCACCGCCTCCGAGGAGCATGTAACGAATGGATCAATTTTGAAAACCTTAGAGGTCACAGTGGAAGCAAAACTTGTAGTCCTCCTAGTCTGACACCCATTCAGACTGCACACCTGGCACCTACCACATTTATGCCTGTAAACTCTCTAAAGAACTGTAATTTTTTGGTGGGTGGATCTAGAATATTAGGGGCCAGCTTGTCTCACAGGGATGGAACACCCCTGAAAACAACCTGGGGTTGGGTGGGCAGAATGGTATTTAAAACTCTATCATTGCCCAAAATAGCAACGGTGCGATCTGCTGAACATGTCCAAAAAAAGGCCCACACGAAAGAACTTTTGGAAAAATGCGCAGAGTCAGCAGCGCCCTGCACATGCGGAGCTCTGCGGTGTTATGCAGTCGGTTGGCTGCCCTTAAGCTGGCCCCTGGAGGGCATCCTGCCTCATTGGAGATGTGCCTCCTCCTCCTCCTCTCTCCTATCAGGCACCCACGTAGAGTCAGTGACCTCATCACCCCCTCCCTCCTTGTCACTGGAGCAAACCTGGTAGTATGCTGCAGCTGGGGGAACATGACTGGCAGTTTCTTGTCCTTCTTGGGCACCCCCTCTCTCTGGGCTCACGTTACTGCCTTCCTCAAGCTGGGTACCATCATCGGAGGATTTAAAATGCTGCGCATCCTCCTGCAGCATGTACCCGACACTGTGGTCAAAAAGTTCGGGGGATTCCTCCGTGCATGATGGTGGGGCTACGGAAGGAGTAACTGATGATGACCTTGAGCCAATGGAATAGGCCAGTTTGGCACCTGCATTGGCAGCCAAGGTAGCCTGGGTGACACAACCAACTCTTCTGCATGTTGTGGCTCAACACGACCAGCTGCCGAAAAAAAGGACAAGCGTGCCCCACGGCCACATGCTGATGAGGATGCACCATGTCCACGACCAGCACTGTTGCCTCTAGACACAGAGCCTGCTTGCCCTCTTTTATTGGCCTGTGAGTGTCTGCCTCTCCTTGTTGGCCTTCCAGACATACTGTATTTGATGTATTGGAATAGGTAAGGAATGGCCTGCAGTGAGATGTAGCTGCACAAAGCTAGGATGTATATATATATATATATATATATATATATATATATACTGTATTCAGTACACTGACTTAATATACTGCAGCTATCTGAATCAACTGCCTGCCTGTAGTATTATTAGGAAGAGAACAACAGAAATTGTCTGCATTGAGTTTTAGCTGCACACTGTGCCCAGTATACAGTACACTGACTTAATATACTGCAGCTAGCTGAATCAACTGCCTGCCTGTAGTATTATTAGGAAGAGAATAACAGGAATTGTCTGCAGTGAGTTTTAGCTGCACACTGTGCCCACTGCCAGTATACAGTACACTGACTTAATATACTGCAGGTAGGTGAATCAACTGCCTGCCTGTAGTATTATAAGGAAGAGAATAACAGGAATTGTATACAGTGATTTTTTGCTGCACACTGTGCCCAGTATACAGTACACTGACTTAATATACTGCAGCTAGCTGAATCAAATGCCTGCCTCTAGTATTATAAGGAAGAGACTAACAGGAATTGTCTGCAGTGAGTTTTAGCTGCACACTGTGCCCAGTATACAGTACATTGACTTAATATACTGCAGGTAGCTGAATCAACTGCCTGCCTGTACTATTATTAGGAAGAGAATAACAGGAATTGGCTGCAGTGAGTTTTAGCTGCACACTGTGCCCAGTATACAGTACACTGACTTAATATACTGCAGCTAGCTGAATCAACTGCCTGCCTATAGTATTATTAGGAAGAGAATAACAGGAATTGTCTGCAGTGAGTTTTAGCTGCACACTGTGCCCAGTATACAGTATACTGACTTAATATACTGCAGGAACCTGAATCAACTGCCTTCCTGTAGTATTATCAGGAAGAGAATAACAGGAACGATCTGCAGTGAGATCTAGCTAAACTGTATACAGTATATATGTAGCGGCCTCCACTCCAGTAACTGAGCCCCACACCAACAAAAGTCCAACACTCCTTTATTCTTTAATGTCAGGATGAAACACAATCAGTTGGACTCCCTCAACGAACAGACAGGGGGTGTGGATACGAGTAGGCCCAGGCACAATGAACTCTCCTATTCCTCTAACAGCTAATAGGATTTTTGCACGTGGTCTCTACCACCTGTTTGGAATCTTGGTCGATGCCACCGACCGGGTGAACAGTGAACCTTCATCCTGACTGCACCTGGCCCCTGTTTGGGAAGACATCCCTCAGAGCGGTCTCCTGAGACTCACCCGGCACCGGCAGTCTGCTGCACCAGGTCTTCGGGTGAGTAGCTCCTTTACGCCTCTGGATTCGGGCACCACCCCACTCCCGAGGTCCCCTAGGAAATCCTTCCCTCGTGGAGCCCAGCGGAGGACACTGGGCCCCAGGCCTCCAACCGAGCACCTCACCCCAGGCCGAAGGTGCCTGGGGTGGAACACGAGCTCCGGGTGTCCAGGCCTGGGCCGCCTGGACACCGACCACGAACCACAGCCCTTAGGCTAAAGGTGCCTGGGACTCGACAACCCTTGACCAAAAATGGCCGGCCTCTTTATACCCTCCCCCAGCAAGCCCAGCGGAGCCCCTGCCTCGCTCTACTCATGCTGCGAGAGACCAAAAAGGGTATGCCACTGCAACGGTGGCTCAACCCCGGGCCGAAAGCGACAGCGCCACCCGCTGGGCCCCAGGGAACCACACACCACAGATCCCCCACCAAATTCAAACATGATAGAAAAGCATATACCCGCTACACTCTCCCCCTGGTTGTTTGACACTGGTCCCCAGTGTCTGGAATAAACTATGCCCTCAAGGGCTGACACAGTCCAATCCAGAAACCAACTGAAAATTTCAAAAAATCCCAAAAATGTTGAAAAAAAACTAACTACCTAGAGCAGTTGTGCCTGAGCCTCAACAAAAAGGGAAGGGAAGGGAACAAATAACATTAAAACTTGAAACATATATCACAAGCCACAACATCATTGACATTTCCCCCCACCCACATCACTGACCAAGACCCACCCCACTCTCAGCGGTCTTGACGGGATGTTCTCCTGCAGAGGGGAAAAGAAATATTAAACACACACAACCCTGACACATATGTTCGTGTGAGAACGAAAAAACCTCTCTGTAGAGAAATCCTTTCCCTTTAAAAGTGTGTGTGTGAAAAGTGAATGCCGATGCACGACACTGCCACCTGGTGACAGCGTCACGGTAACTGCACTTGTAGAGACCTCTTCTTCTTTGGCCCTCTCTACCCCAGAGTCCAAGATCACTTGTTGAAGAATGAAGAACAACAGGAACAGTCCTTCAATTCTTCCAAAGAGCACAAACACCCGTTAGCTCGGGCAGAGTCACTGAGTTCTCCTGGGAAACAAACAACAAACCCGGAGAGTTCAGCAACATTAAATGGCAAACGGAGTCTTTATCTCCTACAGATATAAGCGAGGGTGCGGCAGGACAAGTGGTTTCAAATGCTGGTCCATGGTTTCCAGATGGTATTCAACATCTTCCCCTTCCTTGCGTCAGATCAGCACCTTGTCCGTGTGGATATGCCGCCCCAGCATCCATTCTGCCTTGCAGTCTTTGAAACGCTGAGATGCCTTGGGAGAACATGCGAGATACCTGCGGGCATATGGAACCTGAAGGTGGGTCTACACAAAGTCATTGTACCAGCGCTCCCGGCAAACTTCCACTTCATACAACAACTCCTTAGACAAGTATGGGTACTCCCACCCGTACTCAGCAGCAACCTTCTGACAAAATAGGCGTTGTAGTCTCACCAGTGGAGGCATTGTGGCTCTGTCCCCTTCACCTGGTAGAACTATAGCATCCGGGTGACGAGGTGCTCTGATCACCTCCGTTCTGGGCATAGGCGCCCGCAGCGACAGTCACTTATCCCCTATTGACATGGGTGGATCCCTATTTCTACGGGACGAGGAGAGAGGCGCTTTGTCCCAACCCTTTTGAGCAAATAGCTCATCTATGGCAACATCGTCTCTCAGATCGGAGAGCGATTCCAGGTCAGAGGTGTCACACTCCTCCGCGGGTATGTAGCCTGTAGTGGAAACTGAACTGCCACCTCTCGCGGACACACAGGGCCGTGAATCCCCGACACCTCCGCCCACACACCAAGTCCCTTGGCCTGGCTTACCTCGGCCTTTACTTGAGACGGGATGTCCGGAACTCCTCTCACCGGATCCATCCGGGCCGGGCGTAAGCGGGCAGGATGATCCACCACAACCGCTGGATGGGGCTACCATGCCGGTCTTCCTCTTGGGCGGTGGACGCTGTGAGACAGTGGTGACCGAGTCAGCATCCTCGGATTTCTCCCGTACTTCGTTGATCGCGACTTCCCCCGCGGTCATTGCAGTGCACACAGGGATGGCTGTGCTGTCAAAGTGGTGATTCCTCCTACTTGAGTGGTGCTGCCTGTAGTGCGGTTGAGGTGGATGGTTCTTGGCTTTTCGATAGCTGGGTCCACCTCAAATAAGAACTCCCCGCAGGCCTCGCATCGCCCGAATGGCTTCAGCTGACACACCATTGCCGAACAGCCGGGACAAATCAAACCCAGGGCCTCAACGTCCATGCATGAGTACAGGGCGAATCTTCCCCGGGGCTTTAGCCGGATCCCCGTATCGGTCACCGGAGCAGCAGTAGTCAAGGTCGTGGTAGAAGGGTGAAGTGGAATCCACAATGTATTTCCGAACATGGTGACTCGCTGCTGATCCATTGCGCACTGCAAGTTTGGCGCCAAAGTCCCCACGTGTAGTCCTTCACACGATTGGACTCCTCCCCTCTTGCACTCCAGTTCGCGGGCTTTCTCCTTCGCTGGGTCACGCCCACGAACTGAGCAGGGAGGGTGTGCCTCGTGGCGCAGTGCAATAGAAGCCCCCGCGTGTAGTACCTCACATGGCTGGACTCCCCCCTCTTCTCACTCTTCTGCGTAGTCCTTTCCCTTCTTAGGGTCATACTCACGACTTCGAGCAGGGTTGCACTTTGGCCAGTAATATGGCCGACCTACTCGGAACTCCTCCGGGCAGACACGTTCAAACTCCGTCCATTCTAGCTCCATAGTAACCCGGAGCCCCCACGTGTAGCGGCCTCCACTCTCTCACTCCGCTGTTGGCTGGTTACTGCTTGTCTAGGGGTAGCTTGGAGGAGAGAGTGTGGGGTCACCACGCCAAGCCTCCACCGCAGATGTTTATGTGGTGTAAGCAAAGTTCCTTTACCTTCGGGTCGGTGTTCTGAGTTTGGAGCCTCCGCCTCTTCTGTGGAACAGTGTCTGCCAGTAACTGAGCCCCACACCAATAAAAGTCCAACACTCCTTTATTCTTCAATGTCAGGATGAAACACAATCAGTTGGACTCCCTCAACGAACAGACGGGGGGTGTGGATACGAGTAGGCCCAGGCACAATGAACTCTCCTATTCCTCTAACAGCGAATAGGTTTTTTGCACGTGGTCTCTACCACCTGTTTGGAATCTTGGTCGCTGCCACCGACCAGGTGAATGGTGAACCTTCCTCCTGACTGCACCTGGCCCCTGTTTGGCAAGACATCCCACCGGGCGGTCTCCTGAGGCTCACCCGACACCGGCAATCTGCTGCACCAGGTCTTCGGGTGAGTAGCTCCTCCGGTCCCTTACGCCTCTGGAATTGGGCACCCCACTCCCGAGGTCCCCTAGGAAATCCTTCTCTCGCAGAGCCCAGCGGAGGACACTGGGCCCCAGGCCTCCAACCGAGCACCTCACCCCAGGCTTAAGGTGCCTGGGGTGGAACACGAGCTCCGGGTGTCCAGGCCTAGGCCGCCTGGACATTGACCACGAACCACAGCCCTCAGGCTAAAGGTGCCTGGGACTCGACAACCCTTGACCAAAAATGGCCGACCCCTTTATTCCCTCCCCCAGCAAGCCCAGCGGAGCCCCCGCCCCGCTGTACTCATGCTGCGAGAGGCCAAAAAGGGTATGCCACTGCAACGATGGCTCAACCCCGGGCCCAAAGTGACAGCGCCACCCGCTGGACCCCAGGGAACCACACACCACAGATCCCCCACCAAATTCAAACATGATAGAAAAGCATATACCCGCTACATATATATATATATATATATATATATATATATATATATATATATATACTGTATATATATACAAAGCGTGCAATGCATATATATACTAAATATACTGATCTAACTAGCTGAATCAACTGCCTGCTCAATCTAGCTAACTGAAATGAAATTACACTCTCTCTCTCTCTATCTCTCCGCCGCCGCTACACACTACACAAGGCAAA
Source organism: Rana muscosa (assembly GCA_029206835.1). NCBI lineage: Eukaryota > Metazoa > Chordata > Amphibia > Anura > Ranidae > Rana > Rana muscosa. The sequence goes on along the minus strand of CM055127.1, from coordinate 205,535,465 downwards.
CGCGCAGGCGGCCTTGTATAGTGTGGGGCATGTACCTAATCCCTGAGCCATGATTGGCCAAAGGCACCCTGGCTTTGGCCAATTATGGCTCTCTGTGCTGACGGCGCTGTGATTGGGCAAACATGTGGGTCATAGTGCATGCTTGGCCAATCATCAGCCAGCAATGCACTGCGATGATGCAGTACATTATGGGCCGTGACACGCTGCTCGAATTTGCCGCGAACGGCCCATAATGTTTGAAATTCGCCGAACAAGCAAACAGACGATGTTCGAGTCGAACTCATGTTCGACTCGAACTCGAAGCTCATCCCTAGTTAAGATGTAAAAACAAAGAAAAACATCATATTTCATACTTTATGAGCATTGGCTCATTTATCCAAGACTGATTTTCTGACGTTGCATTCTGGATCCTAACTTGGCTTGTCTTATTTACTGTTCTGATGTTTGGCTGTCATTCACTAGTCTTCCTGCTATGTATGTTCAGTAGGGGTGAGCTTCGAGTTCAAGTCGAACTCATGTTCGACTTGAACATTGCCTGTTTGCCGAACAGCAAACAATTTGGGGTGTTCGCGCGGCAAATTCGAAAAGCCGCGGAACACCCTGTAAAAGTCTATGGGAGAAATCTAAAGTGCTAATTTTAAAGGCTTATATGCAAGTTATTGTCATAAAAAGTGTTTGAGGACCTGGGTCCTGCACCAGGGGACATGTATCAATGCAAAAAATAGTTTTAAAAACTGACGTTTTTTTGGGAGCAGTGATTTTAATAATGCTTAAAGTGAAACAATAAAAGTGAAATATTTCTTTCAATTTCGTACCTGGGGGGTGTGTATAGTATGCCTGTACAGCAGTGCTTGTTTCCCGTGCTTAGAACTGTCCCTGCACAAAATGTAATTTCTGAAGGAAAAAAAGTAATTTAAAAGTACTCGCGGCTGCGATGTTGTCCAGCGAGGAACAGCACACGGTCCTGTCAGCTACATAAGACCTGTCAGGCTGCCGCAACATCATTCCCGGGGTGTCTCCGGTGGAGACAGGACCGTGTGCTGTTCCTCACTGGACATCATCACTGGAGCCTGCAGATCATCCGTCGCTGGATACCGACATCACTGGAGTGGAGATCGAGAGTGGATTACCACCGCTGGAATCTTTTTTTTTTTTTTTTTTTTTAATAAAGCACTTATCCCAACTGTGTCTGTGTTAAAGGTGTCTTCCAGATTCCGATAAGCCCCCCGCCCGCAGACCCCCACAACCTCCGGGCAATGGTTGTGGGAATGAGGCCCTTGTCCCCATCAACATGGGGACATGGTGCTTTGGGGTCCAGACCCCAAAGCATCCTCCCCATGTTGAGGTCATGTGGCCTGGTATGGTTCAGGAGGGGCGCTCTATTGTCCCCCCTCTTTTTCTGCGGCCTGCCAGGTTGCGTGCTCGAATAAGGGTCTGGTATGGATTTTTGGGGGGAACTCCACGCCATTTTTTTTTATTTGGCGCAGGGTTCCCCTTAATATTCATACAAGACCTGAAGGGCCTGGTAATTGAATTTGGGGGGAGCCCCCACACATTTTTTTTTGCTATCAATGACTTTCAATGACTTTTCTCTGTATTGCCGGGAGCTGACAATTCATTACAGCCACGAGTACTTTTAAATGACTTTTTTTCCTTCATAAATTACATTTTGTGCAGGGACAGTTCTAAGCATGGGAAACAAGCGCTACTTTACAGGCATACTATACACGCCCCCCAGGTATGAAATTTAAAGGAATATTTCACTTTTATTGTTTCACTTTAAGCATTATTAATATCACTGCTCCCGAAAAAACTGTAGTTTTTAAAACTTTTTTTTGCATTGATACATCTCCCCTGGGGCAGGACCCGGGTCCCCAAACACTTTTTATGACAATAACTTGCATATAAGCCTTTAAAATTAGCACTTTAGATTTTTCATGTTCGTGTCTAATAGACTTTAACGGTGTTTGGATGTTCGAACAAATTTATTGCCTGTTCGCATGTTCTGATGCAAACCGAACTGGGGGGTGTTTGGCTCATCCCTAATTTTCAGTTTTCTTTGTTCCATACTTAAACAAATCTTTAAATCCACTGTAATCAGCAAGTTTTTCTCAAGTACAAATCACATAATACACTAATTGCTAGCTAGTAGCAAATACTCATCAAAGCGGCGCTCCTGTCAGTTAATAAAAAATGACTGGCTAGTATAGGAACATCACCATATACACATAATAACCATTGAATAACAAAAAAGTAGATGATGGTGAAAAAAGTCTATAGTAGACACAGATGGTGGTCTCAAACTTGTTAGTGATGCGTGCACGTTTCACCAAATTCCTCCACACCATGCTCCACACACCCTGCTGGGGTTTAAACTCACCAAAACTATAAGGTTATCTGGCCTCAATCCACATCAATATACTGCCATATACTCGATCAGAGCCACGTTGGTAAGCCTCTGAAATCCAGGAACATGGGAAGAAAGACTCCACATAGTCTAGTTCCGTTTGACCATTTATTAAGTTATTTGGTTAAAATTCAATGTTCCATGACACTATAGTGGTTCCAAGTTGGTCGAATAGCTCAGTGTCAGTGTTAAGAGTTCAGTGAATCGCTCTTACTGAAAGCTGGGAAATGCCGAAGGTGCTTCGGTAGAGATCATATTGACCCCAGCGTACTGCACTTCCTCCTTCCGGTTTACTCACTGAGTCCGTGGAACGCACAGCGTCAGTTGCGTCACTTCCGGTCTCCGTAAGATCACATCCTGATGCGTTTCGTCATTACGACTTTGTCAAAGGGCATGGTCTTACGGCTCGGCGTCCCGGAATTAATCTGTAAATTTCACAATTAAGATTAACTCCTTGTGAGCCGCAAACCACTTCATTAAAAGGTGCACAGTGGCATTGGCTATATTTTACTATTAAAGCGGAGTTCCACTGATTTTTTTTATCTCTGTCTGTGCTGCATGCCCTAAGCTCATAGTTTTCACAATGGACATTTTTTTATTATTTTTTTGCTTGTAAATACCTTTTTATTGTACTCCTTCATTACTTCCTCCTCTTTATTCGCCTAGGCGATTACGTCTCTAGGCGATTCGCAAGGGTTCCTGGGATAGGCATCATATATCCCAGTAGTCCTTGCAAATCGCCTATTGCCGAAATCTCACGTTTTTTTGCAGATAGGAGATGACGCAAATGGGAGGCAGGGCCGATCCGAGGCGGGTGCAGTGCGCCCTAGCGCCTGCGGAGGTGGGGCGCCAAAGTGCCATAATGCTACCTTCCACCCTCCCTCTCCTTGTTTGTTTCACATAAAAACACACGAGTCGGGCTGTATCTGCCTGTCGCCTGTCGCCACTGTCTTCCTAGCTCCTCCCCCACTCGGCCGCCTGTCCAATCCAACATTCCTCCTCCCCTTTGTTTCTGCCCAAAACCCTGCCCACACGCCAGCCTTTTGCATGGACTCCTGTAGAGACTAACCTGAGTGGGAAGGTATGTGAGCTATCTGCACAACTCCCTCTCTCTCCTGAATTCTTTTTTCTTTGCCTCTACTTCTCTCTCATTTCTTACTCCCACCTGCAAAATGGGGGAAGGGGGGTGATTGTGCAGCCTGGGGGAAGGGGGGTGATTGTTGCAGACTGGGGGAAGGGGGGTGATTGTGCAGACTGGTGGTGGGGGGGTGATTGTGCAGACTGGTGGGGGGGTAATTGTGCAGACTGTGGGAAGGGGGGTGATTTTGCAGACTGGGGGGTAATTGTGGGGGAAGGGGGGTGATTGTGCAGACTGTGGGAGGGGTGATCGTGCAGACTGGGGGAAGGTGGGTTGATGTGCAGACTGGGGGGTAATTGTGGGGGAGGGGGGGTGAGTGGGCAAACTGTGGGGGGTAATTGTAGGGGAAGGGGGGTGATTGTGCAGACTGGTGGGGGGGTAATTGTGCAGACTGTGGGGGGGTAATTGTGCAGACTGTGGGAAGGGGGGTGATTTTGCAGACTGGGAGGTAATTGTGGGGGAAGGGGGGTGATTGTGCAGACTGTGGGGGGGGGTGATTGTGCAGACTGGAGGAAGGGGGGTGATTCTGCAGACTGTGGGGGGGTAATTGTACAGACTGGGGGAAGGGGGGTGATTGTGCAGACTGGGTGAAGGGGGGTGATTGTGCAGACTGGGGGTAATTGTGGGGGAAGGGGGTGATTGTGCAGACTGTGGGAGGGGTGATTGTGCAGACTGGGGGAAGGGGGGGTAATTGTGCAGACTGGGGGAAGGGGGGTTGTGCAGACTGGGGGGTAATTGTGGGGGAAGGGGGGTTGTGCAGACTGTAGGGGGGGTAATTGTGCAGACTGGGGGAAGGGGGGTAATTGTGCAGACTGGGGGAAGGGGGGGTGATTGTGCAGACTGGGGGGTAATTGTGGGGGAAGGGGGTGATTGTGCAGACTGTGGGGGGGTAATTGTGCAGACTGGGGGAAGGGGGGTTGTTCAGACTGGGGGGTAATTGTGGGGGAAGGGGGGTTGTGCAGACTGTAGGGGGGGGTAATTGTGCAGACTGGGGTAAGGGGGGGTAATTGTGCAGACTTGGGGAAGGGGGGGTGATTGTGCAGACTGGGGGGTAGGGATGAGCTCGGTGTTCGAGTCGAACATAAGTTCGACTCGAACATCGGCTGTTCGACCGTTCGGCGAACATCGAACGATTTGGGCCGTTCGCGCCAAATTCGAGTGACGCGAACGGCCCACAATACACTGCGCCATCGCAGTGCAATCCCGGCGCTGTGATTGGCCAAGCATGCACTGTGACCCCGCATGCTTGGCCAATCACAGCGCCGGCAGCTAGGAGAGCCATAATTGGCCACAGGCAGGTTGCCTGTGGCCAATTATAGCTCAGGGGGTTTAGCACACGCCCCACACTATAAAAGGCTGCCAGCGCGGCGGCCTTGTGTAGTGTGTTCCGGCGCAGGGAAAGAGTTACATAGGCAGGGACAGTGTCAGTGCTATTTGTACCTCAAACTTGTGTGTAGGGAGAGAGAAGGATAGGCAGGGAGAGTGTCAGTGTCATATTCTTTGATAAACCTTGTGTGCAGGGAGAGAGAAGGATAGGCAGGGAACAGTGTGAAGCCTCGTACACACGACCGAGTTTCTCGTCCAAAACCGGCAAGAAAAGTGCCGCGTGAGCTTTTTTGTCGAGAAAATTGCGACGAGAAAATTGCCGTGAATCTCGACGAGAAAATAGAGAACCTGCTCTCTATTTTCTCGTCAGGATTCCAGATTTCCTCGCCGTGTTTCTCGTCAGCCTGTTTTGTGACGAGAAAATGGTTCGTGTGTATGCTTTGTGAGGGGGTTAGCTCGGCAGCGGGTGTGTGTGACCCCCGGGATGGGCTCCCCACACAAAAACAAGCCCAGCAGACGGAGGTTGTGGTTTTCAAAATCAAAAAGGTGCCGTTTATTTTCTATTTACAGTGACAAAAACACAGCAAAGCAAAAGAAACAAACAAAATAAATCCTGGTCAACTTGACCTCTGACTAAACATACAGGTTTCCTAACTAACAACTGGGATCAGCCTAGTGCTGTCCTAGTCCCTGGTTTTAAATGTCCAAGCAAAATATAGCCACACAGGCTTTCTCTCACCGCACAGGGGTTCACTCTCCCTAGACAGTCCACACAGGTCTGCTTCCAGGCATGAGCTAACATCTAATGAATCTGGGAGTTTTTATAGAGGCCTTAAACGAACTGACAGGCTTCAGCTGGCCTCATCAACTCCCTGCCTGCACGACGCCCAGCCCTCTCCCTAGAGGTATGAGTCATCAATGAGCCCACTAGTCTCAGCTGGGCTTATACAACTCTCCACCTAGCTGTATAAATCGGCGTAAAGCCTGAATCTGGGCGAAATATATCTACCCCCCTGGATGCAACCAGGTGACTTTACCTTCCTGCTGTCACATACCCCCCCCTCTTGTTTTAACCTCGGGGTTGGAACACCAGCAATCAGGCATTCATGTACTCGAGACAAAGCATCCACATTCCCCATTTGAACGCCAGGGCGATGCTTTACTGTGAAGTTGAATTCCTGGAGGGCCAGGAACCACCTATTCACTCTTCTATTTGTTTCCTTGTTTTGAGCCATCCACTTTAACGGAGCGTGATCCGTAACCATGTCAAAGTGCCTACCTAGCAGGTAGTACCGAAGGGAATCTAGAGCCCACTTCACCGCTAAACACTCCTTTTCAACGGTGGCGTAATTTACCTCATGGGACTTCAACTTCCTGCTGAGGTAAATGACTGGGTGCTCTTCCCCGTTCCAGACCTGGGACAATACTGCTCCTAACCCCACATCTGACGCATCACTTTGTACGACAAAGTCTTTAGAGAAGTCGGGTGAGTACAACACTGGCTGGCTACATAAGGCTTGTTTCAAGAATTGGAATGCTGCCTCAGCCTCGGGGGTCCATTTAATCATGACCGACCCTTTCCCCTTCGTCAGGTTGGTTAGGGGCACAGCCTTAGAAGCAAAGTGGGGAATGAATCGCCGATAATACCCAGCGATTCCCAGAAAGGCTCGTACCTGCTTCTTGCTGTTGGGACGTGGCCAACTCTGGATGGCCTCGACTTTGTTGAGTTGGGGTTTTATTACTCCCCTCCCAATGGTGTACCCAAGATATTTGGCCTCCTCCTGCCCAATGGTACACTTCTTGGGGTTAGCCGTAAACCCTGCTTCCCGAACAGAGTCCAGGACTGCTTGCACTTTTGGCAGATGTGAGGCCCAATCTGTGCTATGGACAATTACGTCATCCAGGTAAGCCGCAGCATACTTCCGATGGGGCCTCAGCATCTGGTCCATTTTCCGCTGGAATGTGGCCGGCGCATTCTGTAACCCGAACGGCATTCTTTTATATTGGAACGCCCCGTCTGGGGTTACAAATGCGGTTTTCTCTTTGGCTGACTTGGCCAGGGGGATTTGCCAATACCCTTTTGTGAGGTCAAGAGTCGTCATGTATCGGGCTGTTCCCAGCCGGTCGATCAACTCATCTATACGTGGCATGGGGTAGGTGTCAAATTTTGTAACTTTGTTCAACTGACGAAAATCGTTACAAAATCGCCAGCTCCCATCCGGTTTAGGCACCAACACAATGGGACTAGACCAATCACTTTGGGACTCCTCTATCACCCCTAAGTTCAGCATTTTCTGTACTTCCTCCCGTATTGCCTCCCGTCGGGCCTCTGGGATCCGATAGGGTTTTAACTTCACCCTTTCACCGGGCGGGGTAATAATGTCATGCTCTACCCCAGATGTTTGTCCCGGCAGCTCAGAGAATACCTCCTTGTTGCGAAGCACAAACTCCTTAACCTCCTGTTGTTGGGGTTGTGACAAGGTGGCTGCGATTCCAACCTCAGGAATCACGCAACCAGTTTGAGCTGGTGACCAAGTGTCTGCGACTAGGGACTCTCTATCCCTCCAGGCTTTCAACAGATTAACGTGATAGATCTGTTCGGGCTTTCGCCTTCCTGGTTGTCTGACCTTGTAATTCACTTCGCTCACTTTTTCCATTATCTCGTAGGGGCCTTGCCATTTGGCAAGGAATTTACTTTCAACCGTAGGGACAAGTACCAATATCCTATCCCCCGGGGAAAAGGTACGGGTCTTGGCTCCACGGTTGTACACTCTCTGCTGTGCCAACTGCGCTTGGGCCAAATGTTCCTTCACGATGGGCATTACCTGTGCAATTCGATCTTGCATCAGGGCGACATGCTCAATCACACTCCTGTGGGGAGAACTCTCACTTTCCCAAGTTTCCTTGGCAATATCCAACAGCCCTCTTGGGTGTCTCCCATACAGTAACTCAAAGGGGGAGAATCCCGTAGAGGATTGGGGCACCTCCCTAATAGCAAACATCAAATAAGGAAGTAGACAGTCCCAATCCTTTCCATCCCTATCCACCACTTTCTTCAACATTTGTTTTAGGGTTTTGTTGAATCTTTCAACCAGCCCATCGGTTTGGGGGTGATACACAGATGTACGTAATTGCGTCACTTTGAACAATTTACACAGCTCCTTCATAACCCGGGACATAAAGGGTGTACCTTGGTCCGTAAGCAGTTCTTTACAAATACCCACCCGGCTAAAAACAAGAGATAGCTCTTTGGCTATGGTTTTGGCCGAGGTATTTCTGAGAGGGATCGCTTCTGGATAACGGGTGGCATAGTCCATTATAACCAATATGTACTGGTGCCCCCTAGCGGACTTGATTATAGGACCTACCAAATCCATTACAACACGTTCCACAATCTTTGGTGCGGACAAAGTCTCTGGCTGTAGCCACTTTCTGCTCAGGTGAATGAGATCATACATTTGAGACCTGGGGGGTTTTCCAAGCTGGAAAGTCCAGTTATGCACACGCTGAGCCCGGACAGCCAGGGTGACACCCAGCCTTGCCAATATTTCAGCTTTTAGCATCACATAGTCTTTTGCTTGGTCAGGCTCTAGGTCATAGTAAGCTTTCTGCGATTCACCCGTTAACAGAGGAGCCACCAGTCCAGCCCACTGCTCCTCAGGCCACTTTTCTCTTTCAGCAGTCCTTTCAAACGTGGTCAAAAATACCTCTGGATCATCCTCTCCAGTCATTTTTGTCAATAAACGACTCACCCCAAAGGACGCGGTATTAGTGGGACGGCTTTCCTCACTGGTCTGCGGACGTTGCTGCATTACTGCTTCCATTTGTTGTAGTCTCTGCTCTTGCTTCTGTAATAGGTCTATGAAGCGGGCCTCAGATCGTTGCTGGGCTTGTTGCTGAGCTTCCAGACTCTGTTGGTGAGCTTGCTGCTGGGCTGCAAGGCTCTGTTGATGAGCTTGCTGCTGGGCTGCGAAGTTCTGTTGAGCTGCAAGGCTCTTTTGCAAACCTGCATTTGTCTGCTGTTGATTGGCATTTGCTAGAGCCAGCTGTTTCAGTATCTCCTCCATGCTGGCTTAAAAAAAAACTGCCACTGGTTCTCCACCAACTGTGAGGGGGTTAGCTCGGCAGCGGGTGTGTGTGACCCCCGGGATGGGCTCCCCACACAAAAACAGGCCCAGCAGACGGAGGTTGTGGTTTTCAAAATCAAAAAGGTGCCGTTTATTTTCTATTTACAGTGACAAAAACACAGCAAAGCAAAAGAAACAAACAAAATAAATCCTGGTCAACTTGACCTCTGACTAAACATACAGGTTTCCTAACTAACAACTGGGATCAGCCTAGTGCTGTCCTAGTCCCTGGTTTTAAATGTCCAAGCAAAATATAGCCACACAGGCTTTCTCTCACCGCACAGGGGTTCACTCTCCCTAGACAGTCCACACAGGTCTGCTTCCAGGCATGAGCTAACATCTAATGAATCTGGGAGTTTTTATAGAGGCCTTAAACGAACTGACAGGCTTCAGCTGGCCTCATCAACTCCCTGCCTGCACGACGCCCAGCCCTCTCCCTAGAGGTATGAGTCATCAATGAGCCCACTAGTCTCAGCTGGGCTTATACAACTCTCCACCTAGCTATATAAATCGGCGTAAAGCCTGAATCTGGGCGAAATATATCTACCCCCCTGGATGCAACCAGGTGACTTTACCTTCCTGCTGTCACAGCTTTTACGACTCTTCCAAAAGCGCGCATGCTCACAAGCAACTATGAGACGGGAGCGCATCTTCTGGTAAAACAAGCCTTCGTAATGGAGATAGCACATTCGTCACGCTCCAAATTTTTGCATCGTTTAAATGTTGTGCATTGAAATCTTCGTTAGAATGTGACATTAATCCAAACGAATGAACTTCTTTTGCTGCTGATATTCACACAGAGTTATGACTATCTTTTTTTAACATTTTTCTTGTTGCTCTTAAGAAGATTTATGTGCATTATATCGTGCAAGTTTTTAGGAATATTAAAAAATTAGTTATTTTTCTAACTGATGTTAATTGTAATTTCGCAATGTTTTGGTAGTGATCTCCCATTGAATCTTTTAATATATATTATTTAAATTTTACACACTTTTTTGGGAAACACGATTTAGTTATTTTTTTGGGGGGTTGTTATCTGTCCCTTTTTTTGTCAGTCAAATGTATCTGCTTACTCCAAAGCTAGATTTTACATTTTTACAAATACACATAGTCAAGTATGAACTTAAAGAAAAATAACATTTATTCATGTTTGAACTAAAATAAAGAGAAGGCAGCGCTGGAGAAGCTGCTGCCATTTGTGCATCCCAGGGACCCCAGACCACACAGCAACCCTGTGTGGACACTAAAATTGGGAGCTTGAGAAGGCCAACATTTCTGAACACAATCTGATGCTGGCCTCCCAGAGGTCAGGAACAGCAGCAGGTGATATATATGTCCCAAGTGTGTGGACTACAACAGGCTGCCTTCTGTCCGACCACAATGAAGCAAGGCCATCACTTCCTCGTCTTCCTGGCAACCTTCCCTGCAACCTTTCCTGAAGCCTTCCCTGCAGCCTTCCTTCTTCGTTTGGCTGGAGGCTGGGCCACTGGAGGGGTACTCCTGTCAGGAGGAGGAGGAAGTGGAGGAGAAGGGGGTGGCGCAGAAGAACAAGGTGGAGGTGGAGGAGAAGGGGGTGGGGCGGAAGAACAAGGTGGAGGTGGAGGAGAAGGGGGTGGGGCGGAAGAACAAGGTGGAGGTGGAGGAGAAGGGGGTGGGGCGGAAGAAGAAGGTGGAGGTGGAGGAGGAGGTTGAGGTTGGGACAGTTGTGCCACCTCACAAATGGCGGTATTGGGGGTAATTTTTTCCATCACCCCCTTATTGAGCAAGGTGATGAGCAGGGGCTCGCATAGGAGGCGTTGCTCCATGCTCATCACCTTGAACTTTGCCTCCACTAGGCCGGCAATGGCCTCTTCAGGGGATGTGGACTCTTTGAGGGTGGCATGGGCCTCTTTAATAAGGGCCATTGCTGCCTCACTGGTGGTCCTGTCCCTCCTGCCTCTTTTGGGAAGCCGGATGGGAGGCACCTGGGATCTGGTGCTTCTCCTTTGCCCTGCCACCTCCTGGCTGCCACTGGGCCCTGCCACCTCCTGGCTGCCACTGGGCCCTGCCACCTCCTGGCTGCCACTGGGCCCTGCCACCTCCTGGCTACCACTGGGCCCTGCCACCTCCTGGCTGCCACTGGGCCCTTCCTCCTCCTGCCTGACAGTTTCCAGACCCTCCTCCTGGCTGATTTCATCCTGTGTATGAAAAAGGGACATAGTTTAATATGTTGTTTTAATCTTTGCATCCAACTTTATAAACATGATTGAAGCAATTAGAATGTAAATCCAGAAATCATTTTTTCTAATTTACACCTACATCAGATTGACTATTTAGCACCCAATTAAGTGCAGACTAATGTCTCGAGATCTTGATTTCACTTGTGGAACCCAAAATATTGTATGTTTCTCATCTTGACATATTTGTCAAACATTAATTTTATCCCAATGCAATTTCATTTAATACTATACCTGGCTCCAGATGGCCAAATCAGGATCATCCAGGATGGCTGCCTCCTCTTGCTCCAGAGAAGGCTCAGGTTGGCTGCAGGGAAGTCTGGGGGTAAGAGTGGAGAGTGATGGCCTTGCCTCAATGTGGTCATCCAGGAAGGACATCCTGCTGTAGTACCACAAAATCGGGACATACACATCACCTGCTGCTGCTCCTGACCTCTGAGAAGCCAGGACCTTAGAGCGTTCAGTCCTGTAGGTGCCTCTCAAGCTCCCAATTTTAGTGTCCACTTGTTTTGCTGTGGCTGTGGGCACCTTGGTCTGCACAAATGGGAGCAGCTTCTCCAGCGCTGCTTTTCTCACCCCTCTTTTTTTATGGATGGGGTTTTTCGTCTCCCACAGAGCGGGCAGCTCCCTTACCCGGTCAATAAATTCCGCCAGGAACTCTTTGTCGCTAATAAAGACATTCATATTGTATCTGCAAGTTTAAGAAATAATATATAACTAATGTGAGGCAAACAGTCTAACCTCCTTAACATCGTAGTCACCATATATATCCTACAACATTCTCAAAACAGTATAGGCCAACAATTTGTACAAGTCACAAAATCACATACCTTCGTTCGCACGTCCGTCACTTGAACTCCTCTCTCCGCACACCGAACGTACTATAGTCACATGTGTGTTTGCTATATACACACCACGCATGCGTCAAAATTCGAACACGTCGCTCCGCACACGTCGCCCGCCCATGACGTTCTAACTAACATCTTTTCCCCGCCCCTTCTCTTTCGGCGCGCAGACAGATATGGCGGAGTTACAGCAGGTGTCTGATAATTCCGCAACTAACGAGGAGGAGACAAGCCCGGAGACCGAGGAAACGTCACGATCAAGGAGGAGATTCAAGGCATCGAATATGTCTTTTGCGGAGATGGCGGAGATGGTGGACATCTTGCTCAAGTCTGATTATGACGCAAAGCATGGGCCATATAGCAAACCAAATAGAAGGAAGGCCAAAATCCTCACTAAAGTCGTGAAGAGTCTGAAGACGAATTTCGGGGTGAAACGCTCAAATGAGCAGCTCAGAAAGAGGTGGTCAGACCTCAAACTGAGGGAGCCAGAGCAGTTAAGGAGCATTAAGAGAATGCTCACAAAAAGTAAGTAAAATGTACACTTTTATGCTATTAATCCTTTTCTAAACTGACATGTTGCTGTTTTTTTTTTTTGTTTTTCTTATTGGACTCCCTTCCAAAATGTTATATTTTGAACTTGGTTAGGCACAGTAATCGTTCGTTACATTACAGACACTTCGTTCGGCCACTATCCGCTGTTTTGGATTATTTTACAGCCACAAAAGTAATTAGACATCTGCCATCTTTTCGCAAATTTGGGGCACAAAGTTTTAGGCTAGATGATGTGTTTGTAAAGAGAATGAAATGCAAACTTTTGTCAGTGTAAAGGAGAGGACACTCAGCAGCTGCTTCCACATCTGTACTTTGGATTACTATAGTGTGGGCCACCACCCGCCTTTTTTGGGTGTCCCACACAGGTGCTTCAGAGAATTTTTGTGTTGCCTACATGTCTAAAAAATGACAGACAAAGGTGAATACTAAGCATATTCTTGGTCAGAAATAATGCATTCATCTTTAACTTCCGCCCAAACACACACTTGTACCCCACTTCCAAGCAATTTAGCCTGTTTTTTTGTTTAACATAGAGAATTTCTGTGTGATAACTCTACCTTTTGTTTGATTCTCATAGGGGGAGAGAAGACTGGGAGGAGGACACTCCAGGGAGCACAAGAACCCCACAGCTTCACAACAACCCCAAACTCCCAAAGACCCACAAACGAAGGATGTAGAGGAAGTTGAGGTGGAGGAAGGAGAAGTGCAGGAAGGAGAGGTGGATGACGCTGTGGAACTGGTCACCACAACAGGTCAGTATCTGTCACCACAGCTTCAGGTAAGAGAGGTAGGCCTGCAGAGTTATAATACCTTTTTATTTTGTTTTTAGGGGATGTGAATGTTGGGGTGAAGGATAGTACAGGTTTCTCTGCTGACAGTGCCCTCCGCCTCATCCAGCAAGTGATAGAATGTAGCATGGAACTGGACAAAATTAAAGAAAGAATTCATGTGATGGATCAAACATTTAAAGACATTCTCGATATTTTGGGGAGAATTCAATAAGGCATCCCAACCCCCTTTTTTCTCATGTTTGTTCTTCAACTTTTAAAAAACTTTTTGACAATCAAACCAGCCAAAAATTGAATCTGCACACAGTGTGTCAACATGTGCTATCTGCCATCAGGGGATATCCATGTACGTCTTTTGGGGGTGCAACCCCTTCCTCGTATCTAAAGTAGGTGAACTGAGGAAGGGGTTGCACCCCCAAAACACGTCCATCGACGATCTCCCGCAGCAGAGGCATGTGGCAGAATTGGTCCCGCTGGAGCAACCAATTCTTGGTCCATGAACTCCTCCTCACACCATTCATGGACTGGTCTTGGTCCAAAACAAGCAGACCAACACCAAGCGCACGCACAGCACGAACTGGACGACGAGAACGTCCAGGTGACATGGCTAGGAAACGGTCGTCTTATCAGAACGTACAGAACAGAACGCACTTTAGAACAGCAAGGCCTATGAATAACGAACTGAAAAACAGAAACAAACAGGCAAGAACGCACTGAAAAACAGATATGACCTGCCTAGACGCCCTGAAAGTCAAGATACGAACCCACAAGCACAAACTGAACCACAGAAAACGATCTGAAAAGTACGAAGACTGAAAAGCACGAATCGTCTCTTCCCAAACTTTTACTTCACACGCGGTAACACGAGATCAGCAAAAGCAGCCCAGGGGGTGGCGCCAAGAAAAAAGATCTTCCCCTTTATAGTGCCGTCGTACGTGCTGGACGTGACCGCGGAGAACAACGAGGAAATTGGGAAATGTCAGTGTGTATGCATGGAAAGCTTGACGAGAAAATCGACAAGCTTAACAAGAATCTCGTCTAAAAAAACGACGTGTTTTTTACGACGAGAAACTCGGTCGTGTGTACGAGGCATCAGTGTCATATTCTTTGCTAAACCTTGTGTGCAGGGAGAGAGAAGGATAGGCAGGGAGAGTGTCAGTGTCATATACTTTGATAAACCTTGTGTGCAGGGACAGAGAAGGATAGGCAGGGGACAGTGTCAGTGTCATATTCTTTGCTAAACCTTGTGTGCAGGGAGAGAGAAGGATAGGCAGGGAGAGTGTCAGTGTCATATACTTTGATAAACCCTGTGTGAAGGGAGAGAGAAGGATAGGCAGGGGACAGTATCAGTGTCATTGTTGCTAAGCCTCCTGCACCTTATACACCTGAAGTTAGCCTGTATTGCTGCGTTTTCCTGGTGTGTTATACCAACAGGCATTTGCAGCACTTACAGCGGGCGAAGTGTGCCTCCTGATCATATTACACCTGAAGTTAGCCTGTATTGCTGCTTTTTCCTGGTGTGTTACACCAACAGGCATTTGCAGCACTTACAGCGGGCGGAGTGTGCCTCCTGATCATATTACACCTGAAGTTAGCCTGTATTGCTGCTTTTTCCTGGTGTGTTACACCAAAAGGCATTTGCAGCACTTACAGCGGGCGGAGTGTGCCTCCTGATCATATTACACCTGAAGTTAGCCTGTATTGCTGCTTTTTCCTGGTGTGTTACACCAACAGGCATTTGCAGCACTTATAGCGGGCGGAGTGTGCCTCCTGATCATATTACACCTGAAGTTAGCCTGTATTGCTGCGTTTTCCTGGTGTGTTACACCAACAGGCATTTGCAGCACCTACAGCAGGCGTAGTGTGATTCCTGCAAAATATACTCCTGAAGCTAGGCCTTATTGCTGGTTTTCCCATTTCCCTGCAGGCCATTAGAATGTCTGGAAGGCAAACAAGGAGAGGCAGACAGTCAGGAGCCAATAAAAGAGGGCAAGCAGGCTCTGTGTCTAGAGACAACAGCGCTGGTCGTGGATGCGGTGCATCGCCATCAGCACGTGGCCATGGGACATGCTTGTCCTTCTTTTCGGCAGCTGGACGTGTTGAGCCACATCATGCCGAAGACTTGGTAGAGTGGATGACCAAGCCCTCCTCATCCTCCTCATCCTCTCTCACCCAGGCTCAGGGTACTGGCAAAGCAGCTGCCAAAGCATCCTCTTCCCTGGTATCAATGTCATCATCAGTCACTCCTTCCCTAGACCAACCATGTCCTCCTGAGGAGTCCCCCGAACTGTTTGAGCACAGTGTTGGGTACATGCTCCAGGAGGATGCCCAGCGTTTCGAAGGGTCTGATGATGATAACCAGCTAGAGGAAGGCAGTAGCGTGAGAGCAGAGAGAGGGGATGCTCAAGAAGGACACCAATCTGGCAGTCATGTTCCAGCAGCTGCAGCATACTGCCAGATTGGCTCCAGTGATGAGGAGGGAGGGGATGATGAGGTCACTGACTCCACGTGGGTGCCTAATAGGAGAGAGGAGGAGGAGGAGGAGGATGAGGAGGAGGCACATCTCCAACGAGGCAGGATGCCCTCGGGGGGCCAGCGTAAGGGCAGCACACCGACGGAATCACACCGCAGAGCTCCGCCTGTGCAGGGCGCTGCCTCTGCCCGTTATTCAAAAAGTTCTTTGGTGTGGGCCTTTTTTGAGTCCAGTGCATCAGATCGCACAGTGTCAGAGATTGTTAATTGACCAGACTGTGTGACCTCATAAAAGGAAACCAAACGGGTGTAGGTGAAAATATATATCATTTATTATGGTGAGTGACCAACATACAACAACCAATAGAACGCAGTGCAATAAATCAACAGTGACTACAAACAGTATATACAAGTATGGGAAATACCAGAATCGTAGTGGAAGCCAGGCCGAGGTCATACACAAGGGAATCAAGCAGATGGGTATGGATGAGAGGAAGCAGGAACAGGGAGGGGACGGATGGATAGGCTGCAGAGCAGGGATCCGGGTAACAGAAGGGAAAGCTGTAGGATGGGCACAAGGTAGGGAACAGGTAGGATCGGGTAAAGCAGGATGCAGGTTCCAGGTAGGGATCGGGTCGAGCAGGGTGCAGGTTAGGGATCGGGTCGGATACAGGCTCAAGACAGGGTCACAGGTCCTAGGTCAGTGAGAGAGATACCAGGGCAACGAGTGTTTGCATTTGCCGGGTATATAAGGAAGTCCAGTGATTGAGCTTCAGGTCACAGCTGACCACAGGAAGTGCTGCCTGCCCCATACTGCCAGAATACACCCACTGGTGGATGCCGGTACTGCAGTCCACGTATCATGTGTTACCACCAGCAGGTGAGATCCTCCAACAGAGATATTGGCTGCAGGAGGACACCTGCTGGCGGACACTAGCACTGCAGTCCAAAGGACCAACAGCACCACCAGCGGGTGAAGCCTTTACTGACACACAGCTGCTGTTTGCAACATATGTCTCAAGCGTATATCGCGTGGCCAAAACATCACCCGCTTGGGCACCACATGCTTGACCAGACATATGTTGACCTGCCATGCAGCTCGTTGGCAAGCCTACCTTAAAGACCCACACCAAAGAACAAAGCGGACCTCTCCTTGCAGCGCATCAGCTGGGATCTCCAACCCCACTATACCTTCAGTCCTCTCTGAAACCTGCACTGAGAGGAATGAAGGTGTAGAATTAGGTGTGTCACAGCCAAGTACTTGCGGGCACTCTGCTAGCAGTACACCGACATCCGATTCTAGCAGGCAAATTTCCCTGCCCCAGCTGCTGGACCATCGAAAGAAGTTCACTCCCAGCCATCCACATGCCCAGCGGTTGAATGCTAGCTTGGCTAAATTGCTAGCGCTTCAACTGCTGCCTTTTCTTTTTTTTTTTTTAACAGAAACGTTTTTATTAGAAATTAAAAAGAGTACAGACAATGTCATTACATCAGGTTCATCTATTGGTAAGGCACATGGTCAAGCAAAATAACATTACACATGGTTTCTTCATAGAATTGCTAAGAATAGAGAGACAGGATATGATTAAGTCGGGTTTAGGGAAGCTCACTAATGCATTGTGTTGCCACACAAGTATGGCCAATTAAGTACCAATACTACCCAAGTGGGTAGAAAACCTAAAATCCACTAAGTGAGGGGGCCATTGCACAACCAGATAGGCAACTTATAACCTACCCGCCCTCAATTCCCCTTCAGGTCTTTAAATATTAAGTGCCCGGGTTTCTATCCATGGATCCCAGATTTTATGAAACTTTTGCGGGCATTTTCGTCCTTTATATGTCAGCTTGTATATCGGGAGGACTGAGTCTACAAGTGTGCGCCATTGAACAGTCGTTGGTGGGGAGGGTAGCTTCCAGTTTTGTAACAGTACTTTCCTAGCATAGAACGCCAGGTAGAAGATAAGGAGACCCTTATGGGTGGAGTGTGTCAGGGAGTCCGTGAGTCCCAATAACAATAGCTTGGGATCCATTGACGCCAAGACACCAGCCACTATGTTAATTTCCGCCAGTATCTGCCCCCAATAATTTTGTATAGCCGGGCAGTCCCAAATCACGTGGTAGTATGTTCCCACCTCTTGTAAGCATTTGGGGCACCTCTCAGATTGTGTGGGGTAGATTTTTGCTAAGCGTTGAGGGGTGCAGTAAGCCCTATGGATAAACTTGAGTTGGATAAATCTATCCCTTGCAGAGATCACTGTGGGGAGATAGTTTTACAAGGCCAGATCCCATTCCTCCTCCGACAAAGAGGGAATATCTCCCTGCCATGTTTGACACAGGGGTGATGGGCCCTCAGGATCTCCAGACGTCAATCTAAGGTATAAAGAGGAAAGGATTCTGTCCGCTCCCCGAGAGATAAGAAATCTCTCTATCCGATGTGGTTCAACCGAGACAGTAGCTGGAAATTGTGATTGAGTGGCATGCTTCAGCTGAAGATACCGAAAGAGCATCCATGAGGGGAGCTGGTAGGTATCCTTTAGTACTGAAAAGGGGAGGAGAACCACGGATGGCATAATGTGTTGGATCTTGGTCACTCCATACCTGGCCCACAAGTTGGGGTCCGATATGGTGCGAAAGTGAGGGAGCTTTGGGTTACCCCAGAGCGGAGTATGAGGGGAAATGGAGTTTGCTTTCCTAATTGTCGCTGTGACTTTGTCCCATACCTGCACCGTAGTCCTCATCGGAGTAGTGCTCTGAGGGGAAGTCCGCACCCCCCTATATACCAGATTTGTAAGGGCAGAGTAGGACCCCATTATGGCTGCCTCAAGGCTAACTGCAGGATTGGATCGGGTTTGGGTGAACCACCAACGGGCAGTAACCAAAACTTCTGCCCGATAGTATTTCAAAAAGCACGGTGATGACAGACCCCCCCCAAGATAGGGGGAGTTGCAATTTGGTTTTGGATATTCTCGGGGGCTTCCCTCCCCAGATAAAGGATGAGACTACTCCATCCAGTTTGTGAAAGAAGGTCATAGGAATCGGGCTTGGGGTGTTCCTAAAAATATACAAAAATTTGGGGAGAAATTTCATTTTTATGAGGCTCACTCTGCCAACCGGAGTCAATGGAAGGGTCTTCCAGGTATTGCACTTAGCTATTAGGGACGTTAGGATTGGGTAAAGGTTGTCCGTTAAATATTGCGAGAGGTCTCTAGTGATCTCTATGCCCAGGTATTTAAAATGGGAGACTAACTGCAGAGGACATGTGGCAAGTGACGTTGGGAGGGTGTTCGAGTCAGATAGCAGAAACAGGTTAGATTTCTCCCAATTGATCCGAACACCTGAAAATCCACCAAATCTATCAATAATCGTCAGGGCTGCTGTAAGGGAATCTGCAGTATCACCTAGGTATAGCAACATATCGTCCGCATATAGCGACACCCTCTCCACCAGAAAGCCCAGCTGTAGTCCTCTAACTTCGCTTGTTGAGCGGAGGAGTATCGCCATGGGCTCAATGGCCAGGGCAAACAGCCCTGGAGAAAGGGGGCATCCCTGCCTCGTGCCCCTACAAAGATGGAAGGGGGAGGAGAGGGTACCACCAGTACGCACACGCGCCGTTGGGGAAGAGTACAACTGTCGAATCCAGTCTATGAACCTGGGGCCGAAGCCAAATTTAGCTAGGACTTGCCACAAAAAGATCCATTCCACTGAATCAAAAGGCCTTTTCTGCATCCAGGGAGGCCACTGCGCCCCCCTGGATGCTGTCCTTAAAGTACGCTATATTCGTGTGGAGCCTGCGGATATTAACATCCGTGCCCTTACCAGGCATGAAGCCCGTCTGGTCCCCGTGTATTAAAGAAAGGATCACTGCGTTCAGTCTACAGGCCAGGACCTTAGTTAATATCTTTGCGTCGACGTTCAGCAAAGATATGGGCCTATAGGATGAACACAATGTGGGGTCCTTCCCCGGCTTAGGTATAACAACTATCACGGCCTCAGACATGGAGGCCGGGAGGCTGTTTGTCGCTAGCGTCCCGTTGAGCGTTGAGTGAAGATGGGGGCCCACCACCTCTAGATTAGTCCTATAAAACTCGGAGGGGAGTCCGTCCGGTCCCGGTGACTTCCCTGTTTGCATGGATTTAATGGCTTTTTGGATTTCCAGTAATGTAATGGGAGATTCCAGACCCTGGGCCGCATCGGCAGACAGGGTCGGGAAATCAACGGTGTCAAGAAATGTGGTCAGCTCCTCGGGGGTATAAGTAACCCTGGAGGCATAGAGGTGAGAGTAGTATTGTTCGAATCTGGCATTAATGTCTAGCGGGTCTGAGAGGAGGGTACCATCCTCCGCCTGTACGTTTGCTATACACGGGCTTCCCGTCCTTTCCTTCGCCAGCCAGGCTAGAAGTCTGCCAGGACGTTCCCCTTGTTCAAATATACGGTGAGTTTGGGATAGGAGGAAACAACGGCATGAGTCAATACGTATCAGAGCTAGCTCTCGGTAAGCAGTAAGCATATCAGTGTGCGTTCCAGGGTCTGGGGAGCTGGTGTATCTATCTTCAAGTCGCAGAGCCCTATGCTCAGCCGCTGACAGCTCAAGTTTCGTTTCTTTCCTCACTTTTGAAATATTGTATTGGTACCTGCCTCTAGCATAGGCTTTAAATGCATCCCAGATCGAAGCCTGGGACGCACTATGTACATTATGGGTCCAGTATTCCCCTAGTTCTGACAACATCAGCGGCTCCAGCTTCTCATCTGTAACCCAGTATCTGGATAGTCTCCACAACCCCACCCCCGCTACCGTGTCAGTTGTCAGTGTCATCATCATAGGGGCGTGGTCAGAAATACCTCGTGAGAGGATGGAAACCTCAGCGACCTTGTTTAACAGGGAGTCGCTGACATATATTAGGTCTATACGTGACATGGTGGCATACGTAGCCGAATGGCACGTATAGTGTCTAGCGTTAGGGTGTTTTCATCTCCACACATCATGTAAACCAAATGTCTCCGCCCATCTGATTAGGCCCGGGTCAGTCGTGTGGCTCCTGTGACTCTGACTGAGACGGTCTGCCTCAGGATCAGGGGTCATATTGAAATTCCCTGCCAGAATAACATTCGTCGTGGGATATTTAGCTAGTACAGTAAGGATCTTATGTAAAACATTCATATTTGCCGGAGGGGGTATATATAGGCCCACAACCACCATTTCTATCCGATCAAACATTGCATGCATGATCACATATCGACCCTCTGGGTCTAAATAGAGATCTAGCAGTGTAAATGGGAGCGTCTTATGTACCAGTACACTCACCCCTCGGGAGTGTGAGGAGAAAGTGGAATGGTAGTAGGATCACCACCCATGCCCTCTTCAGTGACAATAACTTGGATCCCATGAGGTGTGTCTCCTGGAGGATACATATGTGCGGGAGATGCCTCTTTAGATACCCAAACACTAAGGAGCGCTTGATCTTAGAGTTCAACCCCCGCACGTTCCACGAAATCACCCTCAAAGGAGCCATATTAGAGTTGGTAAAATAAACACCAACCACACTCCCCATCTGCCCTGACCCAGCAGCAGTGCAAGGAATGAGAATAACCTGTGTAATTTCCTACGCGCCTTAAAATGAAGAGATAGTAATGACATGAACCAAAAACAATCAGTGATAATAGAACTCATAAAACCCAAACCAATAGCCTTTCCCACACCCCCCTCCCCACGCTACCTCCCGAACTCAGGTGCGTTTTCAAACCCCCAAAACAAAAACAAGACCATGGGTCTTAGCGAGGCAGTGTATCAAGAAAGGCCCCTAGGGGGCAAAGCGTTGAGGCACCTGTAGGGTAGTCAGCAGCCGCAATGGTAGCAAGTGCCTGCAACGTAAAGGAAGTTTAAACGGAGAAAAAAAAAAGGAAAAGAAAAACCAAAAAAGAAATAGATAAATTTGTCCTCCCTGCGGAGAGGTATTCACCCGGGGGGAGGAATGGAAATAAAAATAAAAAACAACAAAGGGGGAATATAGGGGGAGAAACCCCTCCCCCCCCCCGGGGGCACATTTCTTGAACTTGTATTTGAAGCACCCATAGGTGGTATCAGAGCAGCTCAGCTAGTAATGTAACAGTCCCTCTTCTCTCCCAGCAATACGGCATGAGCGGGGTATAGTGTCTGTGTGAATAGGTCCAGCGGCAGTTCATGCCATGTTGATCCCGAAGCAATCACGGAATAATGGACTAAACATGGATCAGGGGCGAATGGCCAGAAAAAATGTGGGAGATAGGGGTATAAGGAGGTCAGTGTAAGGAGAAAGAGGCCGGCCGCGAACATCCACAAACAGTCAGTGCTAGGGTAGACGGTCAAAGGCAAAAGGTCGGCTCACCCGTCCATGCTAGGAGATGCGGAGAGAGGGGTCCTGCCACGGGGTTCATCTGCGCGGGAGGGATTCCAGCCAGTTGGAGGCCTCCTCGGGCGAGGTAAAGAATTTCAGTGCTCCTCCATCTTGTACTCTAAGGCGGGCTGGGAAGAGCATACTGTACTTTAGGCCTTTCTGCCGGAGGGCAAGTTTCACCTGGTCGAATGATTTCCTCATCTTTTGAGTTTCGACCGAGAAGTCAGGGAATATCATGAGACGTGTTCCCTCAAATCGTAGGGCTTCAAGCTTCCTGCTTTACCTCAGTACCGTGTCCCTGTCTCTGTAATTCAGGAGACAAAGGATGAGTGTTCGCGGAGGGCTACCAGGAGGGCCGCGAGCAGCCGACATCCTGTGGGCCCGTTCGACTGTGAAGAATGGTGAGAATGTCGCTTGTGGAAGCAGTTGCTGGAGGAGCCTCTCCACGAACACAACCTGATCCGGGTCCTCCGAGCCCTCTGGCAGCCCGATGACTCTGAGGTTATTCCTCCTATTGTGGTTCTCCGCGTCCTCGGCTCGGTATTCGAGAGCCCGGACCTTAGTGGTGAGGGTGCGGAGAGCGGTGGAGTGGTCTCGGAGCACGTCCTCAGCGTCACCTACCCGCTGTTCAGCTTCCGTTAGACGGGCCCGGAATTTGTCCATGTCCTTGCGGATCAGTCCCATCTCCATGGCATCTATTTTACCCGTCAGGGTCGTTTGGTTATCCTGTCTCTGAGTCGCAGGATTCACATCCTCCGTCTGCGACGCCATATTGGTCCGCGTGCAGGTCCCAGTCTTCTTGCCACGCGATTGAGTGTTCTGTCCAGAGGCTTTCGGATGTGTCGCCGACCTGCGCTTGGGGGGGCATACCACTCCAGGGAGTCTCAGGAGGCAATTGGGTGGCTTCGGTAGGATAAGTGTCCGCAGGGAATCAGGATTATAGCAGGCAGGATAGCGGAGCTCTCACACTAAACCTCCACACTGGTCGCCATCTTGGACACGCCATCAACTGCTGCCTTTTCAGTTGGTAGACTCGGCCCCCTTCCGTGAGTTTGTGCAATGTGCGGTTCCTCAGTGGCAGGTTCCCAAACGCCACTTTTTCTCACGGAAGGCGATTCCGGCTCTCTACCGGCATGTGGAAGGCAATGTCTTGGCCTCGCTGGACAGGGCGGTCAGCGGTAAGGTGCATATTACTGCTGACTCATGGTCCAGCAGGCATGGACAGGGACGTTACCTTTCTTTCACGGCCCATTGGGTCACTCTTTTGGCAGCTAGGAAGGATGCAGGACAAGGTGCAGTAGTGTTGGAGGTTGTTCCACCGCCACGCCTCCAAAATGCTACTACTGGTTCTTCCTCCATGGCCTCTTCCTGTGCTTTGTCCTCGGAACCAGCGGTGCTCCGTAGGCGTTCAAGGGGCTACGCAAGTACGCAGGCAAAAAGATGCCATGCCGTGCTTGCGCTGGTGTGTTTGGGGGACAGGAGCCACACTGGGGCAGAGGTTCTGTCTGCTCTGCAGGAGCAGGCCGAGAGGTGGTTGACGCCATGCCAGCTTAAGCCAGGAATGGTAGTTTGCGACAATGGCACCAACCTCCTCTCCGCTCTCCGACAGGGACAACTGACCCATGTGCCCTGTGTGGCTCACGTCCTTAACCTGGTGGTGCAGCGGTTCTTGGGCAGGTACCCAAGCTTACAGGATGTCCTGCGGCAGGCCAGGAAAGTCTGTGTGCATTTCCGCAGATCTTATAATGCCAGTGCTCGCCTGGCTGAGCTGCAAAAGGAGTTGAACCTGCCCAAGAACCGCCTTATATGTGACATACCCACCAGGTGAAACTCAATGTTGGCCATGCTGCAGCGGCTGTACACGCAGCAGAGGGCCATTGTAACGTACCTTGGGTGTGAGCCTGACGTGCGGAGAGGGACCTCCCGTACAACCCCGGCTCGGAGACCACTGGAGTGGGGACAGTGGTGGTAAGAGCACGGTAAGGTAAGGGTGCCTGTCTGATCCTCACTGCTTGGAGTGGTGGAGCTGAGTGGAGACTGGAACGGCTGGTTCCGGAAGCAGCGGATGCAGGTCAGCAGGTGCAGCTTGCAGAGCAGAGGATGCAGGTGAGCAGGTGCCGGTTTGCAGGGCAGGGATGCAGGTCAGCAAGTGCAGGTTTGCAGAGCAGGGATGCAGGTCAGCAAGTGCAGGTTTGCAGAGCAGGGATGCAGGTCAGCAAGTGCAGGTTTGCAGAGCAGGGATGCAGGTCAGCAGGTGCAGGTTTGCAGAGCAGGGATGCAGGTCAGCAGGTGCAGGTTTGCAGAGCAGGGATGCAGGTCAGCAGGTGCAGGTTTGCATTGCAAAGGATGCAGGTCAGCGTGTGCAGCTTGCAGAGCAGAGGATGCAGGTCAGCGTGTGCAGCTTGCAGAGCAGAGGATGCAGGTCAGCAGGTGCCGGTTTGCAGGGCAGGGATGCAGGTCAGCAAGTGCAGGTTTGCAGAGAAGGGATGCAGGTCAGCAGGTGCAGGTTTGCAGAGCAGGGATGCAGGTCAGCAGGTGCAGGTTTGCAGAGCAGGGATGCAGGTCAGCAGGTGCAGGTTTGCAGAGCAGGGATGCAGGTCAGCAGGTGCAGGTTTGCATTGCAAAGGATGCAGGTCAGCGTGTGCAGCTTGCAGAGCAGAGGATGCAGGTCAGCGTGTGCAGCTTGCAGAGCAGAGGATGCAGGTAAGCTGGTGCAGGTTTGCAGAGTCAGACAAGCCGGGTCATACACATCAAGGTAAACATCACAAGTGGCAGGCAGAGAGTAGTCAAAGTCCAGGCCGAATCTTGGCAACAGGCAGACTGGCAGATAACTGAGCAGGGTCAAACGAGCCGAGGTCAGGACTGGAGACAGAAGCATGGTCAGGAAGCCGGGTCAAACACAGGAACAGGATACAAGCACAGAATCAGGAACTCAGGGAACAGAAGCAGATCAAACCGCAAGGGGCAACATCTCTGGAATGTCTTTTATAGGAAGTACATGGGAGGAGCAAGGGGTTCAGAGTTCAACAGTAATCAGACACCAAGCAGAGTAGTCTAATGGATCAGATAGGTTATCCAGCAGATCAGGCAGGGAACTGTCCAGCATCTCAGATAGCTCCGCTGGAAGAGTCAATGCCAGACACAGAAGAGGTCCCAGGTTCAAGCCCAGCACGTCCCTGACAGCCATCAATGAGTACCTGTGCGACTACGGCACCAGGACAGGGTCAGGGGAGCTCAGGTTTTTTTCACCACGCCAGTGGGGCATGATCAGGGATGCATGCACTGTCCTGGCACCATTTGAGGAGGCCACGAGGATGGTGAGCAGTGACAGTGCATGCATCAGTGACACTGTACCCCTTGTCCACCTGTTGGAACATACGCTGCGTGGAATAATGGACAGGGCACTTGAGGCAGAACAGAGGCAGGAAGAGGAGGACTTCCTTGCCTCTCAAGGCCCCCTTTACCCAGACAGTGTTCCTTCTGTCCCACCCATCGCACAGGAAGAGAAGGAGGAGGAGGAGGAGGAGGAGGAGGAGGAGGATTGTGTCAGCATGGAGGTGGAGCCTGGCACTCAGCATCATCAGCAGCAGTCTTTTAGGGATGATTTACAGTCCCAAGAAACCAGTGGACTTGTACGTGGCTGGGAGGAGGTGGCTGCGGATCATGTCGTCCTTAGTGACCCAGAGGACTCCGGACCGAATGCCTCAGCTAACCTACGCTGCATGGCCTCCCTGATCCTGCAAAGTCTGCGGAAGGATCCTCGTATTCTTCGGATCAAGGAGAGGGACCATTACTGGCTGGCCACTCTCCTTGATCCACGGTACAAGGGTAAGGTTGCGGACCTTATCTTACCGTCGCAGAGGGAGCAGAGGATGAGGCAACTCCGGGAGGCCTTGCAGAAAGGTCTGTGCAACGCGTTCCCAGAGACTGGGAGGTTACAAACTCCTGGTCCTGGACAATGAGTTGCTGAGGCTTCGGTCAGTCAAAGAAGGAGCGGTGGGGAAGGTGGCCGTCTGACCGATGCGTTCAGATAATTCTTTAGTCCGCAGCCCCAAGGTATGATCGGTTCCAGCAACCATCGCCAGTGTCTGATATACATGTTGCAGGAATATCTAGGGGCAAGGTCAGACTTGGACACCTTCCCCACCGAAAATCCTCTGGCTTACTGGGTCTTGAGGATGGATCACTGGCTAGAGCTTGCACAGTATGCAATTGAGCTACTGGCCTGTCCTGCATCCAGCGTTCTTTCAGAACGCACATTCAGTGCTGCTGGAGGATTTGTCACGGATCACAGGGTGCGCCTGTCCACCGACTCTGTTGATAGACTAACCTTCATAAAGATGAACCAGTCTTGGATCATCACCAGCTACCAAACACCTGAAGCTGATATAACAAACTAATTTATTTTCAAATGTCACATCCCTTCAAGACTGATGCTGATGCTGAGAGACTGTCCTGTTATGTTGACTGACTATCCTCCTCCTCCTCAATGATCCGATTGATGATGATAGCTTGGAAGAACATTTTTGTTTCTTGGTGCCGCCACCAGTGGCTAAGGCCCAATTTTTCAGCCCCTGTTTAACAGGGGCATGTAATTAAAAAATTTTATGCAATGCTTTGCAGCAGGGCTCATTCCTGCACTCCAACTAGATTATCTGGGAGAGGTTGCAGTGTCGTGGCACCAGCACCAGTGGCTAAGGCCCAATTTTTCTGCCTCTGTTTAACAGGGGCGTGTAATTAAAATTTTTGATGCAATACTTTGCAACAGGGCTCATTGCTGTGCTCCAAGTACAGTATCTGTGAGGGGTTGCAGTGTTGTGGCACCAGTGCCTAAGGCCCAATTTTTCTGCCCCTGTTTAACAGGGGCATGTAATTACAATTCTTGATCTAATAATTCACAGCAGGGCCCATTCCT
The DNA here is from genome assembly GCA_029206835.1 of Rana muscosa. Lineage (NCBI taxonomy): Eukaryota > Metazoa > Chordata > Amphibia > Anura > Ranidae > Rana > Rana muscosa. Next base: position 205,508,308 of record CM055127.1, on the reverse strand, counting down.
GCGCCCACCAAGACTAACTGTGAGGCCTTACAGTGTTGTGTCAACACCACCACCACCACCACCAAAGGCCCAATTTTTCAGCCCCTGTTCAACAGGGGCATGCAATTACAATTCTTGATCTAATAATTCACAGCAGGGCCCATTCATTCGCCCACCAAGAGTAACTGTGAGGGCTCACAGTGTTGTGGCAACACCAACATGTAAGGGGCAAATTTCAGCTGAGTATATACGGCAGGCCCCTACTTTCAAACATCCAACTTACAAACGACTCCTCCTTGCAAACGGAAGGATACAACAGGAAGTGAGAGGAAATCTACCCCTAGGAAGGGAAATTCTCTCCTGTAAGAGTTAATATGGGAAAAAAAGTGTCTCCTCTCCACTGATGCTTTATCACCAATTCTTGTTTCAATAAAAACCCCAAATTTTCAAAACACATTTGTCATTAGGACGGAAAGTGAGGTGAACTGTTCTGAACAGGTGCACACTGCACAGACAGCAAAACAAATGTTACAGGGGTGATAACCCTTCCCTATGTTTTCCAAAAAGCTTAAAAATAGATTTTTTGGCTGGAGCTACACTTAAACAATGTACCTGTTCAAAATTACAAACAGATTCTACATAAGAACAAACCTACAGTCCCTGTCTTGTATGCACCGCCTGTATAGGGCTGTTCAGAGTATATAGGGCCTTTTTTATTTTGTGTGCGGGGTTCCCCTTAATATCCATACAAGACCCAAAGGGGCTGGTAATGGGCTGGGGTGGGGGCTGTGATGGGGTAGCTATGCCATTTTTCTTAAAGATTTTCATCCATATTACCGGGACCAGACATTACATTAAAGCCGCAAGCAGTTTTAAATCGCTTTTTTTCCTTTAGAAATGTAATTTTGTGCAGGGACAGTTCTAAACACGGGAAACACGTGGCACTTCACAGGCATACTTTAGACACCCCCCAGGTACGATATTTAAAGGAATATTTGACTTTTTTTTTTTTTACTTTATGCATCATTAAAATGACTGCTCCCGAAAAACGGCCGTTTTTAAAACTTTTTTTTGGATTGATACATGTCCCCTGGTGCAGAACCCGGGTTCCCAAACCCTTTTTAGGACAATAACATGCATATTAGTCGTTATAAATAGCACTTTAGATTTCGAACGTTCGCATCCATTGTATTTAATAGGGTTCTAAAGTTTGTGCGAACTTTCGGTCCGTTCGCGGGTTCTGGTGCGAACCGAACCCGGGGGTGTTCGGCTCATCACTAATCCCATAGGGTTTATAGGGTTCTAAAGTTTCTGCGAGACTCTATTCTCATCTTACTTTAATTTCTATCCTGCCATTAGAGAGTCTTCGAGCTAGGTGGATTCGAGATATACCAGATTTGAGTATGGAGGACTGGAGCTGTGTGTGGGATTTCCCTTTGAGATCTCTGGTCTCCTTGAGGGATCGTGTTATCCAATTTAAACTCATACACAGAGCATATATCACGCCATATAGACTTCAAAAGATAAATCCTGCTTGTTCCTCTAAGTGCTGGAGGTGCGGAGCAGCTCGAGGGGATTTCACACACATCTTCTGGACCTGTCCATATATAGTTACATTTTGGATGGAGGTAGTGGATCTATTAAACTCTATTACCTCTGCTCCTTTACCGTTTTCAATGTCAGTCTGTTTGCTGGGCTTAGTAGAGGATATTACCCCTATAGAGACCGAACGAATATTTATTAATACAACATTATTCTACGCAAGAAAATCTATTGCATTATATTGGAAGAAACCTCATCCTCCTCCGTTTATATATTGGAAACAATTGATTAATAATAATCTTCCATTGTACAGAGATACCTATAGGAATAGGGGTCGCCCTAGTAAGTATGATGAGGTTTGGGCAAAGTGGCTGGATAAGCCATATATGGCATCTAACATAGAGGGAGGTAACAACTCATAGAAGGGATGTTCCCTATATGAGATATTTGTGTTTAGAAATGATTGGAAATAATAGTGATAATCATAATTTCTTTATTTCTTGTTTTTTGCTATGCAAGGTGATGGGATTGTGTTATTTTACTAATATATTTTAGATTTATTGTGTACGATGTGTTGTCATGTTATGTTATGTTTTTTTTGTTTAAGAAATTAAATAAAAAGATTTATAAAAAAAAAAAAAAAAGTTTGTGCGAACTTTCGGTCCGTTCGCGGGTTCTGGTGCGAACTGAACCCGGGGGTGTTCGGCTCATCACTACTGGGGGGTAATTGTGGGGGAAGGGTGTGATTGTGCAGACTGTGGGAGCGGTGATTGTGCAGACTGTGGGGGGGGGGGGTAATTGTGCAGACTGGGGGAAGGGGGGTTGTGCAGACTGGGGGGTAATTGTGGGGGAAGGGGGGTTGTGCAGACTGTAGGGGGGTAATTGTGCAGACTGGGGGAAGGGGGGGTAATTGTGCAGACTGGGGGAAGGGGGGTAATTGTGCAGACTGGGGGAAGGGGGGTAATTGTGCACACTGTGGGGGGGTAATTGTGCAGACTGGGGGGAAGGGGGCTTGTGCAGACTGGGGGAAGGGGGGTGATTGTGCAGACTGGGGGGTAATTGTGCAGACTGGGGGAAGGGGGGTGACTGTGCAGACTGGGGGTTAATTGTGGGGGGTAATTGTGCAGACTGGGGGAAGGGGGGTGATTGTTCAGACTGTGGGGGGGTAATTGTGCAGACTGTGGGGGGGTAATTGTGCAGACTGTGGGGTAACTGTGGGGGAAGGGGGGTGATTGTGCACACTGTGGGGGGGTAATTTTGCAGACTGGGGGAAGGGGGTTGATTGTGCAAAATGGGGGAAGGGGGGTGATTGTGCAGACTGGGGTGTAATTGTGGGGTAAGGGAGGTGATTGTGCAGACTGGGGGAAGGGGGGTAATTGTGCAGACTGTGGGGAAGGGGGGTGATTGTGCAGACTGTGGGGAAGGGGGGTGATTGTGCAGACTGGGGGAAGGGGGGTGATTGTGCAGACTGTGGGGAAGGGGGGTGATTGTGCAGACTGTGGGGAAGCAGGGTGATTGTGCAGACTGGGGGAAGGGGGGTGATTGTGCAGACTTGGGGGTAATTGGGGGGAAGGGGGGTAATTGTGCAGACTGTGGGGGGGTGATTGGGGGAATGGGGGGTTGTGCAGACTGGGGGAACGGGGGGTTGTGCAGACTGGGGGAAGTGAGGTGATTGTGCAGACTGGGGGGTAATTATGGGGGAAGGGGGGTAATTGTGTAGACTGTGGGGGGGTGTGATTGGGGGAACGGGGGGTTGTGCAGACTGGGGGAACGGGGGGTAATTGTGCAGACTGGGGGAACGGGGGGTAATTGTGCAGACTGGGGGAACGGGGGGTAATTGTGCAGACTAGGGGAGGGGGGATTGTGCAGACTGGGGGGAGGGGGTCCTCCTCCCCCTCCTTCTCTGCAGACACTTCACCTTTACACAGGTGTGTGCCCCCCTCATACACAAACACTATAACTGGCTGGAATCCCCCACCCTGCACACCCCCAACACTGAACCTTTCACAATGGGGCGGCGTCAGCGGTAAAGCGCTGCTATTTTTAGCAGCGCTTTACCATCAATTTCGCTGCGCTATTCGGCCGCTAGCAGGGCGGTTTTACCCCCCTGCTAGCAGCTGAGAAGGGGTTAAAAATCACCGCAAAGCGCCTCTGCAGAGGTGCTTGCCGTTGGTATAGCCGCGGTGCTCATTGATTTCAATTACACACCGCTCCAAAGATGCTGCTAGCAGGACTTTTTTTTACCGTCCTGCTAGCGCATCGCTCCAGTGTGAAAGCCCTCGGAGAGACAGCAGCAGCTCTTTCAGGGCGCTTTGCAGGCACTATTTTTAGCATTATATTATATGCAGCCTCACTTCCTGGTTCCCTGCTGCGCGATCCTACTGGTCCCTGCTGTCTTCTGGGACCTGTGTGTTTTCCAGAAGACAGCGGGGGAGATGGAGAAGGCGCCGGACGTGGCGTAGGTCGCCATGGCAACCTATGCCCGGAAGTGGGAGCAAATACCTGGATTACACAGGTATCTGCTCCCTCCTCTCCCCTGAAAGGTGCCAAATGTGACACCAGATGGTGGGGAGGATTCCGAAACGCAGGAGTTCCATTTTTGGGTGAAAACTCTGCTTTAATGGAATCCCACCCTCTCCCCCTCCCTGACAGGCAGCCCATTTGCTTTTATTATACTGTGGCTATTCCTTACCAGCCAACAGTATGCCCCATGCCTATCCCTGACCATCCCTCTCCTGTCCCCTCCACCCCCATCTATATGCCTCCCCCCCACCCCCTTCCATCATACTATCACAAATCCTCCTCCTTTTCTTTTATCCCTATACAGACCAGAATTCCCCCAGTCTCACTCCAGTTCTTCTGTACCCATCCTCCATCTCCTAACCACCTCCTTCTCTCTTACCCAATGGTTTCCATCCCCCCCCCCATTTTTTTCAGGATTAAGGAAGAACCCCGTAGTGGAGCATCCTATACTGCTGCTTGTGTGGGTGGGATGTGTATTGCGCCAATCCCTGCTGACCCTCCTCTCCTATTCATCCCATGTGATTGGTGCAGTACACATCCCACCCACACAAGCAGCAGCAGTAATAAGATGCTCCGCCTTGGGGTTCTTCCTTAACCCCTGCAACGCACCAGAAGAAAGGCAGAAACTCTAGAGGGGGATTTGTTCTTCCATTTGTAGATTTAGCCCAGTGGCAGCCTGCCAGAATCTGCAATGTCAGCTTCCCACCACAGCTCTTCTTGAGGAGACCATATCTGGATAATACATTACTGCCCCTATACTGTACCCTCCTGCCCCCTGTACTGTCCATTTAACCTCCCCCTGTACTGTACCCTCCTAACCACTGTACTGTGCCCTCCTGACCCCCCCCCCCTCCCCCGTACCTTCCTGTCCCCTTTCTTCAGTGGCCCCTGTACTGTGCCCTCCTAACTACTCTACTGTGCCCTCCTAACTGCTGTACTGTGCCCTCCCCTCTACTGTGCTATCCTGCCCCGCCATACTTTACCCTCCTGTTCCCCCCATAAGTTTGTAAGTTATGATGATTTGTGTATTTGTAGCAAAAATATTGTTTTGATATTTTTTAGGAGGGCCCTGTCAGGTAGGCTGTACGGGGCCCCGTGATTTCTAACAGCAGCCCTGCCTGTGTGACGAGTACACAACAGTCCTGGTCTCTTCTATATCAACCCGCCGGGCAGACGGGGCTGTCATGTACTGTACTTGTCTCATAGGAGATCACTGCGCAGCGGCACCCGAAAGTGGAGAAAGAGTCCGCTTGACTGGGAAAAGCTTTTCTTTTAATTGCTACAGCCTCCAGATCAGAGCCCATCAAAGTGTCACCTCCCTGAAATTTGTTTTTGCAGGTTGGGATGTCTGCTGATGTGAGATGGGGGGGGTGCTCTCTGGTGACCCTGATGTGAGATGGGGGGTGCTCTCTGTGGACCCTGATATGAGGTGAGGGGGGGTCTCTCTGGGGACCCTGATGTGAGATTAGGCTGTCTCTCTGGGGACCCTGATGTGAGATTAGGGGGGTCTCTCTGGGGACCCTGATGTGAGATGAGGGGGGTCTTTCTGCTCGATGATCAGCGCTGGGCTTCCGCTTTGTGTGATCACTGTGGGAGCAAGCCACCAGTGTGCCTGCTCATCCACTAGCCGGAAGAGCTGGATCACAGATATATACAATGTACGCTCTCTCTTTTGCTCTCTCGCTATTTCGTATCTATCGCTGTGTTCTTCCTTTTTTTTTTTTTACTTTATACTTAATCTCTGTATTGCTTTATATTTTTCTATGTACACCCTGTTCATTTTATTTTTTGTTTTCTTTTAGGTATAATTGGACAACTAGGATTTACCCTAAGAAATGTTTTATTATAACAATAATGTATATTTGCCAATAAAAATGTATGTCAGTAAAAGTGTATTTTACAACATTTATTTAGCATTTGCTTTTTTAATAAATCATATTTAAATAAATGAAAATAATTATTTTAAAGGCAGGTGAATTTTTTTCTGATACCCACTGTATACATGCTTTGGCATTTCAGCCTTGGGTGAGCGCCATTGCATCTGCGATTACTAGTAAAAGAGAATGGGAGAATCCAATATGCAGATGTCGACCACTGAATGTGCTACGGTGACCGCCTATTCTCTGTAAACCACACCAAACAGGGATCTGCCTATGTAAACTAGACAGGGGGAAGCAAAGAAGAGACTACAATCCACCTATTTGGGCTTGGTTCACATTGGTGCGCTGTTCGTCACTTGTGCTTTGATCAGACATCGCATGTGATTCGCACTGCGGTGCCAATCACATGCGATGTCTGAGCAATGCGAGTTCAGCCACACAGATGTATGGCTGAATCCACATTGAATTTGCATAAAAAAGGTGCAGGGAATTGTTTTTCCCCACACTGGAATTGGATTGCATGGGTGTTCTAACCTATGCGATCCGATTTTCAGTCCAAATCCAAAGTTCGCACTGCAATCTGTTAATCGATCCAGGGGTGTCATTAACATTGGTTTTGTCACCCACAGTGGTTCACAGAGGGCAATTTGAACTGTCTGTAGGAGAGATGCAATGCGGGAACTGGCACTGGAATTGCACCGGTTCTCGCATTGCACCAATGTGAACCTGGCTTCAGCCATACAGATTGCATGGCTGAAATCACATCACATCACATTTGGACCAAAGACCTGCAGAACCCCCTTTTTTTTGATCTGCACCAGAATTGTTTACACTGTTGTGATTGTGGTATGGAATCTTAAAGAAGATCTCAGTGATTATTTTTAGTGCCTCCAACTTTACGGTAATTTTATAAATTTTTCTCTGACGATCAGTGCATACCACAATCCTTTCCTGAGTTAGTTAATTTATGGGGTTTTCTTACCAAAGTATACAATATCTCCCAACAAAATTAATAAGTAAAATAATTTTGACTTTATTAATTAACGAGTATATCCATACAATTTGATACAGAACAAAATTTTCTGGTGATTGAGATTTCACACATGCATTATCAAAACATCATTTTCTTGGGGTTTTTTTTCTTACTAAGGAAAACTAATATAATTTCTCATTGGAGTCATTTCTCATTGGAGTCATGATTGGTCTGTTGGAAAAATATGGGTAGTACTTTACCCCTTATATTCAAGAACGCAATATCCCTTGTCGCTCTGGGGAGTGTCCTCTAAACTTCTCCGGCCGGAAGAAGTTCAAAGTATGTCTCACAAAGCCAACAGGATAATATTGCCGATTTGAATTGATTATTAAACCAACAGAGCTACTCAACTTACATGGAGCAATAACACTTCCCTGGGGACCCCGAAAGTTAAATTGATGTAAAATGTTGATTGAATTCCCTAAAACCTGGTTATAATAATACACCCCCCGACAGTCAATAAACACCAATACATAACCTCTACAAATATGATTCCTATGAATACAAGAGTGTAAATAAAATAAAATTTGTGTGGCCTGGATCTTACCAATCAGCTTAGAAGGGAAGATATCCGCCAAAATCTACGCACATCGAATGGTTTCAGTCATAAAGCCCAGCCAGATGGAGAATGGTCAAATATCACAGACTCCTTGATGTCGGGGGTGTATTTGGTGTTCCTCCTTCCTCTTCCCTTAGGGCTTTCCCAACCTTTATACCATTTTGGGACAATAACCCTATAAAATTGATCATGAGCTCAGCCCAGAAGGTTCGGCTTACTCTCCATTGGTTGGGGAAATTTTTTATGATCGGCCGAGTAGCAAAGGTAATATTACTTTCAGCCACTGGGGGGCGTCTGAGGATCACAAATGTATATTTAACTTTTTCTTCATGAGTGTTTATATTTTTGGGGACGTGAATATGTGTCTATATGTCTCAGGGATTTCTAGTATTTGGTGCGTAATACAATCAATGATTTATCGATGTGATTAATTAGAATCATGCAAAAATGTATGCTTATATGGACACTGACGTATTTCCTATTTCAACCTAATTGTCTTGAGACAACACATGTAATTTGTTGGTTTTCGTATGTATGTGGTCATAGCTTGTCTTTATACTGATGATGGGTACTTAAAACACAATTTTTCATTTGCACGATGGTAAAATATCATAACCCTACTTCTAATATACGTGTATTCATGAAAAAAAATTGAAAATATGCACAGGTTTTCAATGTTTCCTCACAGTGTCTCAAATGAACTTTGAAACTCGGGACACAATCCCATTGTTTACTTTTCTACTAGGGGTGCCTTTATTTGTCCTGTTGGGAGAAACCTTCACTTCGTATTCTGGTCATTGTCTTATTAACATCTGAGTCCGTATTGAGGTTGACTTTATGGTATCTGTTCATTCTCTGATACAATAGGTTTATTTACCCTAACTTTCCTTGAATTAAAAAGTTTTTTTTTTGTGGCTTCAACCTGAGTCATCCTGAGACTGTTTGTTGCAACCCAGCTTTTCAATAGGTCATATAAATTAGTCACCTAATTCTGATGGGAGGGGGAAGTGTCCTTTTTGGTATCGCTGACTTTACCAGACTACAACAAGAATAACAAAATATGATATTTTGGGGTATCTCTGCTATGACAAAATCCCCCTTTTGAATTCTGGGTATGTCCGGGAAACGTAGCAGGAATTCACTCCATAACCTAGAGAAAGTCAGGGTGATAACTTGATGTGTGAGGTATCGAAGATTAAAGTTGTTGGTGACCTCCGCTAATGAGCCTCAAGACCGTTGGTAATTGTTCGCGGGTTTCTTGGGATACTCTTATAATTTGGATGGTGAGAACCACTAACCATAATATTAGCAGCCCGATACAGAGTATAATCATTATATCCGTCATTGGGAAATATGATCTGCTCTCTAATAAGATATGGTCCTTCTCGGAATAGTCCAAAGCTTCAATTGATAGATTATTCTTTTTTATAGACATCTGGAGGGTGTGGTTAGGTTTATGTTCTAATAGGAATTTGAGGTCTGGGTTCATTGGGATGTCCTGATGTTGGAAGGCATCGACACTTTCGACTTCCCCTTCCCAGATTTCGGTTCCTATCGGATATAATGTGGTTTTCCCGATTGTGATTCTCGCATTGGTGGGGACCTTGATGATGGATACTGTAGCAGGTAGAGCTATGATACGGCTCATGATTTGTTTTTCATAAAAGATGCTCATGTTTTTTAACGGAGTGCTTACCAGCCATTCGTCTTTCACGAGTATTTCCTGTACTTCTGAGGTATCTGTAGTTTTCCGCATTTGTACTTCGCATTGTTCGGAACCATGTTTTTTGTATTCCATGCCACATAGTGCGTGGGTTGTGTCATATACAAATGGGTTTCCGTTACATTGGAAGTTGATGTCCTTGAATCGCGTGCATTCCTTCAAAAGGGGTATAGCATATAAATCCGGCATCCAGGGTTGATAGGCAATCAGGTCTGGTGTTTTGATCTGTACGTGTATATCGTCCCTCCATGTTCCGACATTATGGATTGTTTTCATCTGATAAATGTTCTTAGAGGAGACGAAGGGTATGGCTAACAAGAAACATACTTCAAGATCTTCTGGATTGATGTATAGCGGCATTGCACTTCCTGTTTCGAAGGCTAGGTTGACTTGAAAGTCTTCTACTTCGCCCCCATTGACCCTGGTGAGTAGGGTTCTTATCATCTCAGTGGACACAAAATAAAGGGGAATGTGTCCGTGGGAGAGATCGTTCATTCCATTCTGTATTTCGTTTAGATAGGCTAGTGTGTGGAATATAATTGGTTCTTGGATGTAGAGTAGTTCCCTTTTGAATAGTTCATGACTTTGATGGAGGTCGATAGACCGGGTGATCAGTTTTGAATGCAGGTTGACAGTGACGACCGTGTCATTGATGATGGTGCGGAAATCGGTAAACTCAGTTTTTTGTGTTTCAAGTTCATGGTGGATGGCTTGAATATTCATTTGTAAATTTTCAATTTCCATTGCAAGAGTCTTTACGGAAACTGTATTGGCAGCAGATATGGTGGTGGACACTACAGCTCCAAGGACGGTGAAGATGAGTCCAGCTATCAGGACCCCCACGAACCTCTTGGGTCGCTTCTCGCGTGTTATGGTTACTGGGACAAATGGCTTTCGAGCTTGGGTCAGTATCTCATCCACCCGAGTTCTTGCTGTTTTCAGGTGCATGGGGTACCATTCCTTAATCTCCAGGGATTGGATCCTCTGTGGGTTAAAAAGTCTTTCTATAGAGGTCTTTGGATCCACGCTTACACATACTTTTTGTGTGGTGATTTTTTTGTCGGTTAAGATAAATCCAGGGGCTTCTTGGACTAATATTCCCGAGGAAGGTCCTGGTCGGGCGATTAAGCTGGTCCGGCCTGGTATTGACATCCATAGCAGAATACCAAGGACTTTCCATGTGGTGGTTTCCGGGGGCCGTCTTATGGTCGGGTCCCGTTTTTGGTATTTCTGGTCGCCATCATTTCCGATTTCGAGTTTGGATTGCGGCAGGGATTTCATTTCTCTGAGGTATACACTGTAAAAAGAATAGACAGTTTGAGTATCATATAGAAATGTGAACAATACCTTTTTTTTTTTTTTTAAGATGGGTTAACCCTCTTGGGTGACCTTGAAGGTGTATGCTGCCAAGGGTCAGTCCTCCAGCAATTGTAATTGGGATTTAGGGTGGCATGCACGTAACTGATTGATGTGTACCCATCTCTCGCTAATTTCACCATTTCGTGGAATATGCAGTTTATATGCCACGGGGGATATTTTGTCCACTGTATTGAATGGACCTCTCCAGGACGGTAGGAATTTCCGTTCCTTTACTTGGCTTCTCGTGAAGTTGTAAAGATATACCCTGTCCCCTATCTCATACTCCTTCTTAGTGGTTTTGAGGTCATAATATGTTTTAGCGCTGGTTGCGGCTCTTTCAGTGTTCCTTTGGGCAAATGAGAACGCATATTGTAAATGCTTCCGTAAATCTTCAATGTATTGGTGAGTTGTGGTGGCATTGATTAAGTTATGATCGGTGGTGCGGTACAGGAGATGTTGGGGTAGGACCATCCGCCTTCCGGTCATAAGTTCAAAGGGTGACATTTTTGTGACTGTATTCGGGGTTGCCCTTAATGCCATCAGGACTAAAGGAAGCTTTACATCCCAGTCCTTGCCTGTTTCTTTTACAAATTTTTTAAGTATGTTGACAATGGTCTGATTGTACTGTTCCACTCCACCGCTAGAGGCGGGCCGATAGGCAATGTGTAACTTTCTTTTTACACCCAGTATTTTCCATAATTTGGTCATCACCTCACTAGTGAAATGAGTACCTCTGTCAGATTCCATCCTCTGTGGAAGGCCAAAACGTGAGAATATGTGATTTATCAGAAGGGCGGCACATGTGTCAGAGCTGTTATTTGGTGCGGGAATGCATTCAACATATTTGGTAAATAAACATGTTACGGTTAACATATATCGGTTCCCGCGTGAAGATTTTGTTACAGGCCCAATGAAATCCATTTGAAGGTCTGACCAGGGCATGCATATCCCCCTTTTTTGAAGTGGTGCCCTATGGGTGGGTGAAGCCGGTTGAAATTGAGGGCATATTAAACATCCCTGACAGTATTCTTTCACATCACGCAGCATATGAGGCCAGTAGGCATAATCCCGGAGGATCTCATAGGTGATTCGTTATCCGCGGTGCCCAGACGTGGGAGCGTCATGGGCATGCTGTAGCATTAAACCTCTGAATTTGAGGGGGACTACCCATTGTTGGATGCCCCCCTCGGATGTGCGGATCAACAATCCCTGATGTAGCGTGAACTGGGATTTGGATTTCAATAATATACGTAAGTCTTCCTTGCCAGGATAATTTTCTCGACTAAGGGGATCCTGGCTCGGACATTCCAAATGTTTATAAAACAAACCAATTATTGGGTCTTCTTTTTGGGCCGTAATTAAATCTTCACTGGGGTTTTCGTGACACCATTGCAATACATTTGAATTATCGGTCATCCTAACTTGTTGCCTAGTAACAGCTTCCGACTGTACTGATCCTAACAGATGATCTATATCTAGCAACTCACCTGTTAGGGCTCCTTCTTTGGCTAGGGTATCGGCCTGATCGTTCCCTTCCTTTTCTTCACCTAGGACTTTGGAGTGGCCTCTGGTTTTCTTAAAATACAGGGTGATCTCGTGTTCCCTTACCAAGTGGTCAATTTGACGAAACAGCTTACCATGTTTGACAGGTTTATGGTTACTCTTTACCATGTTGTTCCGTTTCCATCGGGTGAGGTATTCAACAAAACTATTTCTCACATAATTTGAATCGGTGATGATGGCAAATTCTTTAATGTGATAATTTATGGCCATCTCAACGGCTTTCAGGATGGCAGCGAGTTCAGCAACTTGGCTGCTTCTTGGCCCAAGTTTGTATCCCACGGAGATTGGGGCGACACCTTTGGTCCATACAATCCCGATACCAGCCACTAGTTGTAGTTGGTCCTTGTCCTTGTGATGATAGGCACAGCCATCGACAAAAACACATGGCAATTGTTTACAGTGTTTATCATCGTAGACCTTGTATGGAGACAACATTTGTTCTTCCAAAAAATCAGTGTCCGGGGTCCCTGCGCAGGGATCAGGGGCAGAGCAATCGTGCAGCTCAGCAAGGCCCTGGGCCACTGGACTTTTTTTGTTCTGTTTATATCGAATTTCCAGAGGCCACCCTTGTAGGGACAGAGTCCAGGCGGTAATGCGGCTATTTGATACATTTCCGTCCCTGATACGTTCACTCTGTAAATATTGTAAAGGTTGGTGTGCGGTCTCAACAATAATTCTTTCACCTTGAATGTAACTGCGGAAATTCTGTAATGCCCAGACGGTGGACAATAAAGCTTTTTCGCAGTCAGAGAATTTAGTCTCGACAGAGGACAAGGATTTGCTGGCATAAGCAATGATTTTATTAAAATTTTCTTGTTTCTGATAAAGAACGGAACTCATACTTACCTGCGTGTACCCTGTCTCAAGAAAAAAAGGTTTACCTCCTTCTGGATATGCAAGGCAGGGGGCTTGGGTGAGTCGTGTCTTCAGTTCCTTCATAGCGTCTGTTTGTTCCTGGCCCCATGACCACTCAGTCTCCTTCTTCAGCAGATGAAGTAATGGTTTGCTAATCTCTGCATAATTGTCGATGAACTTACGCGAATAGTTCACCAGTCCTAGAAATGATCTTAATTCTTTAAGATTAGTAGGGACCTTACAATTACATATTGCCTCAACCTTCTTCTTTTGGGGGTTTAACCCTTCAGAGGTGACTTCATGGCCTAAGAAGCTCACTCGGGTGCGGCACCATTGTGCTTTCTGAAGGGATAGTTTCACTCCGGCCGTCCTTAGCTGGCCCAAAACGTGTCGGAGTTCTGTGAGGTGTTTGGTCATGTCGGTACTATTAATGAGGATGTCATCGACGTATGTCAATGTACCTCGCTCCAAGGCATCAGGCATGGCCTTGTGCATGAAGACTGCAAATTCATGGCCAGAATTGATATAACCGAATGGCATACGCACCCAGCAGTATTGCTGATTTCCGAAGCTGAATGCCAGTTTATATTGATCTTCTTCGCTGACTTTTATGGTCCAATACCCCTGGGCACAGTCGAGGGCCGAGAATACCTGGGATCCCTGAAGTTGGGCCAGGCATTGGTCTATGTATGGTACTGGCCATCCTGACATGTAGACACGCTTATTGAGCTGTCGGAGATCGGCGCATAGGCGCCACTGTCCGTTGGGTTTTAAAATCCCCAGTATGGAGTGGTTGTATGAACTGTGGATGGGTTTAATCATACCCCGTTCGAGTAACTTCCTAATGATCTCAGATAGAGACTCATAGGAGGCTAATGGAAGTCTATACTGTTTTACAAATACCGGTGGGGCCTGAGGGTCGGTTTGGATTTTGGTGCTGTGGAGATCAGTATTCCCACAATCGTAGGAATTCTGAGCGAAGATATCTTGGAATTCGAAAAGAATTTCGCGGAGCAATTGTCGCTCAAGATCATTGGTGCAGGCATCGGCTAGGGCTATGATCTCTTCGACTATCTCCTTGAATCCCGGAAATGTTTCTGGTTTCCCTATCTCATATGCCTCTTCAAGCCTGGTGGTCAGGTCATTTGGTGTGCGAGGTGTATTTTTCTCCCAGTCAAGACCTTTAGGGTATTCTTGTTCTTTGATTGGTTGTTCAAAGACAAGAGATGTTTCTTCAATTCGACAGGTACCATCCTTAGAATCGAAGGGGTAAATGGATTCTATGGTGAATATGCCCTCAGGTATAGAACTGAATGATTGTTCGATTAATTTCTCGTCGGGTAAATATTCATCCGGTATGAGCCCAATCACTTGGTTGGTGACTCCGAATGTGTGATACCCCGTCTCTACCGCCAGGCCGATAAGGGTGCCCTTGGGTAGGTTAAGGTCCTGATTTGAGAGGTTGTGTATGTAGACGGACATTATTGACTGATGTGTATTTATCAAGGGTGTATGGGTAATTTTTATTCCCTCTTCTTGTATTTTCTGGGACAGGCATATTAATGCATCTGGTCCCTTCAGTTTTTGTCCCCTTTTTACGTTGATGGGGCGTAGAAAATCTTTAATGCCCCTAGGGATGATAATTTCTCGAGCTACCTGAATCTCAACAGCGTAGGGCATCTGTTGCTGGAACTTCAGGGCCAAGGTCATATCCTGGTATCCCTCCGGGTCCCCCTTTATTCGACTCCATATGCAGTCGTTTATCAGGTCAATTTGGGTGGCAAAACGATGCAATAGGTCGTTGCCGAGGTAAATTTGAGATTGTGGAGTATCCAGCACTATGAACACGTGAGTGGTTGTCTTATTACCTATAGTGATATTTAAGAGGCATCTCGCGACTGAGTCATGGTCCTCAGAGTCATTGATGGTGTCTGTCATCCAATGCCTCTGAGGAGTGGGGAAGCGTATCATTTCTCTGTCACAAAGGTGGCTAACAAGGCCGTGGCTCACGAAGCTATGTTCTTGTTTTAGATCAATTTTGGCATATTTTGACCTATTAAAACCATTTATCCAGACAGGTATAAAGAGGTCATGGTTAACCCTTTCTATTTCTGTCAGGAACTGGGCGTGATTTCCCCCTTTCCTGGTTGTATCTTTTTGGTGGAAGGATATGGTCAGTACGTTATCCTGTAGGGAAATTTATTTTATTTTATCTCTGGGAATTTTAAAAATATGTTCCTTGTTTTCTACTTCCAGGCCATGATTGTCAGGTTGGATGACCGTGACATCGGGGAACTGACTATTCCTGAAGTGGATTTCTAGAGAACCAGGCCTTTCTTCCACCAGGTGGCAGTGTCGTCGGGAATGGGGAATTTGAAGCCTTCCATATTTAATCGGGGAGTTGACCTGTGACCACATTACTTGATTCACGCAATCAACAATTGTGTTAAGCCTCTTAAGGAGATCCATTCCAATGATCATGTGATGGTTTGGGAGATCTGCAATGATAACGGGGTGCCTGATTTCCTGATTACCTAATTTAAGTTTAAGCCATGCAGTACCCATGACTTGCAGTGGCTCTCCCGCGACCCCGATTAGTGAGCCATCAAAGCTCCTAAGTTTTGGTTCGCTGGGCATTGATTTTATTACTTCATTAAATTGTTCCTGCGCCAGGATGGTAGCTTGAGATCCTGTGTCAATTAACCCTGAAATGGTATGATCACCGGCCTCATGTACCTTTACACGAGTGAAATATCTTCCATCAGATTCAGTCAGTTCACACATAAAATTAGCATGATTGAAGATCTGTGGGTTTTTCAACAATTTGCATTTGGCATTTATCTCACCGCATGTCACAGCTTCTCTGTGTTTATGATTCCTGCGGGATGGCCTACGGGGCCTACTTGAGATGGAGGCATATGGAGTGGAAGGCATCCCACCCGATTGGTCACTTACATTGGTTCTCGGAGGCTCAGTTACATTTGAAGGGTTGGAAGGATACTGAAAAATAGGAGCAGAATTAACAATCCCACCTTGATTCCCCCCTTTTAGGGGCATGTCAGGGGCGTGTTGTGTGTCAGGAGCGGCCCCTAAAAAAGATGGGTCGGTAGATTGGTAATTTCTCAGGTGTGTCATTTGTTCGCACATCTGGTTAATTAGTGCCTCTACCTGCTCGATTCGCCGACCCAGGGTATCTTGGCGATTTACCTGATCTCGTCTGACCCGGTTGTGTTCCGGGCGGGACTGTAGTGATGCATCAGATTCATCACCACTCCTCGGGTCTTGGTGCTGAGGCCCTTCTCTTGGGGGTTCCTGTGGTTCCCTTTGATTTTGGGGAATTGGAGGAGCTACCCTAGCCCTGGGGTGATTGATCTGTTCCTGATTGGGAGGTGTCCTGTGATTATCAGGATTTGTATTAGAGTTTTGATCTCTTATAAAATTTGGTTCTCTGTAGTAAACAGAATGGCCGTGAAAGTTGGGACTTCTATTAGAGCGTGGGTACCCTTGAAAATTTGGGTTTCTGTTAAAATGTTGGTGTCTGACAAAGTTGGGGTTCCTGTTATAGTAGGGGTACCTATTGGCAGTGGGATCTCTATTCCAATTTGATTGTTGGTTGTTATGGGATCCCTGTAGATTTCCCCTCTGGCTATTTCTGTACCTGAGGTCCCTTTCACCCTCACTACCGTAGCCTGGCAACCTTTGTCTATCCTCTATCATCTGTGGTGACTGGGGTGGAACTCCAGTCGACCCTATGGGTTTCCCATTTTGGACTACCTCAGCGTATGACTTCCTCTCGGTCTGTAGCTCGTGAAGTTGGGGGTTTATGGTAGTGGCTGCTATGGTTTTAAGGTGGGGTTTGGTTTCCCTTTTCGGCCCACCTTCACTGGCCTGCTGGATTGAGTACAGGTGATCGCTCTCCCTGATTACCCAATCCAGGGAACGTCCTCTCTTAAAATCCCTTGCTAGTCCCAATTTGATATACGCAGGTAGTGCTTCAAAAAATAAAGTCAGGAATTCTGGCTGATCCGGATTGGGATCCTTTTCAGCTAGAAAATATGCGTTTCTTAATACAGCTAGGAATTCTGTGGGACTCTGATTATGGCCACATTTCAAATTGTAGGCCGCGGCTTTGGCAGCGGTAACAGTTTTGTAGGGCCCAAACTCCATTTGACACCTATGTTTGATTTCTTTCCATGACTGACCGTATAGATCCTGCAAAGAATCAAAGAATTGTCTGTATTTTTCTTCAAATATCCATGGCAATAATTCAATTTTGGTACGATCGTCCTGAATGTTTAAGATTTCCAGGGTACAGTCGTAGGTTCCTATATGGTCAGTAATAGTTTGGGAATCCTTCTTGGAGAAAACCGGAACAGTTTATTTTACCAATTTTATCACCTTGGGGGTGTCATATTTTTTTATTGGGCTCCTAGTCTTCCTTTTCTGTCTATTTGAAAAATTTTCAGCTTCCTCCTCTGTACATTCTGGGGAGTATCTGTGCAGCTTAGGGGGTGACCTGTCTTCTGAATCTGTCTCTTCGTAACTTACCTGTGTTCCCCGGAAATATGGATATTTCAGTTTTTCCTTTTCCTGTTCCTCTAGACGACTTTGGCTCATGGCTTTATGGTCTACCTGTTCCATTAATCTTTCTATCTGTCCCTCCATTGCTTTCTTTTCAGATCTAAATTTCTCAATTTCTGCCTCCTTCTCTTTATCTTTGTCATCATCGATTTGTTTACATTTATTATATTTCCCTTGCAGTTTTTTGTTTTGGTGATAGGCATCCTGGAGTCGGACCTCCAGCTCTTCCTGACTTTCTTTAGATTGTCTGAGTCTACTCTCATCCTGTTGGTTTTTTGTTATCAGGGATTCTATTTTTTCTGCTTTATCTTTTACGGCGGTGCGAGTGGCTAACAATTCTTTTTTTAAGGCTGTAATTAATTCTGCAAATATATTACATAAAAACCACAGAATCGGCCAAGACTGTAATATGATTCTGTCTTGGCTTTTCGTGTCTTTTGCGCCAGCAAAAGCCACAATCATTTGAACCACCCGACCATCTTCAGTATAAATATCATCACTTAACCTATGTGCCTGTTCTCTCTCCTCTTTAACAAATTCCTCTAAATTTTCTTTATTTTCTAATCTTTTGCGAATATGATCGGTCACACCATAGTCAAGGATCCTACCTAAGTTTTTCCGAGACCCGCTAGCCTTTTTCTGGCTTGGGGTGACTACTGCTGGGGCGGTCTCATCATCCTGGCTGTCTCTGGATGAACAATCTTCATTATCACTACCACCCATGTTTATATACAACTGATATTTTTCACAACGTATATGCAAACACAATCACCAGTATGTTCTGTAATGTGGCAAGATTCCCTCTTACAAAATATCTCAGCAGTGCCTGCCAATTTTATGTTGTGATTGTGGTATGGAATCTTAAAGAAGATCTCAGTGATTATTTTTAGTGCCTCCAACCTTACGGTAATTTTATAAATTTTTCTCTGACGATCAGTGCATACCACAATCCTTTCCTGAGTTAGTTAATTTATGGGGTTTTCTTACCAAAGTATACAATATCTCCCAACAAAATTAATAAGTAAAATAATTTTGACTTTATTAATTAACGAGTATATCCATACAATTTGATACAGAACAAAATTTTCTGGTGATTGAGATTTCACACATGCATTATCAAAACATCATTTTCTTGTTTTTTTTTTCTTACTAAGGAAAACTAATATAATTTCTCATTGGAGTCATTTCTCATTGGAGTCATGATTGGTCTGTTGGAAAAATATGGGTAGTACTTTACCCCTTATATTCAAGAACGCAATATCCCTTGTCGCTCTGGGGAGTGTCCTCTAAACTTCTCCGGCCGGAAGAAGTTCAAAGTATGTCTCACAAAGCCAACAGGATAATATTGCCGATTTGAATTGATTATTAAACCAACAGAGCTACTCAAATTACATGGAGCAATAAGACTTCCCTGGGGACCCCGAAAGTTAAATTGATGTAAAATGTTGATTGAATTCCCTAAAACCTGGTTATAATAATACACCCCCCGACAGTCAATAAACACCAATACATAACCTCTACAAATATGATTCCTATGGAATACAAGAGTGTAAATAAAATAAAATGTGTGTGGCCTGGATCTTACCAATCAGCTTAGAAGGGAAGATATCCGCCAAAATCTACGCACATCGAATGGTTTCAGTCATAAAGCCCAGCCAGATGGAGAATGGTCAAATATCACAGACTCCTTGATGTCGGGGGTGTATTTGGTGTTCCTCCTTCCTCTTCCCTTAGGGCTTTCCCAACCTTTATACCATTTTGGGACAATAACCCTATAAAATTGATCATGAGCTCAGCCCAGAAGGTTCGGCTTACTCTCCATTGGTTGGGGAAATTTTTTATGATCGGCCGAGTAGCAAAGGTAATATTACTTTCAGCCACTGGGGGGCGTCTGAGGATCACAAATGTATATTTAACTTTTTCTTCATGAGTGTTTATATTTTTGGGGACGTGAATATGTGTCTATATGTCTCAGGGATTTCTAGTATTTGGTGCGTAATACAATCAATGATTTATCGATGTGATTAATTAGAATCATGCAAAAATGTATGCTTATATGGACACTGACGTATTTCCTATTTCAACCTAATTGTCTTGAGACAACACATGTAATTTGTTGGTTTTCGTATGTATGTGGTCATAGCTTGTCTTTATACTGATGATGGGTACTTAAAACACAATTTTTCATTTGCACGATGGTAAAATATCATAACCCTACTTCTAATATACGTGTATTCATGAAAAAAAATAGAAAATATACACAGGTTTTCAATGTTTCCTCACAGTGTCTCAAATGAACTTTGAAACTCGGGACACAATCCCATTGTTTACTTTTCTACTAGGGGTGCCTTTATTTGTCCTGTTGGGAGAAACTTTCACTTCGTATTCTGGTCATTGTCTTATTAACATCTGAGTCCGTATTGAGGTTGACTTTATGGTATCTGTTCATTCTCTGATACAATAGGTTTATTTACCCTAACTTTCCTTAAATTAAAAAGTTTTTTTTTTGTGGCTTCAACCTGAGTCATCCTGAGACTGTTTGTTGCAACCCAGCTTTTCAATAGGTCATATAAATTAGTCACCTAATTCTGATGGGAGGAGGAAGTGTCCTTTTTGGTATCGCTGACTTTACCAGACTACAACAAGAATAACAAAATATGATATTTTGGGGTATCTCTGCTATGACAACACCCATGCCATCCAATTGCTGTCTGAATTGACAGTTGGCACTGCGATATGCGAACCAATCTGGGGGTGTCATAAAATTTGTATTGACACTCCCAGTGTTTCGCATAGGGCAGTGTGAGGTGAATTGCCTGCAAGTCAGGTGCCATGAGGGAAATATGCAGTGGAGTCGCAAGGTTCTCGCATTGCACCAATGTGAACCGAGTTTCAACAACTAAAAGCAGCACAATCTGTACACAAAACACTGGCAACCCTTAAATCATTCTAAGGGCTGGTTTACACTGCAGCAATGTGGGAACCCTGAGAATCCAATGTGGGTTTCCGCATCGCATACAACTCGCAGGCAGTTCACATTGCCATATGCGAACTGCTGGGAGTGTCAATCGAAAGCTAATGACACCCCCAAATCAGTTCACATATTGCAGTGCGAACTGTCAATTTGGACAGGAATTGGATTGCATGGGTGTGAACACCCATGCGATTTGATTCTGGTGCAGACCAAAAAAAGTGGTCCTGTGTGAGTTTGGTCCAAATGCAAATTCAGCCATACAATCTGTATGGCTGAGTTTGCATTGCCCAGACATCACATTTGATTTGCACTGCAGTGTGGTGCTAATCACATCCAATGTCGGCCAGCACAGCATTGTAAATCGTCCTGTCAAATGATGCCTCCCGTCGAAAAGAGCATCCGACACACTGCGCATGCGCAGTGATGACGTAGCTACAGTTGATCGGGAGACCAGCTAGAGAGTGACATTACGTACTGCGCACGCGTGGATCGTCGGACGCATTATCCGATGGAAGGCATTATTTGCCTATCTACACAGCGCTGAGGCAAAATCCAACAGTCATATTGTGCCTTGCTCTGTCCACGCCTGTGTAAGGAAGCTCTAAAGGGGAGGGGGAAGTCTTGGGGGTCACATTATAGCCTAATATTCCACTTTGATCAGAAGTTAAATCTGCAATAAACTGCAGCAACATTTCACCTCACACACGTCAAGGAGTTTTGCAGGGAGAGGGCAGAATATACAATATGCACACTGTGAGCGGACATACACCTCGCCAGTGCCATGACATGCCGTACAGTGCCATTACATGTTGTACAATGCCATGACATGCCGTACAGAGCCATGGCATGCATGCCGTACAGAGCCATTGCATGCCGTACAATGCCAGCGCATGCCGTACAGAGCCATCGCTGTGCATGCGTGGTTCATCGGATGCATTATCCAATGGGAGGCATTATTGGACAAGACACCTACAGTTGGCTACCAATGAGTTGATGGAGGTGGAGTGAGAGCCACTTGTCAGAGGGAAATGGGGCAACATAGATGGAGTACACGGAACTGCTGATCATCTGTTACCATGTTGGCCCTGCTACTGAGAGGAGGCCTGAGCCGAAGATATGCACTGCAGGGAAATAGTGTGAGGGGTAAGTCACCTTCTGTGTGTGTCTACAGGCCCTCTGACAAGTGGCTCTCACTCCACCTCCATCAACTCATTGGTAGCCAACTGTAGGTGTCTTGTCCAATAATGCCTCCCATCGAATAATGCATCCGACGAACCACACATGCACAGTCATGGCATTGTACAACATGAGATGGCATTGTACGGCATGCAATGACACTGTATGGCATTGTACAACATGTCATGGCACTGGCGAGGAGTATGTGCGCTCAATGTGCATATTGTATATTCTGCCCTCTCCCTGCAAAACTCCTTTATGTGTGTGAGGTGAAATGTTGCTGCAGTTTATTGCAGATTTAACTTCTGATCAAAGTGGAATATATTTTATTACACACAAATATCTATATATATATCTATATCTATATATATATATATATATATATATATATATATATATATATATACACACACACACATACAAACCTTTATTATAAAATATTATTATGTGTGTGTATATAATAAATGTATGTGTGTATATGTATATACCGGTATCTATATAAAGTACACACACAATATTTAGTATAATAAAGGTGTGTGTGTGTGTATGTATATATTGTGAGGGGGTTAACTCAGCAGCGGGTGTGTGTGACCCCCTGGATGGGTTCACCACACAAAAACAGGCACAGCAGATAGAGTTGTAGGTGAAAAAACAAAAAGGTGCGGTTTATTTAAATTATATACAGTGAAAAATATAACAGCAAAACAAAAGAAACATGAAAAGAAATCCTGGTCAGCTTGACCGCTTACTACACACGCAGTTTCCCTGTCTAACAACTAGGTGCAGCCTTGTGCTGCCCCAGCCCCTATCTCCCTGTTTTAGAAGTTTTAGCCACACAGGCTTTGTCTCACCGCACAGGACAGAAAGCACACTCCACAGTCGACACAACATAGAACTGGTTCCAGGATGGAGCATCTACCTTAGCATGCTGGGAGTTCTTGTAGAGGCCCTAATGAGCCCACTTACTTCAGCTGGGCTCATTAACCCTTCCCCTGAAAGACTCCCAGCACTCCCCCTAGTGGTATAAATTGGCATAAAGCCTGAATCTGGGACATATATATCTTCCATCCTGGATGCAACCTGGTGATTTTACCTGCCTGCTGTCACAATATATATATATATATATATATATATATATATATATATATATATATATATATATTACACACATATACATACACACATTTAATATGTATATTGTGTGTGTAATATTATATATATATATACAATAAATATATATAAGTGTGTGTATGTGTGTGTGTATATATATATATATATATATATATATAAATATACACACTCACTCACTTATTATATACATACACACACATAATAATGTTGTAATAAAGGTTTGTATATGTAGCGGTCTCACCCGCTCTCTCCCTTCTTCTCGGCTGGTTTACTCGTCTAGGGGATCCAGGGGGGAGGGGTGAGATGCTGCCACCAGCTCGCCCCTCTTATGTGTGTAGAGGCTTGAGCTAAGATCTTTACTTTCGGGTCTGTGTCCCCGTCCAGAGATTCCACTTCAAAAATGACCGGTAGATAGGAGAATGTAGAACACTTTGCTCCCAGAAAAGTAAGCCCACACCAGGTGACAGTACAACATCTATATTTATGTTGATACAAACACAAACTTGGTGGGGTGAGGGTTCAGGCACAATCCTTTTGGATCAGAGAAGCTGTTAGGAGTTCACAACAACTTTTGGCGCACGGTCGCTGCCACCGACCGTGAGGTTGGTCCCTGCCACAGACCGGGTGAACATATAGTTACATAGTTACATAGTTAGTCAGGTTGAAAAAAGACACAAGTCCATCCAGTTCAACCATAAAAAAAAAAAAAGAAATATCGTACAATCCCATACCCACAGTTGGTCCAGAGGAAGGCAAAAAACCCCAGCAGAGCATGATACAATTTGCTACAGCAGGGGAAAAAAATCCTTCCTGATCCCCCGAGAGGCAATCGGATATTCGGATCAACTTTACCTATAAATGTCAGTACCCAGTTATATTATGTACATTTAAGAAAGGACCCAGGCCCTTCTTAAAGCAATCTACTGAGCTGGCCAGAACCACCTCTGTAGGGAGTCTATTCCACATTTTCACAGCTCTTACTGTGAATAAACCTTTCCGTATTTGGAGGTGAAATCTCTTTTCCTCTAGACGCAAAGAGTGCCCCCTTGTCCTTTGTGTTGACCGTAAAGTGAATAACTCAACACCAAGTTCATTATAGGGACCCCTTATATATTTGTACATGTTGATCATATCCCCCCTTAATCTCCTCTTCTCAAGAGTGAATAAATTCAGTTCCTCTAATCTTTCCTCATAGCTGAGCTCCTCCATGCCTCTTATCAGTTTAGTTGCCCTTCTCTGCACTTTCTCCAGTTCCCCAATATCCTTTTTGAGAACTGGGGCCCAAAACTGAACTGCATATTCCAGATGAGGTCTTACTAATGATTTGAACAGGGGCAAAATTATATCTCTCTCTCTGGAGACTAGTGATGAGCCGAACACCCCCGTGTTCGGTTCGCACCAGAACCCGCGAACGGACCGAAAGTTTGCACGAACTTTAGAACCCTATTAAATACAATGGATGCGAACGTTCGAAATCTAAAGTGCTAATTATAACGACTATTATGCATGTTATTGTCCTAAAAAGGGTTTGGGAACCCGGGTTCTGCACCAGGGGACATGTATCAATGCAAAAAGAAGTTTTAAAAATGGCAGTTTTTCTGGAGCAGTCATTTTAATGATGCATAAAGTGAAAAAAAAAGTCAAATATTCCTTTAAATATCGTACCTGGGGGGTATCTAAAGTATGCCTGTGAAGTGCCACGTGTTTCCCGTGTTTAGAACTGTCCCTGCACAAAATTACATTTCTAAAGGAAAAAAAGCCATTTAAAAACTGCTTGCGGCTTTAATGTAATGTCTGGTGCCGGTAATATGGATGAAAATCTTTAAGAAAAATGGCATAGCTACCCCATCACACCCCCTCCCCACCCCAGCCCATTACCAGCCCCTTTGGGTCTTGTATGGATATTAAGGGGAACCCCGCACACAAAATAAAAAAGGCCCTATATACTCTGAACAGCCGTATACAGGCGGTGCATACAAGACAGGGACTGTAGGTTTGTTCTTATGTAGAATCTGTTTGTCATTTTGAACAGGTACATTGTTTAAGTGTAGCTCCAGCCAAAAAATATTTTGGAAAACATAGGGAAGGGTTATCACCCCTGTAACATTTGTTTTGCTGTCTGTGCAGTGTGCACCTGTTCAGAACAGTTCACCTCACTTTCCGTCCTAATGACAAATGTTTTTTTGAAAATTTGGTGTTTTTATTGAAACAAGAATTGGTGATAAAGAATCAGTGGAGAGGAGACACTTTTTTCCCATATTAACTCTTACAGGAGAGAATTTGCCTTCCTAGGGGTAGATTTCCTCTCACTTCCTGTTGTATCCTTCCGTTTGCAAGGAGGAGTTGTTTATAAGTTGGATGTTTGAAAGTAGGGGCCTGCCGTATATACTGAAATTTGCCCCTTACATGTTGGTGTTGCCACAACACTGTGAGCCCTCACAGTTACTCTTGGTGGGCGCATGAATGGTCCCTGCTGTGAATTATTAGATCAAGAATTGTAATTGCATGCCCCTGTTGAACAGGGGCTGAAAAATTGGCCCTTTGGTGGTGGTGGTGGTGTTGACACACCACTGTAAGGCCTCACAGTTAGTCTTGGTGGGCGCAGGAATGGGCCCTGCTGTGAATTATTAGATCAAGAATTGTAATTGCATGCCCCTGTTAAACAGGGGCTGAAAAATTGGGCCTTTGGTAATGGTGGTGGTGGTGGTGTTGACACAACACTGTAAGGCCTCACAGTTACTCTTGGTGGGCGCAGGAATGGGCCCTGCTGTGAATTATTAGATCAAGAATTGTAATTACATGCCCCTGTTAAACAGGGGCAGAAAAATTGAGCCTTAGGCACTGGTGCCACAACAACACTGCAATCCCTCACAGATACTGTACTTGGAGCACAGCAATGAGCCCTGTTGCAAAGTATTGCATCAAAAATTGTAATTACACGCCCCTGTTAAACAGGGGCTGAAAAATTGGGCCTTAGCCACTGGTGGCGGCACCCAGAAACAAAAATGTTCTTCCAAGCTATCATCGTCAATCGGATCATTGAGGAGGAGGAGGATAGTCAGTCAACATAACAGGACAAACTCTCAGCATCAGCATCAGTCTTGAAGGGATGTGACATTTGAAAATAAATTAGTCTGTTATATCAGCTTCAGGTGTTTGGTAGCTGGTGGTGATCCAAGACTGGTTCATCTTTATGAAGGTCAGTCGATCAACAGAGTCGGTGGACAGGTGCACCCTGTGATCCGTGACAAATCCTCCAGCAGCACTGAATGTGCGTTCTGAAAGAACACTGGATGCAGGACAGGCCAGTAGCTCAATTGCATACTGTGCAAGCTCTGGCCAGTGATCCATCCTCAAGACCCAGTAAGCCAGAGGATTTTCGGTGGGGAAGGTGTCCAAGTCTGACCTTGCCCCTAGGTATTCCTGCACCATGTATATCAGACGCTGGCGATGGTTGCTGGAACCGATCATACCTTGGGGCTGCGGACTAAAGAATTGTCTGAACGCATCGGTCAGACGGCCACCTTCCCCACCGCTCCTTCTTTGACTGACCGAAGCCTCAGCAACTCGTTGTCCAAGACCAGGAGTTTGTAACCTCCCAGTCTCTGGGAACGCGTTGCACAGACCTTTCTGCAAGGCCTCCCGGAGTTGTCTCATCCTCTGCTCCCTCTGCGACGGTAAGATAAGGTCCGCAACCTTACCCTTGTACCGTGGATCAAGGAGAGTGGCCAGCCAGTAATGGTCCCTCTCCTTAAACTGAAGAATACGAGGATCCTTCCGCAGACTTTGCAGGATCAGGGAGGCCATGCAGCGTAGGTTAGCTGAGGCATTCAGTCCGGAGTCCTCTGGGTCACTAAGGACGACATGATCCACAGCCACCTCCTCCCAGCCACTTACAAGTCCACTGGTTTCTTGGGACTGTAAATCATCTCTAAAAGACTGCTGCTGATGATGCTGAGTGCCAGGCTCCACCTCCATGCTGACACAATCCTCCTCCTCCTCCTCCTCTTCTTCCTGTGCGATGGGTGGGACAGAAGGAATACTGTCTGGGTAAAGGGGGCCTTGAGAGGCAAGGAAGTCCTCCTCTTCCTGCCTCTGTTCTGCCTCAAGTGCCCTGTCCATTATTCCACGCAGCGTATGTTCCAACAGGTGGACAAGAGGTACAGTGTCACTGATGCATGCACTGTCACTGCTCACCATCCTCGCGGCCTCCTCAAATGGTGCCAGGACAGTGCATGCATCCCTGATCATGCCCCACTGGCGTGGTGAAAAAAAACCGAGCTCCCCTGACCCTGTCCTGGTGCCGTAGTCGTACAGGTAATCATTGATGGCCTTCTGCTGCGTGTGCAGCCGCTGCAGCATGGCCAACGTTGAGTTCCACCTGGTGGGCATGTCACATATAAGGCGGTTCTTGGGCAGGTTCAACTCCTTTTGCAGCTCAGCCAGGCGAGCACTGGCATTATAAGATCTGCGGAAATGCACACAGACTTTCCTGGGCTGCCTCAGGACATCCTGTAAGCCCGGGTACCTGCCCAAGAACCGCTGCACCACCAGGTTAAGGACGTGAGCCACACAGGGCGCATGGGTCAGTTGTCCCTGTCGGAGAGCGGAGAAGAGGTTGGTGCCATTGTCGCAAACTACCATTCCTGGCTTAAGCTCGCGTAGCGTCAACCACCTCTCGGCCTGCCCCTGCAGAGCAGACAGAACCTCTGCCCCAGTGTGACTCCTGTCCCCCAAACACACCAGCGCAAGCACGGCATGGCATCTTTTTGCCTGCGTACTTGCGTAGCCCCTTGAATGCCTATGGAGCACCGCTGGTTCCGAGGACAAAGCACAAGAAGAGGCCACGGAGGAAGAAGAAGAGGAGGGGTTGGAGGACAGAGGTGTGTCACAACCAGTAGTAGCATTTTGGAGGCGTGGCGGTGGAACAACCTCCAACACTACTGCACCTTGTCCTGCATCCTTCCCAGCTGCCAAAAGAGTGACCCAATGGGCCGTGAAAGAAAGGTAACGTCCCTGTCCATGCCTGCTGGACCATGAGTCAGCGGTAATATGCACCTTACCGCTGACCGCCCTGTCCAGCGAGGCCAAGACATTGCCTTCCACATGCCGGTAGAGAGCCGGAATCGCCTTCCGTGAGAAAAAGTGGCGTTTGGGAACCTGCCACTGAGGAACCGCACATTGCACAAACTCACGGAAGGGGGCCGAGTCTACCAACTGAAAAGGCAGCAGTTGAAGCGCTAGCAATTTAGCCAAGCTAGCATTCAACCGCTGGGCATGTGGATGGCTGGGAGTGAACTTCTTTCGACGGTCCAGCAGCTGGGGCAGGGAAATTTGCCTGCTAGAATCGGACGTTGGTGTACTGCTAGCAGAGTGCCCGCAAGTACTTGGCTGTGACACACCTAATTCTACACCTTCATTCCTCTCAGAGCAGGTTTCAGAGAGGACTGAAGGTATAGTGGGGTTGGATATCCCAGCTGATGCGGTGCAAGAAGAGGTCAGCTTTGTTCTTTGGTGTGGGTCTTTAAGGTAGGCTTGCCAACGAGCTGCATGGCAGGTCAACATATGTCTGGTCAATAGACATGTGCATTCGTTTTCGTCCGAATGCATTTTCGTCCGAATTTCAGCTATTTTCGTTATCGTTTTAACAAACGAAAGCACAGAATCCGAAAACCGAAAGATCCGACATAAACAAATGCTTTATTTTCGTTTTCGTTGCTACAGCAGTTCGATATAGATAGGAGATTCGACGTGACGCTGACAATAACAATCTGTGTCTATCGAACCTGTGGTCGAATGTGCCTAACCTTAACTCTATTAGTCCAAGATTATTCTACACAGGAGAGAAAAGATTCGACATTATAGAGAGAAAAGATTCGACATAGAAGAGAAAGATTTGACATAGGAGAGAAAAGATTCGACATAGGAGAGAAAAGATTCGACATAGGAGAGAAAAGATTCAACATTATAGAGAGAAAAGATTCGACATAGGAGAGAAAAGATTCGACATAGGAGAG
Source organism: Rana muscosa (assembly GCA_029206835.1). Taxonomy (NCBI): domain Eukaryota; kingdom Metazoa; phylum Chordata; class Amphibia; order Anura; family Ranidae; genus Rana; species Rana muscosa. The sequence continues at coordinate 205,479,413 of CM055127.1, read as the reverse complement.
AAAAGATTCGACATAGGAGAGAAAAGATTTGTTATTATAGAGAGAAAAGATTCGACATAGAGAGAAAAGATCACTGCTGGAATTGGGTGGGGGAAGTAAAATAAAAATAAAGTTGATGATGAATGTTATTGGCTGATTGTAACCAAAGAGGAGGAAAAGTAAAATAGCTAGAATGACGAAGATTCGACAAAGCATCGAAAGTTAGAAGATTCGACGGTGCAGCAAAACTGTACGACACTGCAATCGTACATTTCCGGTCAAATGCATCCGCCCATAGGCTATAGAAGAATTCTAATGTTGGTTGACTAGTAATAGTAATGAATAAATATAATTATTACTAGTCATACAACATTAGAATTCTTCTATAGCTTGTGGGCGGAACATTCGACCGGAAATGTATGATTGCAGCGTCGTACAGTTTCACTGCTCCGTCGAATCTTCTTTGAACATTCGACAGACACCATAAGCCTTTTCGGACTAATGCAATTTCTAACGAAAAACGAAATAAATAAAAACGAATTTCGGGAGTAACTAAATAATTTTATTTTTCGGACGAAAACGAAATTCCGAAACGAAATATTTCAATGTGCACATGTCTACTGGTCAAGCATGTGGTGCCCAAGCGGGTGATGTTTTGGCCACGCGATATACGCTTGAGACATATGTTGCAAACAGCAGCTGTGCGATCTGATGCACACGACTCAAAAAAGGCCCACACCAAAGAACTTTTTGAATAACGGGCAGAGGCAGCGCCTTGCACAGGCGGAGCTCTGCGGTGTGATTCCGTCGGTGTGCTGCCCTTACGCTGGCCCCCCGAGGGCATCCTGCCTCGTTGGAGATGTGCCTCCTCCTCATCCTCCTCCTCCTCTCTCCTATTAGGCACCCACGTGGAGTCAGTGACCTCATCATCCCCTCCCTCCTCATCACTGGAGCCAATCTGGCAGTATGCTGCAGCTGCTGGAACATGACTGCCAGATTGGTGTCTTTCTTGAGCATCCCCTCTCTCTGCTCTCACGCTACTGCCTTCCTCTAGCTGGGTATCATCATCAGACCCTTCGAAACGCTGGGCATCCTCCTGGAGCATGTACCCAACACTGTGCTCAAACAGTTCGGGGGACTCCTCAGGAGGACATGGTTGGTCTAGGGAAGGAGTGACTGATGATGACATTGATACCAGGGAAGAGGACGCTTTGGCAGCTGCTTTGCCAGTACCCTGAGCCTGGGTGAGAGAGGATGAGGAGGATGAGGAGGGCTTGGTCATCCACTCTACCAAGTCTTCGGCATGATGCGGCTCAACACGTCCAGCTGCTGAAAAGAAGGACAAGCGTGTCCCATGGCCACGTGCTGATGGCGATGCACCGCGTCCACGACCAGCACTGTTGTCTCTAGACACAGAGCCTGCTTGCCCTCTTTTTTTGGCTCCTGACTGTCTGCCTCTCCTTGTTTGCCTTCCAGACATTCTAATGGCCTGCAGGGAAATGGGAAAAGCAGCAATACAGGCTAAGTTAAGGTGTAATATGGACAGGAGGCACACTCCGCCCGCTGTAAGTGCCGCAAAATCCTGTTTGTGTAACACACCAGGAAAAAGCAGCAATACAAGCTAAGTTAAGGTGTAATATGGTCAGGAGGCACACTCCGCCCGCTGTAAGTGCCGCAAAATCCTGTTTGTGTAACACACCAGGAAAAAGCAGCAATACAGGCTAAGTTAAGGTGTAATATGGTCAGGAGGCACACTCCGCCCGCTGTAAGTGCCGCAAAATCCTGTTTGTGTAACACACCAGGAAAAAGCAGCAATACAGGCTAAGTTAAGGTGTAATATGGTCAGGAGGCACACTCCGCCCGCTGTAAGTGCCGCAAAATCCTGTTTGTGTAACACACCAGGAAAAAGCAGCAATACAGGCTAAGTTAAGGTGTAATATGGTCAGGAGGCACACTCCGCCCACTGTAAGTGCCGCAAAATCCTGTTTGTGTAACACACCAGGAAAAAGCAGCAATACAGGCTAAGTTAAGGTGTAATATGGTCAGGAGGCACACTCCGCCCGCTGTAAGTGCCGCAAAATCCTGTTTGTGTAACACACCAGGAAAAAGCAGCAATACAGGCTAAGTTAAGGTGTAATATATTCAGGAGGCACACTCCGCCCGCTGTAAGTGCCGCAAAATCCTGTTTGTGTAACACACCAGGAAAAAGCAGCAATACAGGCTAAGTTAATGTGTAATATGGTCAGGAGGCACACTCCGCCCGCTGTAAGTGCCGCAAAATCCTGTTTGTGTAACACACCAGGAAAAAGCAGCAATACAGGCTAAGTTAAGGTGTAATATGGTCAGGAGGCACACTCCGCCCGCTGTAAGTGCCGCAAAATCCTGTTTGTGTAACACACCAGGAAAAAGCAGCAATACAGGCTAAGTTAAGGTGTAATATGGTCAGGAGGCACACTCCGCCCGCTGTAAGTGCCGCAAAATCCTGTTTGTGTAACACACCAGGAAAAAGCAGCAATACAGGCTAAGTTAAGGTGTAATATGGTCAGGAGGCACACTCCGCCCGCTGTAAGTGCCGCAAAATCCTGTTTGTGTAACACACCAGGAAAAAGCAGCAATACAGGCTAAGTTAAGGTGTAATATGGTCAGGAGGTACACTCCACCCGCTGTAAGTGCCGCAAAATCCTGTTGGTGTAACACACCAGGAAAAAGCAGCAATACAGGCTAAGTTAAGGTGTAATATGGTCAGGAGGTACACTCCGCCCCCTGTAAGTGCCGCAAAATCCTGTTGGTGTAACACACCAGGAAAAAGCAGCAATACGGGCTAACTTCAGGTGTATAATGTGCAGGAGGCTTAGCAACAATGACACTGACACTGTCCCCTGCCTATCCTTCTCTCTCCCTGCACAAAGGTTTATCAAAGTATATGACACTGACACTCTCCCTGCCTATCCTTCTCTCTCCCAGCACACAAGGTTTAGCAAAGAATATGACACTGACACTGTCCCCTGCCTATCCTTCTCTCTCCCTGTACACAAGGTTTATCAAAGTATTTGACACTGACACTCTCCCTGCCTATCCTTTTCTCTCCCTGCACACAAGGTTTAGCAAAGAATATGACACTGACACTGTCCCCTGCCTATCCTTCTCTCTCCCTGTACACAAGGTTTATCAAAGTATATGACACTGACACTCTCCCTGCCTATCCTTCTCTCTCCCTACACACAAGGTTTAGCAAAGAATATGACACTGACACTCTCCCTGCCTATCTGTCTCTGTCCCTACACACAAGGTTTAGCAAAGAATAGATTTGACAAGATTTGACACTGTCCCTGCCTATCCTTCACTTTCCCTGCTCCGGAACACACTACACAAGGCCGCCGCGCTGGCGGCCTTTTATAGTGTGGGGCGTGTACTAAACCCCCTCAGCTATAATTGGCCACAGGCATCCTGCCTGTGGCCAAGCATTGCTCTCCTCGCTGCCGGCGCTGTGATTGGCCAAGCATGCAGGGTCACAGTGCATGCTTGGCCAATCACAGCGCCGGGATTACACTGCGATGGCGCAGTGTATTGTGGGCCGTTCGCGTCACTCGAATTTGGCGCGAATGGCCCAAATTGTTCGTTGCTCACCGAACGCGCGAACAGCCGATGTTCGAGTCGAACCTATGTTCGACTCGAACACCGAGCTCATCCCTACTGGAGACCATACCTCTCTTAATACAAGAAAGGACTTTGCTCGCTTTGGAAACCGCAGCTTGGCATTGCATGCCATTATTGAGCTTATGATCTACCAAAACCCCCAGATCCTTCTCCATATTCTTAGCCCCCAAGTACATAACTTTACATTTATCAACATTAAACCTCATCTGCCACATAGTCGCCGAATTAGACAGAGCATTGAGGTCGGCTTGTAAATTGGTGACATCCTGTAAGGACTTTATTCCACTGCATAGCTTGGTGTCATCTGCAAAGACAGAAATTTTACTTTTGATCTCAGACCCAATATCATTTATAAACATATTAAAAAGTAAGGGTCCCAGCACTGAACCTTGGGGTACACCACTGATAACCTTGGACCATTCAGAGTAAGAATCATTAACCACTACTCTCTGAATTCTGTCTTTTAGCCAGTTTTCTATCCATTTACAAACTGATATTTCCAATCCTGTAGACTTTACCTTGCACATGAGCCGTGTGTGGGGAACTGTATCGAACGCTTTTGCAAAATCCAAGTATACCACATCCACAGCCACCCCTCTGTCCAAGGTCTTACTTACCTCTTCATAAAAAGAAATCAGGTTTGTTTGACAACTTCTCTCTGTTGCTTAAATTGTTTTTTTCCAGCAAGAACTCATCTATGTGGTCTTTTATTAATCTCTCCAGTATCTTCCCAACTATAGAAGTTAAACTAACAGGTCTCTAGTTACTTGGTAAAGACTTAATTCCCTTTTTAAATATAGGCACCACATTGGCCCTGCTCCAATCCAGTGGTACTATTCCTGTCATTAATGAGTCCCTAAAAATTAAATACAATGGCTTTGAAATTACAGAGCTCAATTCTTTTAGGATCCGTGGGTGTATGCCATCTGGTCCAGGTGCTTTATCCACCTTTATTCCATCTAAATATTTCTGGACCATATCACTTTTGAGTCATTGTGGATTTGGGGCTGTGTCACTACCACCCCTATTTTGGACATGAGCTCCCCCATGCTCCTTTGTATACACAGAACTAAAGGAAGTATTTAATAAATTAGCCTTCTCTTTGTCCCCAGTCAACCACTCTAGATTATTTTGTAAAGGGCCTACATGCTCAGACTTGACCTTTTTACTATTAATATATTTGAAGAATTTTTGGGGGTTTGTCCTACTATCTTTTGCAATCTGTCGTTCATTTAGAATTTTTGCATCCTTGATTTCCTTTTTACATATCCTGTTATATTCTTTGTAACATTTAAATGACACTAGTGTTCCCTCATTTTTATATTTTTTAAAAGCTCTTTTCTTATTGTTTATAGCTTTTTTAACTTTGGCAGTGAGCTACATAGGTTTTATTTTTAGCCTTTTAAACTTATTGCCCATGGGAATATACTTTGCAGTGTGTTCACAAACACTCTTTTTGAAGAATTCCCATTTCTGTTCTGTGCCCATTGATGCCAATATTCCCTCCCAGTCTAAGTCCTGGAGAGCAGCGCTCATCCTTGGAAAATTTGCTCTCTTGAAATTAAGTGTTTTTATCTTTCCCGTATGTGATTTTTGCTTACAACTAACATCAAATGAAATCATGTTATGGTCACTGCTACCCAGGTGTTCCTTTATCTGAACATTAGTAATACGCTCTGCATGGTTTGAGATTACCAGGTCCAACAGAGCATCATTCCTAGTTGGGGCCTCAATAAACTGGACCATAAAATTGTCCTGCAATAGGTTTATAAATTTTTGCCCTTTAACTGTCCCAGCAGTTCCATTACTCCAGTCAATTTCTGGGTAGTTAAAATCCCCCATTATTATCACTGTCCCAGCCCTTGCAGCACTTTCCATCTGTGCAAGGAGCTGAGTCTCCACCTCCTCATTAACATTGGGTGGTCTATAACAAACTCCAATGATTAGCTTTGAACTACGCTCATCTGTATGCAGTTCCACCCATAATGCTTCAGACTCATCCCACTCTCCATCCACCAGGTCCTCTTTCACACTCGCTTTGATGAGGTCTCTGCCACAGACCTTAGGATAGGCCTATGCCACTGACCTGATGTAGCTGGGTCTCTGCAAAGACCATAGAACATGAACTACCTTCTAATGGTGACCCCTGTTAGGGAGATGATCCATCTCGGACGGTCCCCAGAGGCCTACACTGTCACCAGCCAATGCTGCGC